>JAGFNQ010010619.1:263577-515683 GCA_024364735.1 Boesenbergia rotunda | reverse complement strand
AAATTTAATCGTGGACATCAGATCCTAGGTCTTGGATCGGTCACCGGACCGTTTAGGAGCTGATCAGCGGGGGAACTCAACTCACTGTGTGCTCCCTGATCGGTCACCAGACCAATCAGGACCTTTACAGTGAGTGAAACGCATACTCCCTGATCGGTCATCAGACCGATCGGTCATCGCTGGATCGGTCACCAGACCGATCCACGAAGGAGCACCGTGCCAACTTCCCTGATCGGTTACCAGACTGATCCAGGCAAGCCCAAATGCACTCTAAGTCAAGAAAACAAGCCTCCAGCCCTTCTCTGACTCGTGCCATGCCCAGCATCACTCACTGGGACTTCAACCTAGCCCTCCAAGCTAGGACCTGGCTTCACTCACCAGGGTTTCGGTCACCCGGCTTCACTCACCGGGACCCGGCTTCACTCACTGGGATTTCAACCTAGCTTCACTCAATAGGATTTCAATCATCTGGCTTCACTTACCAGGACCCGGCTTCACTCACCGAGATTTCCATCACCTGGCTTCACTCACCAGGACCCGACTTCACTCACCAGGATTTCCATCACCTGGCTTCACTCACCAGGACCCGGCTTCACTCAACGGGATTTCCATCACCTGGCTTCACTCACCAGGACCCGACTTCACTCACCGGGATTTTAGTCAACCTAGCTTCCCAAGCTAGGACCTGGCTTCACTCACCAGGGTTTCATGCCCAGTCCCTGACCAGGACTTAACCCAAATTCGCTCAACCAAACTTAAATCAAAACTTAAATCGGTGTCAACACCAAAACAACAATCAGAGTCAGACTGCATCAACAATTTTATATTATAAAATTTAATGATCATGGAATATCCATTGAAAATTGCATTCGAGGTTATTAACGTGATCATGAGATTGATACAACCCCATAGGATCTTGTTTCGTCAAAATTCGAGGTCCGTAGGGCCATCTATGACATTTTAAAAGCCCCTCTTTTTTTTTAAAAAAAAAGGAAGTCTCCAACGAATTTAATTCATTGCAAAAGTTTGCATTGAATTTAATTTATTGCAAAAGTTTGCAATGGATTAAATTCATTATAAGTTTGCAATGAATATGAGATTTGTTACAAATTTGGAGTTTTTCAAAAAATAAAAAAATATTTTGAATAGCGTAGAAGACCCTACAAAGGTTGGATCAAGACGAAACGAGTTTCTATGGGTCTGTATCGACGTTCCGATTGCACTAGCTACCTTAAATGTGAATTTCATAGAATAAATTATTTTTCATATTTAAAAGAAAAGGTAGATCAAAGAGTTAGAGAAATTTATTGGGTTTGGATGTATTAAGTCATTTTATATTACGAAATTTAACAATCATGGAATTTCCATCGAAAATCACATTTGTGGCCATCAACATGATCATCAGATTGATATAACCCCATAGGAACTTGTTTTATCGAAATCCGAGGTCTGTAGGGTCATCTACGACATTTTAAAAGCCCACTCTTTTTTATTAAAAAAAGGAAGTTTGCAATGAATTTAATTCGTTACAAAAGTTTGCAATGAATTAAATTCATTGCAAATTTGCAACAAGTCTGACATTCGTTGTAAATTTAGATTTTTTCCAAAAATAAAAGAAAACAAAATTCTCTGATGAAAAATATTCGTTGCAAAAATCACAAATTTTGCAACGAATTAATTTTTCGATGCAGAATGGGGACGAAATTTGCAACAAAATATTTTCGTTGTAAAATCCCAATTATTACCGCCAATTTGCCCTAGATCAGAAAAATATGCGCTTCTCCTTCTCCTTTCCTTCTCCTTCTTCTCTTGTGCTACTTGGTGTTTCTCTCCTCGCCCCGACGACTCTCTCGGTAGGTTTCTCTCCCTCCCATTTTCTTCTCTTTCCTGTTCTTCTCTTTCTTCTCGCTCGCCTGTGGAGCTTCCCCAGCTCTACCTGGCCGTCGCCGAATCTGATCTGCCTGGCCACTGTCGGCCATGGCCTAGGCCGCTCGCGGCTAGGGCCATGGCCGGTCGATCCCCAGGTCGTGGCCCTAGGCGAGGTCCTAGCCACAACCGACCTTGCCCTAGGCCACGGTCGAGATAGGCCATGGTTGCGACCGGCCTTGTCACTGGCCACGGCTGGCCGCCTGACCATGTCCCTAGCCGCGATCGACCGACCATGGCCCTAGCCTTGGTCGTGGGCGTAGTCGGCCTACTCTGGGCCTGGGCTTGGCCCTGGCTGGCTGTGACCGACCCTGGTGCTGGAAAAAAAATTGATTTTATTTTGATCCTGTTTAATGTAAAGGAAAAACATTATGGATGGTAAGTCGGTTAGGATTTTTTTCTATCTAATTTTATAAAATCAATTAAATAAACAAGACTAATATTTATTACTTTTCATATGCCATCTTATATTTGTACATTTTTGGGTAATGTACAAGGTGCATAGAAACACTACAAGTCTCTCTTTACATCTTCTGAATTGAGTTAGAAATGTGTAAAAATCCTAGCTCTTGTTTTTTTGTGAAGTTTTTATGTGACGCTTAATCTAAAACATTATACATGTCTATTTATGTTTATGTTTGTCATGGATGATAATATTTATTTTTACGTTGTTTTGTTTTTTTACAGGTCTATATTAGGCATGTTTGGAGATACACTCATCTTCGTTGACCTTTGTTAGGTATATCTTTACATATTATTTACATGTTATTTTAATAATGATAGGATAAGTGTATTATCTAATATTTTAACTTTATTTGTTATTTTTTTCTAGCCCCTCTTTTTAATGCAAATTTAATACATAATAACCATTAGTATACCTTATTTTAAGCAGATAAAATGTAGAATGAAAGAAGTTGGATGTATAATAAAAATTTACCAAACCATCGGGGTTTAACTGATGAATTTATGATTGAATTGCAATAATTTATGATTTTTTTACTTCTATTAATGCTCAGTACATAGATGAATTTTTTTTTCTATGCAGAAAATGTCACAATGAATTTTTTTTTCTGCACAATAAAGTTGAAGAACATCTATGTAGATTTGGTTTTACACCAAATTATTAAAATTGGACATGTCATGGTGAACCATTCATAACTGATGAGAATGTTGAACAAAACATATAAATTTTAGTTAGTGGCGATCATAGTTATTATAAATAGTTAAATCCATATCAAAGGATGGTAATTGATGTAGCGGGTCAGAATTTGATTCTCGATCCTCATAGTGCAAGTTCTAGCTATCCTCTATCAGTAGAACAAATGTTTACTACTTATACATCACCGTTGGAGGATCCGAGCGAAGTACCACCTGTTGATGAAACATATCTTCAATTTCAAAATATGTTGGCTGCTGCTAATGAACTATTATGGGATGGTTGTGACAGTCATATTAAATCATCTGCCACAGTAAGATTGTTGAATGTCTATAAAAGAAGAACATAATGTGTTGCAAGATTGCTTTAATGATTTTGTTCAAGTTATTAAAGAGTTTTTACCACATGATCACATACTTTCCAATGAATTTTATAGTATGAAAAAACTGGTGAAAGAATTGGGTCTTCCGGTGGAAAGAATTGATGTTTGCAAAGATAGTTATATGCTATATTGGGGACATGATGTCACGCCCCAAGACTAACGGAACCGCTGATCCAATATAAAATCAGACAGCATCTCCCCTGTCTAGCGGACAATTTACACATATACATCACACACAAAACAATATTGGCCTCAGGCCTCAAGATAAGAAATAAGCAGAAAAATAAATGCAAACTCAACCCATAAACCAACCTTACTCGCCTGATCTACCCCCTAGGCAGGCGCGTAGCAAACCAATACAAAATAAGTCCAATTGAGGACTCAAAAATACAATACCGAGATAAATGAATCATGATAAAAGTTTCACGACATAAAACGAATACAGACCCAATAATAAGATGTAATGTAAACAGAACTATGCGGAAGCACCCATCACTGGAGTCGTAGGGACCTGGGACTGGCAACTGGGGCTCCCCTGACGACCAATCAACCTAAAAACAGAAATATGGTGAACAGTGATAAGTCCAAATAAA
The DNA here is from genome assembly GCA_024364735.1 of Boesenbergia rotunda. Lineage (NCBI taxonomy): Eukaryota > Viridiplantae > Streptophyta > Magnoliopsida > Zingiberales > Zingiberaceae > Boesenbergia > Boesenbergia rotunda. The sequence goes on along the minus strand of JAGFNQ010010619.1, from coordinate 511,626 downwards.
CTCAGCGTATACCAAAACATATATGCATAGCAAGCTATAATAACAATAAGAATCATGCTGATACGGTCTCGAGGATAGAAGATAAAGTATAATTGAAGACTAAGAGTGAATACATATCAGAGTCCGTCTATCCTGCAGGTAGGCGTAATCAATCCCCTATATAACCTCAAGAATGATACACAATCCAAATGTGTATGTCATCTGTAAGTGCATGTCAAACATATACAACACTCAAACACAACTAGCACCAACAAAGGTGCAATGTATCCTATACACCTGATGCAATGATCTGTTCTGTACGCACCTCAGCCACCACCAGACTGGCGATCGGGTGAACAGGAAACAGACAAGTCAACCACTCGTGGTTGCATAGAGAAGCCAAACACTTGTGGCATACAACATATGAAGCCCAACACTCGTGGCTATGCAAATATGATGTCCAGCACCTGTGACAATGCAAGTATGTAGCCCAACACCTGTGGCTATGCAAATATGATGCCCAACACCTGTGGCAATGCAAGTATATAGCCTAGCACCTGTGACTATGTAAGTATGATTCCCAGCACCTGTGACAATGCAAGTATGTAGCCCAACACCTGTGACTATACAAATATGATGCCCAACACCTATGGCAATGTAAGTATATAGCCCAACACCTGTGGCTATGCAAGTATGATGCCTAGCACCTGTGGCAATGCAACGTCAACCATGACTGGGGACGGGCTCAGACCTCAAGGGAGCCGATGATCGCCATCATGATAGTAGCACAACACTAATAGCTCTATCAATAGAAGAAACCTGACTGTGCGATGGGCTCATACCCTAGGGGAGCCGATGATCGCTAGTATGCAATCGTACAGAGCCTACAGCTCAGTATGCAACTTGAGGGTAGTGTATGCTAACAACACCCTTCTCACTAACCAGATCCTCACCCATGCATCAGTAGGAAAAGTATAGGTCTAACACATATATCCATACCTAACAATTCTACTCTAGGTATCCATATAACGTATATCTAAGAATCAACCCAAATGTAGATACAAAATGACCTACTGCTGTATTTGTACACATAAGCACGCGAGACAAATAACGAGACTGTATGAGACTAAATGAGAGTCATCTAAAAAGAGTAAGCAACTATATCAGATCATGATCTACAAAGGCAGGTATAGCGTATAAACTTACTGTTATCTATAACAAACTATGCATAATAGTAAGACAGTATCTAAAAAGATAAGTCAAGGGTACTCGCCTCAAAGTAGGAGTCCGTATACGAAGAGAACCTCCCATCTGATATTCCGCAACCACAATTCCAAATCAATGCCCTGTATCAATGGACATATTTTAAATAGCTATTACAAAAGTAATAACTAGCTAACTAGAAATCGAACCGTATTCGGATTATTCCTAATTATTACCTTAATTTAATTAACCTTAATTAAATTATCAGATCCTAGTTAAACTTAGTTATCAAGATTAGGTTTAACATCTTACCCAGCTTAACTCCCATTACCTGACTCGGAAAGAAGAGATACCCATAGAGCTGAAACCAAACCATATTTTTCGAATCAAGTAAACTTCTACAATTCCATTTTCCTCAGCTCACAGCAAGACTATCACTACTTCAAGATGCTAAACAAAATACATACACCATGTAATCAACTTTACATCATTAGCTAAATTTATCCTTCTAGGTTCATTTAATCCCATTCAAATTCTGAAAACATACTGCTCAAATTAGGGAACAAAACCAAAGGACTCGATATCAGGTTGTGATACACCGTAGAAGAATTCCACAGCTTCAACAACATAGCAACAGATAGGAAATTCCTACACCACAACAGAACACTAATTACCACATGATCAGGGCGCCAAGTCCTCCAATGGAAGCTCACAATGCATGATGAGAAGAAACCAAGAGCACCAACTCAAAGAGCACCTTTCGCAACCTAACTCCGTTTACGAATCTGATAACAAGATCAATTGTTAAACGAATCAAAAAGGAAGAGAGCCAAACCCTGCAATCACTCAGCTACGATCCAATCAATAAAGCAATACCAATCCAACATCGCAAGGTCGCCATTCGAGAACTACATCGCAAATCCAAACGAAAAAGGCATATCCTTACCAATCGGCAAGATCTATGATCACATACACCCAAGAATCAAATGCTATACAACCCAAACCTTACCTGGATCATTGTCGGCAACGTACCCGATCCTGTGCGGCTCCTCCTTGCCTGCTCAGATCTAAGGAAACCCCAGCACCAAACTGGTTGGACCAGATCAATCATTGAGGGGATGGCGCTAAGACTGGATCAGAAAGGAATCAGGATTCAAGGACCAGTACTTGCTCTGATCAGAGTAAGGGAAGAAGTGTCGTCAATGATAAATCTGAGCTCCAATATTAGCGTGGTAGATCGGAGAGAGGCGACGGCAGAAACTAGGGCATTACCCTAGATCAATGTAGTGGCTTCCTTTCCTTGCTCACACCTACCCTACTTGGAGAGTCCGTCAAAAATTGAAGGTTGCAAGGCTAGGGCTTCCAGCGTCGAGCGTCCATGATGGATCGAAGCAAGTCATTGCCGCAGCCGAGTGGAGGAGAAAGGTAGCAAGAGGAAGTCTTTAAGCCGTGCCCCCTTTTCAATTTAGCCCCCCTTTATCAGTATATCTCAAATGACTGCCTCCCCCATTTTGGTTCCTTACATCCACACCCCTAGATATAGGATTTAAGCATGCAACCCCTTTAAAGTTTAGGTTTTGTCACACTTAAGCCCTCAAAACTTAAGTTTAAAAGCGGTATAACCCTCTAATTTTCAGTTTGGGTCTCTCAAACCCTAAATCTTATTCCGAAAAATTTTCAGTATCGCGTGAAAAGTGTCAGATTTAACACATGATGCCGAAATAGATGTTTGTAAATTTTGTATTCAAGCTAGGTATAAGAGCACCACACAGAGTCAACAAAGACATAAATCACATAGTCAACTATTTTATTTGCCTTTAACTCCAAGGTTACAAAGGCTTTATGCATCTAAGGCAATTGCTGAACATATGACTTGGCATGCAAATCATCAAACAGAAGAGGGGTTAATGTGTCATCCATCAGATGGAGAGGCATGGAAAAATTTTGATAGAATATATCCAAAATTTGCAAAGGAGACTCGAAATTTTAGATTAGGGCTTCGCGCTAATGGATTTGCTCCATTTGGGAAATCAGGACGAAATTATTCATGTTGGTCAGTTATGTTAACTCCGTATAATCTTCCTCCTAGGATATGCATGAAAACACCTTATATGTTTTTAACATTTGTTGTGCCTGACCCGAAAAATCTAAAGAAGTTAATAGATATTTATATGTAACCACTAATTATGAAATTGAAAAAATTATGGGTTGAAGGTTTTCCTACCTACGATGTTCATACAAATCAGATGTTTGCATTGAAGGCAGCTCTTCTTTGGACAATAAATGACTTTCCTGCTTATGGTATGCTTTTGGGTTGGAGTACTGCTGGGATCTTAGGATGCCCAATATGTATGGAGAGATCAAAGTCAATCAAATTAAAACATGGGAAGAATGCTAATTATTTTGATTATCATAGACTATTTTTACTATTAGTTCATATTTTTAGAAGGAATAAAAATGAATTCACTAAGAATAGAATTGAAAGAACACCTCCACTATTGAGATTAACAGGCGAACAAATTTGGTATCGAGTGGTTAACTTTCCATCTGTTATTGAAGAACCACATGGTATAACATATGAGTATGGGAGTACACATAAATGGACTAAAAAGGGAATATTTTGGGATTTACCATATTGGTTTAGTCTTATGCTTCATCATAATCTCGATGTAATGCATATTAAAAAGAATGTTTTTGATAATTTGATTAATATGGTGATGGATATCAATGGAAAAATCAAAGATAATTTGAATACAAGAAAAGATATACGACTCATTTGTAATAGACCTACTCTTGATGTTGATGAAAATTGCAGGGGACCAAAGCCAAAGGTAGTTTATACATTGAATAAGACTAAGAAAGGTGTTGTTTGTGAATGGTTGAAATCACTGAAATTTTTAGATGGTTTTGTCTCTAATCTTGGAAGATGTGTGGATATGAAGGAATACAAATTAAGTGGTTTGAAAAGTCATGATTGTCATATATTGATGTAGAGGCTCATTCCTATTGTTTTTAAAGAACTATTATCAAATTTTGTATGGGGTGCCATTACGGAGTTAAGCATTTTCTTACATGATATTTGCTCAACAGTTTTGAAACATTCGCACGTGTAGACGTTAGAGAGAGACATTCCGATAATTATGTGTAATTTAGAAAGGATATTTCCACCGTCATTTTTTATTTAATGGAACATCTTTTAATTCACTTGCAATATGAGGCCAAAGTTGGAGGACCTGTTTATTTCGGATGAATTACCCATTTGAAAAGTAAAATGTTCATCTTTTATACATTAACTGTTGGTGCAGGAAGCACCATATCGAATCTTATTTTGATATTGGCAAAGGGTTCAAAGTTAAGTATCATTTGTGATCTAATAAAGTTACTCAAGTGTGCAGGAAAGTCCTAGGTAATCTAGGCAATAAGTCCTAGCCGTGGGCTGAGCAACTAAGTCCTGACATAAGGTTGGGCAATAAGTCCTAGCCGTGGGCTGGGCAACTAAGTCCTGACATAAGGTTGGGCAATAAGTCCTGGTCGTGGACTGGGCACTAAGACCTGGCTGAGGGCTGGGCACCGAAGACCTGGTTCGAGGAATCGGGCACTAAGACCTGGCCGAGGGCTGGGCACCGAAGACCTGGTTCGAGGAATTGGGCACTAAGACCTGGTCGGGGCTGGGCACCGAAGACCTGCTCGGAAGGTGGGCACTAAGACCTGGTCACGGATTGGGCACGAAGACCTGGTGAGTAAAGCTGGGCAAAAGTCCAACCGGAGGAGCCGGTTGGCAAAAGGTAAACTCTCCTGAGAGGAGTAGGTGAGGACGCGTTCCCCGTCGAGGGAACAGTAGGCGTCGGCTCGACCTAGGGCTCCATTTCGGAGACCCAAAGTCAGAACCAAGACAGCTGAGGCAGTATAAAGATAACATATTATTGCTCTGTGTTATTTTGGACTAACCCTGGATGCAGGACCGAAGGAACGAGTGTCTGTAGCTCAGAGAGCCTCAAAAGAGTGAGGCAGCAGCTGAGTAGGGCGTCCGGAGTGTCCCGGGCGCCCCCAAGGTGAATACAAAAGAAGTGGAGCAAATGTACGATTCGGAAGCTAACTAAGCGGGGCGCCCCCATGCTCCCGGGCGCCCAGGATGGTCCAGGCGCCCCGAGCTCAAGCCAATGAAGTGGATAAAAGTCAAGCCAGCGAGAAGCCAGCGGATAGAGTCAACCCGGGCGCCCCTAGCGTCCCGGGCGCCCCCCAGTCAAACCTCAGCCCGATCCCGAAGGGATAACGGCTGACCGAGAGGTGCTCGGATCGGTTGACACGTGGGGGGGGGGGCGCCCCCAACGTTCCGGGCGCCCCCAGAGGCTATAAAAAGGCCCCTCGACCCCAAGGCTTGAAGACACAATTCTTCCAAAGCATTCATGCTCTTCTTCTCCCACGCTCTGCTCCGGAAACCTCCCGACTCGAGATACAAGCGCCGACGACGTCCCTATGCTCCGAAAATACAATCTACACCGGACGTCGGTAATGAAGAGCTGCTTTTAAGTTTACTGTACTATTCTTGTAATACATTTTGTAAACTGTTTTTGCGCACATATAGAATTGCCCGCAGTAAACGGTCAACGACCGTGGGCCTTGGAGTAGGAGCCGACCGCGACTCCGAACCAAGTAAAATCGTGGTGTTCGCATGTGTTTTACTTTATTTATTTCCGCTGCTAATTCTCTTTTACGAATCTGAATGTTTTATGATATTCACCCCCCCCCCCTCTATCGTTCTTCTCGATCCAACATTAACTATCTGATTGCATCAAAATATATTCATTTTAATATATATAATATATCTGGTACAATTTATTTTATTACCAACATATTCTTATATCATTTGAATAAAAAGTGAAAAATAAAGGATGAGTTGAAGCCTCTATTGTTAATGCATATATTGTCGAAGAAGTATCAACTTTTGCATCATATTACTTTGAGCCTCACGTGCATAGCAAAAACAAAGACCAAGAAGAAATGATGAGGACCTATTGATCTTAATTTAAAGTTTTTTTTTCAATTTTTAACTATCTTGGTCGACTAAGTGGATTATGTAAGCAAAGATATTTAATTGGCCAAGAATGGCGGCATCCCAGACATATATTTTTACTGAATTGGCCGGAAGTATCGTCATATTACAAGTTAGTATATATTTTTTATATTTCTTATATTGTAACTTTCAAAGTTCTAATTTGGTTTTTTATGTTAGGATTTTTGAAAATTTATATTCTGAATTGTCGCTAAAGAGTTTGATCGCTTAGTTTAGGACTGTTGGTTCTTGGATGGCTAGAGGGGGGTGAATGTAGCCAGACACAAACTTCTTGAACTTTTAAAGCTCTCTTGAGCACTAGGAACGAAAGAACACAAGAAAACTCTCCACCGAGCTCCACTCAGCACAGATCTCACGCAAGAACTCCCTGCTTTTCGTGTCTTCTTGCTGATGGACTCACCAAGCTTCTTGTTTCCTCCAAGTGCTCAAGAGTATGATGAAAGTTGTCGCTCAAGTGATTCACAGTTGCTTGCTCAAAGAGATGGATCAAAATCTTGCTGAGACTTCTTCGCCACAAGCTCTTAAGTCTCTGCCCAAATCCCAGGTCGCAGGCGCGCCTCTGCAGCTCCCAGCTGCTCACCAGCTCGTCTACAACAGCCTCAGCTACTCCTGACCTCCTCTGGACTCACTGAACTCCCTTCAGCCAAGCCCAGGTCAGCTCGTCAGCTTCCCAGCCGTTGCCAGCCCGCGCCAAACGTCCGTTGTAACCTGAGAACAGAAAACATCCAAACTGTCATAGCAAAATACTCCAGTTGACTATCCATGAGTAAGCCTTGAGTTACCTGCACACTTAGCAGGTCATTAGCACAGCAAATCAACAGAGGATCAAGTATCAGAAGAATCAGAACAGAGATCAGTAGTGTATCAGTAGAAATCAGAACGCAATCAGAACTCTGACAACGCTTTTGAATTAAAGCTGTCAGTTACTGATCGGTTACCGGACCGATCAGAGTGACTCCTGATCGGTCACTAGACCGATCAGGACAGGTCCAGTCCGATCAAGCTCCAGCCTGATTGGTCCACGGTGAGAAATCAGGAATCGTGACCTTCTTGTGATCGGTCACCCTGACCGATCCCAAGTCATGGATCGGTCACCAGACCGATCCACCCCATTGCAGGGTGTTTTTCCAGATTCGCAACCCAAGCCTACTGATCAGTCACCAGACTGATCAGGATGTAGCCTGATCAGTCTGGGTACCGATCAGAGCACCTCCTGACCGATCAGGCTCCAGCCTGATCGGTTATAGTGAGAAGCTCGCGACAATTGATCGTTCACCAGACCGATCTGAATAGTCTCCCTGATCGGTCACCAGACCGATCAGGAGACGATCAGTATCCTATCAAACTCACTGTATGCTCCCTGATCGATCACCAGATCGATCAGACATCACTGGATCGGTCACCAGACCGGTCCACGAAGGAAGTTCGTGGCAACTTTCCTGATCGGTCACCAGACCGATCCAAGTAAGGCCAAATCCACTCTAAGTCAAGAGAACGGGCTCCCAGCCTTCTCTGACTCGTGCTCAGTCCCCCGGACCAAGACTCCACGCCCAGTTTCACTCACCGGGACTTCAACCTAGCTTCCCAAGCTAGGACCTGACTTCACTCACCAGAATTTCATCCAACCTAGCTTCTCAAGCTAGGACCTGGCCCTCCAAGCCAGGGTTTCATCCAACCTAGCTTCTCAAGCTAGGACCTGGTCCTCCAAGCCAGGGTTTCATCCAACCTAGCTAGGACATGGCCCTCCAAGCCAGGGTTTCATCCAACTTAGCTTCTCAAGCTAGGACCTGACCTCCAAGCCAGGGTTTCCACCTAGTCCCACTAGGTATGCCTAGTCCCACTAGGTCTTTTCCACCCCACCTAGTCCCACTAGGTGTGACTAGTCCCCGACCAGGACTTAATCTCAATCATCTCATTATCCTAAACTAAAATCGGTGTCAACACCAAAACAACAATCAGGGTCAGACTGCATCAACAATCTCCCCCTTTTTGTTGTTTGACAACCCGATTTAAGTTTAGGTATTAGATCAATTGAAGTCCATTCAATTATCGTACACAATCACAGCCCTAAACTTAATCAACCATTCTCTTCCCCTTTGTCAAACATAGAAAAGGGTATGGTTATTAAGTTTCAACATAACTCCCCCTTAACCATGGGTCTCTCTCCAAACCCAAAATAATCAAAGGTAAATTTTTGAATTGCATATGAAAACATATACAGAATAATATCATGGTCAACCATGTATATGTTTCATATGACCAGTAGTAATGCAGCTTCATTAGACTGATGATTGATATAGAAAAATTTCTGATTTATCTATGAACGATCAATTTTCAAAAAATTTCTGTAATTCTGATTCGTTCTAGATCAGACTGCATTAACAATTGAAATTTCATAACTGGGGGTAGACTCCATATGATATTTCAGAAAAATTTCTGAAACATGATCAAGGAATAAGAGTCATGATTCAAACAACTCTTTCTTATGAATTTTGAAAATTCCAACATGGGTTAGTATTGAATCAGTATTAGGTTTTGTTCCAAGTAGGATGAGTATGTTCAATTGTAATTGGTTTGTATCAGATTTGTGTGTAGTATGATCATTAAACTGATATAATCCAACGAGAAGGGATCGGACTGAGGAGTTTGTCCCAACTAGGGAATTCCCTGAACAGAACTGATTTGATCGGTCACCAGACCGATCAGAGTGAGTCCTGATCGATCGGTGGACCGATCAGATGTGATACAGAAAGGCTGTTTACAAGCCGTTCAGATTCTAGAAATTTCAGAATCGAGTTTTTCCAATTCCCAACCACTCCTAAACCCTTACACAGTTAGTTTTGATCCCTTTGATCCTAAAAAGGGTTTCCCTTAACTAACATGCATTTTCCCACATCAACAAAGCAAAGACATTTAAAGAGGAATGTTGTTTAAAAATCTTAAGAATAGACATGCTCAAGTTGGTTCAAAATCTATATCAATTCCATAATCCCTAACTTTGTCCATAAATATCAGGTTAGATATCAGTCAAGTGGGAAATCAAGCAAGTCATGGAACTTTAGTTTGATACAAAGAAAGCATTAACCCTAGACCTTAAGCTCATGTTCTTGTCTATCAAAGCCTTATGAGTGATCAGTTCAAATAAAACACTGAGGAAGTTGAGAAATAATGTGTTTATCTTGTTCTTAACCTAAATTTTCATGCCATAGAATAATATTAATAACACGTACATCAAAGTCATGGAATACTCAACTAGGTTCCTCTCCAAAATATTACAAAAAAACTTAAGTCTAACCCTTAAGCTCATGTTCTTGTCTATTGATGCCTTATCAGTACAAATTATGTGTTGATATTTTCCTTAGCATGCATTCATGTTGTATAACACATACAAGAAAATAAACTCTTTAGGCTTGAGATAAGGCATATAACTTGTAGGAAAACATAAATTGCAACAAGAAAACTAATTATCTCAACCAATCCATGGCAAGAGCAAGTTATGTGTTAATCTAAATCATCCATGTGAATTGAGGGAATGGTAAGCACATTCCTAACTAGGAATGGCTAAAAGTTCGGAGCACCAAATATCAACCACCCATGTTGATCGATGCTCCCCCTCAATCAATGCTTATACAATTCTAAATATAGAGATTTTAGGTATCCAAATTTTGGGACCTAATGCATCAACAATGAGAGACTTAGGCACCCATGCCTTAGTCATTTTCTTTTTGACTTTTTGAACCCTAGACTCATTTGATGATCTAAAATGGGTTCTTGACATTAATGATATGACACTAGGTTCTTTAGGTTGGTAACCCAAGCCAACCTTGTTGTAAGCCGCCTTTTGTGAGTTTAAGATCATATCTAGGGTTTTGGAGCTTGTTGAAAACTTCTCAAGAATATTCTTGAGATTTTCAATTTCGCTCTTCAAATTCTTATTTTCATCCTCAAGATTTTTAACATGCAAATCATCAATTGCCTCATCCTTAGAGGTTCTCAATTCCTCTACTTCTAATCTTAATGATTTAACCTTATTCTTAGATTTTTTGAGTAGACTAGTTAAGCATGTGATGGTTCTATAGCACTTATCCAACTCGGGAGAGATTACCTCTTCATCATCCGAGGATGATGAAGGCGCGGTTGAGAAGTCACTCGATTCATCACTACTTTCTTCATTTAAGTCTTCTAAGGCCATGAAAGTCACATGACAGTGGGTGTTCTCATCCTTCTTTTCTTTCTTCTTCTCCTTTCTTCTGTTACCTGCCACAAGAGCAAACCCCTTCTCCTTGGGGCTTTGGTTAGAGATCTCATGTAGTTCCATTTCACAAAATAGATCTTCTAACTTAACAAAAGATAAGTCCTTAGAAACCTTGTAAGCATCCACCATGGATGACCACAAGGCATTCCTAGGAAATGATTTAAGGACATACCTTACAAGATCTCAGTTTTCTACTTTTTCATTTATGGAGTGTAGACCATTGAAGATCTCCTTGAATCGTCCATAGAGTATACTTACCATTTCATCCTCTCCCATGGATAGATTTTGGAGTTGGCTGTGAAGGAGGTCTTTCTTGGCAGTCCGGGTGTCTTGAGTTCCTTCATGGAGCTCAATGAGTTTGCTCCATAATCAGCTCCTCCATGGTCATCCCGCATTGCAAGGTGACCACAGCTTTGGCATCAGCTTCTCCCCTTTTGATTTGATCAGCCGACCACTTTGAAAAATCCAACTCTTTTCCCTCAGCATCTTTAGGAGTGGAAAAACCTTCCTTGACAGCAAACCACATGCTGATGTTTGTTTTGAGGTTAAACTCCACCCTTGACCTCCAATATGGAAAATCAGTGCCGTCGAGGAATGGAGGTCGGCTGGTGCTAAAACCTTCTCTTCCCATGGCCATCTTTGTTAACTCTCGGATGTTAAGTCGTTTGAACAGAGCCCCAAGCTCTGATAACACTTGTTGGTTCTTGGATGGCTAGAGAGGGGGGGTGAATGTAGCCAGACACAAACTTCTTGAACTTTTAAAGCTCTCTTGAGCACTAGGAACGAAAGAACACAAGAAAACTCTCCACCGAGCTCCACTCAGCATAGATCTCACGCAAGAACTCCCTGCTCTTCATGTCTTCTTGCTGATGGACTCACCAAGCTTCTTGTTTCCTCCAAGTGTTCAAGAGTATGATGAATGTTATCGCTCAAGTGATTCATAGTTGCTTGCTCAAAGAGATGGATCAAAATCTTGCTGAGACTTCTTCGCCACAAGCTCTTAAGTCTCTGCCCAAATCCCAGGTCGCAGGGGCACCTCTGCAGCTCCCAGCTGCTCACCAGCTCGTCTGCAACAGCCTCAGCTACTCCTAACCTCATTTGGACTCACTGAACTCCCTTCAGCCAAGCCTAGGTCAGCTCGTCAGCTTCCCAGCCGTTGCCAACTCGCGCCAAACGTCCGTTGTAACCTGAGAACAGAAAAAGTCCAAACTGTCGTAGCAAAATACTCCAGTTGACTATCCATGAGTAAGCCCTGAGTTACCTGCACACTTAGCAGGTCATTAGCATAGCAAATCAACAGAGGATCAAGTATCAGAAGAATCAGAACAGAGATCAGTAGTGTATCAGTAGAAATCAGAACGCTATCAGAACTCTGACAGCGCTTTTGAATTAAAGCTGTCAGCTACTGATCGGTCACCGGACCGATCATAGTGACTCCTGATCGGTCACCAGACCGATCAGGACAGGTCCAGTCCGATCAGGCTCCAGCCTGATCGGTCCACGGTGAGAAACCAGGAATCACGACCTTCTTGTGATCGGTCATCCTGACCGATCCCAAGTCATGGATCGGTCACCAGACCGATCCACCCCATTGCAGGGTGTTTTTCCAGATTCGCAGCCCAAGCCTACTGATCGGTCACCAGACCGATCAGGATGTGGCCTGATTGGTCTGGGGACTGATCAGAGCACCTCCTGACCGATCAAGCTCCAGCCTGATCGGTTATAGTGAGAAGCTCGCGACAATTAATCGTTCACCAGACCTATCAGGAGACGATCAGTAGCCTAACAAACTCACTGTTGCTCCCTGATCGGTCACCAGACCGATCAGACATCACTGGATCGGTCACCAGACCGATCCACGAAGGAAGTTCGTGCCAACTTCCCTGATCGATCACCAGACCGATCCAGGCATGGCCAAATCCACTCTAAGTCAAGAGAATGGGCTTCCAGCCTTCTCTGACTCGTGCTCAGTCCCCCGGACCAAGACTCCACGCCCAGTTTCACTCACCGGGACTTCAACCTAGCTTCCCAAGCTAGGACCTGGCTTCACTCACCAGGATTTCATCCAACCTAGCTTCTCAAGCTAGGACCTGGCCCTCCAAGCCAGGGTTTCATCCAACCTAGCTTCTCAAGCTAGGACCTGGCCCTCCAAGCCAGGGTTGCATCCAACCTAGCTTCTCAAGCTAGGACCTGACCCTCCAAGCCAGGATTTTATCCAACCTAGCTTCTCAAGCTAGGACCTGGTCCTCCAAGCCAGGGTTTCATCCAACCTAGCTTCTCAAGCTAGGACCTGACCCTCCAAGCCAGGGTTTCATCCAACCTAGCTTCTCAAGCTAGGACCTGGCCCTCCAAGCCAGGATTTCCACCTAGTCCCACTAGGTCTTTTCCACTCCACCTAGTCCCACTAGGTGTGACTAGTCCCCGACCAGGACTTAATCCCAATCATCTCATTAACCTAAACTAAAATCGGTGTCAACACCAAAACAACAATCAGGGTCAGACTGCATCAACAAGGACGAGTTTGCGTCATGGTCCAAATCATATGTAAGTAGACAATTTCAAATTTGTTTACACATATGAAGACTTTTACAATTTTTTGTATTTTAATTTAGGTTCATGCTAATCAAGCACACCTTAAACATTATTTATTAATCCATTTGTCATGGGGTCCAAAAGCATTAGTACGCACTTGGCCGACATATTTTATAAATAGATATACTTTTCATATTGAAGAAAATGGAAAGGGCAAGACTGCAATAAATAGTGGAGTTTGTGTTAAGTCATCTAATGATAGTGGTGCAAGCAATGATTTCTATAATTTGTTGGATGAAATTATAGAGATAGAATATTCCAGTCCAGAAATGCGAGTTATTCTATTTATGTGTCATTAGTTTGACCCTATCAGAGGGATGAATGTGCATCCACGATATAATTTGGTTGAATCAATCATAAGAGATTGTATAAGAAATATGAACCATTTGTGTTGGCACAACAAGTAATTCAAGTATTCTAAGCTTCATATCCCAGTTTGAAACGTGACAAAATTGATTAGTGGGTTGTTTGTAAAATAAAAGCACGGAAAAAAATTGAGGAACGTTGGGAAGACATTGCATATCAACAAGTGCAAGTTGCAAATACAATTCAAATTGAGAAGTATATTATTCCAATGTTACGGGATCCGGTGGAGTAGTGATAAATGTAGATGCAAGTGAAATTGATGATGATGATGAGGAGGCGGAGGAGGAGGAGGAGGACAATGATGACGACAACGATGAGAATGACAATGACAATAAGGACTTTGATGTTTAATGATGGGTAAGTGTTGTTATTTTAATTTAAAAAAATTATAATATTTTATTATCAATTTGGATACTCTTTTACTTCAAAATTTTGTTTTTTTATTTAACTTTTAGTTCAATTAGTCTATCTGTCTCAATTAGTTACAAAACTGTGTATATATATAGTGTCTCATTAAATTTATAAATTTTATCTATTAATGCTTTGTATTTTTTTCTATAGGTCATCAGAGTTTATATCTTATCATCACAGTTCTCATGCATTCTCTTATTTCTTAGCAAATATGGTAAATTTTTTCATATTGATCATTATAACTGAAATTTGTCTTTACTTTATCTTATTTTTTGATTTTCAACATATCTTTCGACAAGGTGGCCGTAGACAGAGCTCATATAGTCAGTGTGATGATATACCATCAGACTTTGTGCATAGGCCCCCCCTCGATCAAGCAGGACCTTCTAATGTACCATCACCGGGACCTTCTTATACACCATCCCCGGGACCTTCCCATACACCATCCCCGAGACCTTCCCATTCTCCTACGTTGCTCGAGTCCCCGGTCCTGATTCCTTCCAGACACTCGATAGTTGAGAGCTTGGACATTCGAGAGACTATATTCCCGATTGGAGATTCATAAGTAAAATTAAATTATTTTAAATTTTCAACTATCTTTATTTTTTAATATTATTGGATTGTAACTTTGTGATAGGTTTACTAATTCGGTATGTGTTATTCACGAGATCAATAAAATCATGAATAATCACTGGAGAGGAAACTCGATGTCATATACTAGTACTCCACCACCGATGAGAGAGCTTTGCTGGAACGAGTTTAGGGTATATATATCTCATTCATTCATTTTATATCTTAAATAAAAGTGAATATATAAATAATTTTTTCTATTGCAGTGTTCTTTCATTTGGGACCTTAGCGTTGAGTTGGAAGTTTGGAGAATTTTTTTTAAAAAAATGTGGCGATCACATTCTCCGTACACTACATCATGTAAAAAGTGGGGGGGGGGGGGGGGGGGGGGGGGGGGGGAATCACAATTCATCACCGATAAAAATTAGTTAGGATCAACAATTTTTGGGCATCAGAGGAGGCTAAACAAAGGAGTCATCATAATAAAACTAATCAATCTTTTAATTCTAGATAGATGTCTGCGACTTATGCAGGAGGCTCTATCAATATTGATGAGCATAGATAAAGATGGGTAATTTTTTAACTCTTTCATTATTTTTTTTGAAATCTATTTCATGCAATTTTAATATTTTTATTTTTTTTAGACAAAGGAATTGGGAAAAGAGTCTGCATTTATAGAGACTTTTACCCACACATTCTAGAAAAAAGATAAGACTTGGAGCAGAGAGAGAGCAAAAGCAATCAAGGTTTGGATAAATTTTAAATATTAATTTATAACTTAGATCTATTTATGTATCTCCTTCAATTTTACATTCTTGCATTCTTAAATTATTATTATAAATTTTTAAAAAATTTTAATTATAATGCAGGAAAAATATGATGAACTAGAGGAGTTACAAAGAAGCTTAAGTCCTAGTGAGCATATTGAGAGATCTGAGTCATCAATTAGCAATAATTTCAATTTATGGTTGCAAGCCAGTGGGGGGCCTTAAAGTGGGAGGAAGAATATTAGGAATGAGTTCACTGAGCATAACTAAAAGCTTGGCGTGTATTACTTCTTCGTGTTCACTAGAAGTCAACACATAGATCCATAACTTGACTGAGGAAGTTGCTCATTTAAAGGGCATAATATCATAAAGGGATCGACAAATGGAAGAAAGGGATTGCCAAATAGAAGATAGAGATCGGCGAATGCAAGAAATGCTCTGCCAACCGGATATTATCATGCAATTTTTTCAATTAAATTCAACTCCAAGTCAGAATACTCCAAATTTTGGTAATGACGGTGGTGATGAAGATGACGATGGTGCTATGTGATTTTTTTGGTAAGAAGATTTGTTATTAGATTAATTTTTATAATATTTTTTAATATAGTTAATGTGCTTTGAATAGGTTTTGTAGGAAGAATATGAGGTAAGTCTTTATTTTCCATATTACATTTTGTAATTATTTTTACATGTCATTTAATATTTGTTATTCTTGTTATAGCAACTATTAAAGTCCAACCCTACGGTAATCTAATTGTTATTCTTGTTATCGATGATTATAGGTATAAATTACAAATAGAATTGATTACTTTTGAAATTCACTCACAAATTTCAAGTAAAACTCATTAATGTAGGATGGAGAGGAAATGATAGGATTAATGTTTAACCAAGAGAAAGTGTACTTGTTCTTTTAATTGGAAACTATCTTTAGCCCATCAAAATCATATTCTTACGTTTATCTGATGAATATCCAACAATAGGTTCCAATGAATGAGGTTCCGATGTAAGTCTTGCATTTTGGACTACTTATTCTTAAGTTTATTGTCATTTAGCAATTTCTCAGTGTGATGCTTGCCCACTCCAAGGTCTTAGCTATTAATTTGATTTTGATTTTATGTTTTCTATTTTTTGTATATCTTCAACAACATTATTTCTTTTTCAATATGCAACTAGTAGTATTGAAAATTTTTCTCTAGACTTAATTGAGATTTAGGTTCTGAAAATTCACATGTGAATTCTCATTCTTCCATTAGTTTCATTGCTAATATGTTTATTATTTTACCTTAAAATGTTTGATGAATCTGTATTTGCTCAAAACTAACTTGTTTATTTCTTTTATTTGAATTTTGATGTAGGAAAAGCATTTGGAAGTCTACAATTTTATTTCTTTTAGGGAGGGTTAATCTTCAATTTTATTTCCTCTAGAATTGCAAGCTATGGATGTTTAAGTTGGTGTTTAGTTGTGCTACTGATAGGAATTCAATAAGCCAACATGTGATTCATTGTCATAGGATGTGATTTCCAAACCAATCATGGGAATAATGAAACCTCTGACCATTGTGTGAATGCCAGGAAGAAAGCATTTTTAAAAAAAAAATCACAGAGTTATGGTACTTTAAGGTGTGTTTGGTATGCATTTTGATTTAGTCAACAATGTTTATTTTTTTCTCATTTTTCTTTTACCTCCATGGGAAAAATGATCTCTCAATTAATCATGTAACTAGACAAATAGCCTATGTTTTTTAGTGTGTAAGTTTGAAGTTTGAATAGTAGGGAGTCAGAGTTATGGAAGTTTAAGGTGGTGCTTTGTTATTCATATTCCATTTAGTTGACAATGTCAGTTGTACCTCATGTAATTTAGTGCCACATAAAACATTGATTTCTGAATCAATCATGAGATTAATCAAATAACCTATGGATCATTCTTCTACCCTTCATTGTTGCAATCACCACTTGTTTAACATGGCACCAAGTAAATGGATATGCTTATCTCATCTTCTATCACCATTGGCGCAATCACCATATATTTAACATGTCACCTGGAATGGATGCCAACTAACATCTATGTATCAAACAATGAAAATCACAAGTGCTATTGCATTCATTTAAATGTCATTTCCTAGTTTCAGTTTTTCATTGTCTCATAATTGTTTATGCAGGAATCATCGGGGACTCCATCACTACGGATGCAGGAAAAGCGTTTGGAAATCTACTGCTAGCGTTTATGAGTTGCATGACTACAAACTTGTAGACTTTTATTTGGATTGTAGACTTGCATGATTGGTATGATGATTGTCCACTTTTATATTTTAATTTGGATGGTAGATTTAATATTTTGGATGGATATTTTTATTGGTGTTTGTGTTTATGATTGGTGTGTATTGATATATTTGGATGTTTTTATTAGTAGATTTGTATTTGGAATTGTGTTTTGGAAGTCTATTGATGTAAGTGGATGTGTTTATAATTGTTTATTTGATGTATATAGGATATTTGAAAAAATAAATTATTTATATTTTTTATTTAATTTTTTCGATGAATTTTGCAACAATTTTTTTTTTTTTTGCAAACTTATCATAATTCACTGTTATATCGTAACTCTTTGACAAAAATATATTCGTTGCAAATTTGCACCAAATTAAATTTGTTGCGAATTTGCAACGAATATATTTTCGTTGCAGATTTTGTTGTAGAAAGTCGTTGCAAATCTGCAATAAATATATTTTCGTTGCAAATTTTATTGCAGATTTGTAACGAATTAAATTTATTGCAAATTTGCAATGAATATAGTTCCGTCTCAGAATTCATTGTAGATTTGCTAAAATTTGCAACGAAAAAAAAATCGTTGCAGAATTTGTTGCAGATTTGTGACGAAAATAATTCGTTGTAGATCAACAACGAATATTATTCGTTGTAGATTTGCAACGAATATAATTTTGTCCCAGAATTTGTTGCAGATTGACAACGAATTAAATTCGCCACAAATCTGCAATGAATTATTTTCATCGTAAATTTGCAACGAAAAAAATTGTCGAAGAATTTGTTGCAGATTTACAATAAATTTTTGAAACTTCAACGCCAAACTTGGCGACAATGATTTAGCAACAAAAATATTTTTGTTGCTAAATTCCTCGCCAAATATTTTTGCAACGAATTTTTTTTAAAAAAATCATTACAAATTTTATTGCAGATCTGTTTTTTTTTGTAGTGAATGAAATGCAAGCACGTTGTTGTCAAAGCAGTGTTTCGTCATCTCTGGATCATTTTAGTGCAGCACACAAGAGCACAAGTGATGTAGAATTGATGTCTTGAGTCTCTAGACAAAAACCCCTTGTATAGGGTCATACAGGCACCCGAGTGCCTATAGGGGCACCCATGTTGCCACGATCCAGCTGCGTCCTCATCCATAGCTTGGTCCAAGCTCTATCTCAACTCAGAGGCCTCACAGCCTCTCGGGTGCCTGTGTTGTTGATGTGGAGGCACCAACTGGCGTACGCCAACTCAACCACGCCAAGGCTGAGTCATAGGTACACAGGCGCCCGAGACCTTCTTGAGCACTTGAGTCCTCTCGGGCGCCCGAGTCCTCTTGAGCGCCTGAGTTGTCGCGGGTCTTCATTTCGCTTAGTTGCAATACAAGTTTAGTCCAACAATAATATGTAAAGGAAATGCATGCAAGACAACCGGTTTTGTCCGATCCTGACTTCATGTTTCAATTGAAATCATAGGTCGGACCGATGCCTACCGTTCCCTCTTCCAGGGAACGCGTCCTCACCTACACCACTCTGAAGAAGTTACCTGTTACCAACCGGCACCTCCGATTAGACTTTTGCTCGACCTCTGAAGACTCCGAATCTCACGACGTCCTACCTCGACCCGTCCTTACTTCTATCCATTATCCTCGCTCGGCTAATACTCCTGCTCGATCTTCTGGATCAAGAGTTTGTTGCTCAACTTTTGGTTAGGTCTTCGTGCCCAGTCTTCCGAACTAGATCTTTGTGCCCAGCTTCACTCACCAGGTCTTCGGTGCCCAACCCTCGGTCAGGTCTTCGCGCCTAGCTTCACTCACCAGGTCTTCAGTACCCAATTCTCGACCAAGACTTCGTGCTCAACCCTGTAGATTAATACTTCGTGCCTAGTTACACTAGGACTTTCCTATACATTCAATGTAACAGATTAGAACCACAAGCATACTTAACTTTAAACACTTTGTCATTAACAAAACAAGGTTCGATTTGGTACTTCTGACACCAACACTTTATTACATCTAAAATGTCATAACTTTTCAAGGCTTAAGATATGATTATGTTCAAGACATACACTAGTTATCACAAAGTTTCCATCATTTTGAATAGTGACATTAATCTTAGCTTCGCAATTCGTCTTAGTAGAAGGTCGAGGGTATAAAATATTTTTTGCTTGAGATACTTTTCTACCATTTTTGGTATATCCAATAGAGAAATATTTTTGCTTTCCATCATCTCCATTTCTATAACCTAATTTGCAAATACTGAAACTAACATTTTGACATTTTGAGCATAGGAATTATAAAAAATACAAACTTCTTCTTCAGATGAAATGTCATTCCAATCTCAGAAAGCTTGACTTTACTAACAATAGATGGAGATGGGTCTTGATTCACATGGTCATTGTTATCCTTCATCTCATTTGAATCAATTTTTTCTTCTTCCATGATACTTTCTTCACCTACATTTAATAAAAATGCAGGACAGGTAAGTAAAGTTATCATAATTTAGCTCAATTAAGTTGAAGAGAAAAGTCAAACACACATGATACTACAGGATTGGGATTGAAAAAAATGGAGCATGAATTGCTCTCATCTGGCCTGAAAAATCTTCGTTGCTTGCCTCTGTTGCTCTCACCAATTAATAAGGTTTGTTGCTTCATTCTCACACAAGTTGCAAGTTGTAGGCTTGGGCAAAGAAATAAGGGGGTTACAATTTAGGCGAAGAAATTCTACGAAATATAGCCATAGTAGGGGTAGGACTTCGTTGGTCGCTGACGTCGTTGGGTAGGGCTTCAAATCCTTGGAGGTGAGGAGAGGGGGGAAGATGAATAAGGAGAGTTAGGGCAACGGGAGTGGAGGATAGGGGGTGGGGGAGGAGAAGGAGAGTTAGGGCAAGGGGAGGGGATTGCGGCAGAGGAGAGGGAAGAAGAAGTTTGTTGAGTTCTTTGTTGGCTTCAATTCCGTCATTAGGTAGGGCTTCAATTCCTTGGAAGGGAGGCGAGGGGGGAAGAAAAAGCCTTGCCAACTTCTCTGGTCGTTGATGTCGTTGGTTAGGGCTTCGATTCCTTGGAAGGGAGTGAGGGGGGGGGGGGGGGGGGGGGGGGGGGGGGGAGAAGGAGAGTTAGGGCAAGGGGAGGCGACTGCGACGGACTTGTAAGAGAAGTGTTTAGAGGAGTTAGGGTTGGGTCGCTCGGTTTAACTCCGTAATTTTTTTATTGTTTCTATTTGTTTTTCGTTGAGGTGGACTTGGCCACGCAGGCTATCGAATCTGTTGCTGAGCAGCTTCGCTGCGCCTATCATTTTTTTTATTTTTTAAATCATAGTAACTTAAAATATGATAAACTTTTGATATTATCTTCTTGAAATTGTAAAAACATTTAAATTATTTTTAAAATTCTTATATAATATATTAATATAACTTTATAAAAAAATCTAAAAAATAGTAACTATCAAATTTTCTGCCTAAATAACATTTGTAATATTTTTTTCTCACGTATTAAATGTATTAGTCATAGTCAAATTAATATATTTTTATATTTTAATTGTATAACCAAAACATTCATGTTATTTAATTTTTTATTATATTTTATATTAGATGTAATCTGAATATTGCATTGGTGAAATACTAGTTATTATAGTGTGAAATAAGTTAGTTGTTAAAAGGGAGTGCTATTGTAATGTGAAATAAGTTGGTTGTTAAAACTTACAGTAGTCATGAGATGTATGATTTTATTAGATTTAAATAATCTTGATAAAATTTATTTGGAAATTGCCCAAAGGACGGCAATTGGCCCAGAGACATACAAAAGATGAACTTCTTTTTAAAAAAAAAAAGTATCACATATCAGCATCGCAACTTAATAGTGATAGAATAATTACATTCTAGTCGATCTATCACGGATGTAGTCTAATTCAAATAAGCCTAATAAACTTAATTTATCGGAGACCATAATTACATTCTGTTGGTGCAGGAAGCACTATATCGAACCTTGTTTTGATATTGACAAAGGATTCAAAGTTAAGTTTATTTGTGATCTAATAAAGTTACTTGAGTGTGCAGAAAGAAGACCTAGCGAAGGACTGCTAGGCACCTGGCGAAGGAATGCCAGGATACAAAGACCTAGCAAAGGACTGCTAGGCACCTGGCGAAGGAATGCCAGGATACAAAGTCCTAGCGAAGGACTTCTAGGCACCTAGCGAAGGAATGCCAGGATACAAAGACCTAGCGAAGGACTGCTAGGCACCAGGCGAAGGACAACTTGGTACTGAAGATCTAGCGAATGACTGCTAGGCACCAGGCGAAGGACAGCTTGGGACTGAAGACCTAGCGAAGGACTGCTAGGCATCGGGCGAAGGACAGCTTGGTATCGAAGACCTGGCGAAGGACCGCTAGGCAAAAGTCCAACCGGAGGAGGCGGTTGGCATCAGGTACATTCTCCCGAGAGGAATAGGTGAGGACGTGTTCCCCGTCGAGGGAACAGTAGGCGTCGGTTCGACCTAGGGCTCCATTTGGGAGGCCCAAAGTCAGAACCAAGACAGCTAAGGCTGTATAAACTAACATCTTATTTCTTTATGGTGTTTTGGACTAACCCTGGATGCAGGACCGAAGGAACGAATGTCTGCAGCTCAGAGAGCCTCAAAGGAGTGAGGCAGCAGCTGACCAGGGCGCCCGGAGTGTCCCGGGCGCCCCCAAGGTGAACACAAAACACATGAAGCAAAGGCAGGCTTCGACAGCTCATGGGCAGGGCGCCCCCGTGCTCCCGGGCGCCCCCAGCGTCCCGGGCGCCCCCAGTTGAAGCTAACGAAGCAGAACTCAGCGAAGCCAACGGATAAGAGGAGACCCGGTCAACCCGAGCGCCCCCAGCGTTGCGGGCGCCCCCGTCAAAGCCTGATCCCGAGTTTTAAGAGATCAGAGCTTACCGAGACAGAAGCAGATCGGCTGACACGTGGGGGGGGGGGCGCCCCCGACGTTCCGGGCGCCCCCCAGGGGCTATAAAAGGGCCCTCGACAAGGCTTCACACAACACTTCTTCCAACGCCAACTTGCTCTTCGACTCAAAGCGCTCTGCTCCGGGAACCTTCCACTCACGACTCAAGCGCCTACGACGTCCATCTGCACCGAAGCATAAACTACACCAGACGTCGGTAACGAAGAGCTATTTTCTTTCAGTTTACTATACTACAATTGTACAACTCTTGTAAACTGTTTTTGCGCACTTATAGAATTGCCCGCAGAAAATGGTCAACGACCGTGGGCCTTGGAGTAGGAGTCGACCTAGGCTCCGAACCAAGTAAAACTACCTGTGTTCGCGATTATTTTTATTCCGCTGCGTACTTGCTCTAGATTTTTATCCGAAAAACGTTTAACGATATTCATCCCCCCCTCTATCGTTTCTCTCGATCCAACAAGTGGTATCAGAGCGGGGAAGCTCAAATTTGGTGCAACCACCAATTTGATATTTATTTTCGGATTTAAGAAATTTTTCATTTCTTTTCTTTTCTTTTTGTTAATCGAGATTGGTGCAATATCACTCGATCTTGTTCGCCTTTTATTTCACATAAATAATATCTGTAGGTATATTTAAAATATTCTTACGCCTTTTTTAATTTTGAATTTTCATTTTTTCACCATAAGTTAGAATTGATAAAACGATCAATTTTTGAAAATTTGACATAAATTTTTTTTATTATTATTTTAATATTTTCTCGAAATATGTGTTACCTTAATTCAAGCAAATTTTTTTTAAACATTAAATTCTTACTTTTTCATCATTAATCAGAATTGACAAAATCAATATTTTCAAAAATTTATCATAAATTGTTTTTATTATTTTATTATTATTTTACCTCGAAATTCGTGCAAACCTTTTTTTTTTAGCTAGCTTTTTTTGTCCCGCACTACTAATCCAAGACCAAGTCTTGGTACATTTTTTGTATTTCTCTTGTGTACGAGGTTTAAAATAAATGGCCAACCAAGAATGGAACAGTGCTCGCCCACCACTTTTCTCTGGCGAAAATTTCGAATCCTGGAGAAGTCTAATGGAATCCCACCTGAAGGCCAATCTGGAACTTTGGTTGATAATCCAAACGGGGTTCACATTCCCTACAGAAGAAGGAACATCGATCACTTGGGACAAATTGGACAAACTAACTCTGAGGAAGATTGAGACTGATGCCAGGGCAACAGTAATCTTACAATGCGGCCTGACCAAAGAAGAACTGATGCGGGTCGGATCCTTCAACTGTGCCAAAGAGATGTGGAAAAAGCTAATCAATCTACACGAAGAGAGCTCCGATGTTGAGATCTTAGAAGCTCAAGATCAAGTAAGCTGTCTTGCACTCTCGGTACAAGCACAAACAGCCGAGTCAGAATCTGAATCAGAATCCAAACCAAAGTCAGAAGATGAATTGACTGAGACAAAAATGGTAACCAATTTCGAATCCTTTTTTGAATTACAATTAAGTAATCAAACAGATACTATAATGGTCGAGGAAGGTGTAATTTCTAGTGCAGGAAAAGCTCCAAGAGAACCACCAAAGAAGAAGCCTCAACTAGTACTTGAGTCCGACTCAGACTCAGAATCTGACGACGAAGGAAGGGATCCTTGGAAACTGGTCTGGTTGGCTCGCGATCGCTACAAAATGCCAAAGAAACAATCAAGCAAAAGAGAGATGGCTAGAATTAAGGGGGAGATTCCCAACCGGGAATCAAAAGGTAAATTTACAGTATTTAAAAATCCAATATTTACCTTGAATAACATGATTAACTCGTATAAATTAGTTAAGGTCAATACGTTAGAAAACTTAATTCACAACCATGCTAATTTTAAAAACCCCGAGTTTTATTTCGATTATGATGTAACTTAGATCATTTTTGTCTTATTTGCTTTAATTGTGTGTTGCTTTTTATTTTATTTTTTTTTTTTGTTGCTTAGAAATAGGATTGGCTAGTGTAAGGACTGAACCAACTTAACTGAAATTTGAACAACATAGTATTGGATGGAGGTGAGATGATAGTACGTTAGGGAAGCCTTTTCTAATAAGGTCAAGTATACACTACTTGGTCTCTTTAGACTGGTGAAACTAGCCGAAGTTACCGATCCAAGACCCAAACTAGTTAGACCAGAATTCACCAAAAAGTATTTTTGAAGATGAAATTTCACTAAAAGGCTTTGTCTAGGAAATGGTTGATGATCCAATAAGGCTACGGCCAAAGAAGGCCTTGTGCCTCGCCAAGACCTGGAAGCCAATTTTTGAAATTCAAATTCAATTTACTCTTTGTTAAATTCGAATCTAACACAAATTTTCAATTAATTTTAGATTCAAATATCTCTTTTCAAAATAAATTTAAATTGGGTTTAAAAATTAATTTAACTTTTCAAAATTAATCATGGTCTTTTCAAAATAAATCTTTCTATTAAAATATGCATCTCACAAAATAGTTAAGGATATCCTGTTTTGTCACTTAGAAATGGGTGAGATGCTCAGGACCTAAAAGTTTAGTCCAACCCAATCAACCGTACAAATCAAATTCAACTTAATTATTTTGAATTAATTATTCTCAAATTCAACTTAATTATTTTCAAAATTCAACTTAACAATTTTTAAAATTCAAAGTTAAAATTCTAATTAATTTCAAAATCCTCAAAAATCATTTTAACTTTTAAACTAAGGTTTAATGTTTCAAAATTAACCATTTTTTGTTAAAATTAAATATTTGTCTCACACAACCCATAAGGTTAACATGTTTGACCACGTAGAACTGGGTGAGACATCTAGGACCTAAAAGCATGATTCGCTAACCTTTTAAATAAAAAAGTTTGCAAAAGTTATTCAAACTTACCTCTAATTTTTAATTTATTGTACTGTACCATACTTTTTCATTCCTAACAGTTTTTTAATTTCATGTCAAATATCACAATAAATAGAGTCTAGGGCTTGTTCTGATTTAGTCATTAACTTGGTCAAATAGTCAACCCTAGTCCACATAGTCAAACCTGGTCAACACTGATATCCCTTAAGGAACTTAGATAAAAGTTAGACTGTGTCGGATACAGGGGGAGTTCTTCTTAATCTTTTTCGAAAAATTTAGATTTTTTCAAAAACCTTATGCTCTAAAACTTATTATCATATCAAAATAAGGTTTTCAAAAGTTGACTCAAAACCCTCGTATATTACTATCTCTTTGAAAAATTAACATCATGATTTTTGAAAACTGTGCTATCATTCCAAGTTGTGTTTTCAAAAATTTATCTCCTTGAAAGTTATCATACTCAGAAAGTTATTCAAAATTATTCTTTTGATAAACCCTAAAGACACAAAGGAAGGTCCACTTCATGATCTACAAGGGCTCCTAGGATGTGTCAAATTTAGGGGGAGTTTGAGTCAAAAGAAGAATTTCTGAAAATTTTTTTGGTAATTATTTGTTTTGAAGTTATTAGATAATTCTTATAATTTAAATCAAACCCTAAAACTCAGAGAAAGATCGCTTGTAGTCAACAAGCTTCCTAGGACTGGGTCAAGCTTAGGGGGAGATTAAATTAAAAGAATTATTGAACATTTTTTAAAATTATATGTTTTCTTGCACTACACATTTAAAATCCTTTTGAAAACTTAAATAATTTTTCTTTCAAAAACTATTATTTTATTTTTTTCAAAATTCTTGTGGCTTATGAAATTATTTTTGAAATAATATTTACTTGGGTTGGAGAAATTTCCAGGACATAGGATTGTGTCAGACTGGAAAAGAAACCTAGTCAAGTAAAATATTATGTTTTCAAAATGCATAATACTTTTCAAAAATTACTCATATTTTTCAAAGTCTAATAGTTTTCAAAAACTTCACGTAGACTTTCCAAAAAGGCTCAATTTTTAAAAAAAATAATATACTTATATTTTCAAAAAAAATTGCATAATATCTTTCAAAGTGACTTATATTTTTTTAAGATACAGAGTACTTGCATCTCTCAAAAAGCTCAATATCTTTTAAAGTACTTGCAGTTTTTAATATATTCAAAACAAGTAAGCTTATTGATTAAATATTTTTTGTCATGCATGGACTCAATGAAAATATACACTTGACTCCAATTCTAATTTTTTGAGCATGATTCTTCATTCTTTCAAAATGCTGTTAATTAAAAATTATCATTTTTAACATTATTCTCTCACTCAAATATTTATGTTTTCAAAACCCATGAGCTCTGATACACAAATTTTAAATGTTTTTCAAAATATATTTTTCAAGAGTTCTTTATTGATATATGATCAAGGGGGAGAGAAAGGAAATTTTGTTTAATTTTTTTAAAGTGCTTCAAAAATTTCTAAGCATTTCTAAGTGTTTTAAAAAAATTTTAAGTGCATGTTTTTTTAGTAAAATTCTTCTTAGTAAACAGAATGTGTCTAAGCAAAACTTTTTTGAAAATTCTGGCAAATGTTTCTAAGTAGAGTTTTTTTTTGGTGAAAAACTTGTCTAAAAGTTTTACAAATTTTGTTTTTCAAAATACACAAAGTATTTCCAAACAAATTCGTCTAAGTGTGCAAATTATTTTAAAACAAATTTTTTCCCAATTCTCAAAGTTGAACCTTTTTTTGGGGAAATTTAGCTTCAAAATTTTGCCTAAGTAAAATTTCTTTTTCCAAAGCCTTGTAAGTAAAAGTTTTTTAAAACAAAACTTAGGCTTGCTTTTCAAAATGGAAAATTGTCTAAAAAGTTGTTTATGAATATGTTTTTTTTACACTTTGTCAAAAACTTAGAAGTGTTACAAAAACTCAAAACTCTCTATCCGAAACCTTGTTCGCCCATGTATTGTTTTTGATATATGTCAAAGGGGGAGGAAAGGTCAAAGTTAAGTGTTTTAAGTGGTTTATAACACAAGTATTCAGGGTTTTAGGGGGAGTATGAGAAATAAAGAATTTTTTTTCAACTCTGCATTTATTCTGTTCATAAACAGTTATACATCATTGTTTACCTTATGTTCTTAACTGTTATATGTTTTTACTTAACTTTGAATTGTGTTGCCATAAATCAAAAAGGGGGAGATTGTTGGTGCAGGAAGCACCATATCGAACCTTATTTTGATATTGGCAAAGGATTCAAAGTTAAGTTTATTTGTGATCTAATAAAGTTACTTGAGTGTGCAGAACCTGGCGAAGGAATGCCAGGATACAAAGACCTAGCGAAGGACTGCTAGGCACCAGGCGAAGGACAGGTTGGTACTGAAGACCTAGCGAAGGACTGCTAGGCACCAGGCGAAGGACAGCTTGGGACTGAAGACCTAGCGAAGGACTACTAGGCACCGGGCGAAGGACAGCTTGGTATCCAAGACCTAGCGAAGGACCGCTAGGCAAAAGTCCAACCGGAGGAGCCGGTTGGCATCAGGTACATTCTCCCGAGAGGAGTAGGTGAGGACGCGTTCCCCGTCGAGGGAACAGTAAGCGTCGGTTCGACCTAGGGCTCCATTTGGGAGGCCCAAAGTCAGAACCAAGACAGCTAAGGCTGTATAAACTAACATCTTATTTCTTTATGGTGTTTTGGACTAACCCTGGATGCAGGACCGAAGGAACGAATGTCTGCAGCTCAGAGAGCCTCAAAGGAGTGAGGCAGCAGCTGACCAGGGCGCCCGGAGTGTCCCGGGCGCCCCCAAGGTGAACACAAAACACATGAAGCAAAGGCAGGCTTCGACAGCTCATGGGCGGGGCGCCCCCGTGCTCCCGGGCGCCCCCAGCGTCCCGGGCGCCCCCAGTTGAAGCTAACGAAGCAGAACTCAGCGAAGCCAACGGATAAGAGGAGACCCGGTCAACCCGAGCGCCCCCAGCGTTGCGGGCGCCCCCGTCAAAGCCTGATCCCGAGTTTTAAGGGATCAGAGCTGACCGAAACGGAAGCGGATCGACTGACACGTGGGGGGGCGCCCCCGACGTTCCGGGCGCTCCCAGGGGCTAGGGATGGCAATAGGGCGGGTCGGGGACGGGTTTGCCGTCCCCATACCCGTCCCCGAAGTAAATCTCCATCCCCGAACCCGTCCCCATCCCCGCCTCTACTTAATGGGGAATCCCCGTCCCCGAACCCACGGGGAGTAAATCTCCATCCCCGTCCCCATCCCCACTTGAAATATCCATTTTTTTCCAAGTTAAAAAAAAAGGATTTCCCAAGCATGGTTGTAAAACACAATAGGATTTCCAACTTGTGGGAGGCGGCGAGTGACTAGTGAGCGATACTCATTAGGATTTTCACACATCTTTAATATTAATATTATTGAATTATTTTAATAATTATTAATATTTTATTATTATTAAAAATATCGGGGCGGGTTCGGGGATGGAGATAGCATCCCCATACCCGCCCCAATCTATTTCGGGGATTTTTAAAAATCTCCGAACCCGAATCCAAACCCGATAATACCTTCCCAAATCCGCCCCGTTTCGGATTTTCCCCGCG
Source organism: Boesenbergia rotunda (assembly GCA_024364735.1). Classification (NCBI taxonomy): domain Eukaryota; kingdom Viridiplantae; phylum Streptophyta; class Magnoliopsida; order Zingiberales; family Zingiberaceae; genus Boesenbergia; species Boesenbergia rotunda. Next base: position 482,731 of record JAGFNQ010010619.1, on the reverse strand, counting down.
GATATCCAAATCCGCGGGGAAAATTACCATCCCTACCAGGGGCTATAAAAGGGCCCTCGCTTCACACAACACTTCTTCCAACGCCAACTTGCTCTTCGACTCAAAGCGCTCTGCTCCGAGAACCTTCCACTCACGACTCAAGCGCCTACAACGTCCATCTGCACCGAAGCATAAACTACACCAGACGTCGGTAACGAAGAGCTATTTTCTTTCAGTTTACTATACTACAATTGTACAACTCTTGTAAACTGTTTTTGTGCACTTATAGAATTGCCCGCAGAAAACGGTCAACGACCGTGGGCCTTGGAGTAGGAGTCGACCTAGGCTCCGAACCAAGTAAAACTACCTGTGTTCGCGATTGTTTTTATTCCGCTGCGTATTTGCTCTAGATTTTTATCCGAAAAGCGTTTAACGATATTCACCCCCCTCTATCGTTTCTCTCGATCCAACACATTCTTGTTAACTTTTTTGATAATATTGTAGCATTCTTCGGAGATGCTAAAATAAGTAATGAAAGAAATCATTGGACTTCTTTTAATTTAGAAACTTATATATATATAGGATTTGAAATGTATCTAATAAGACCTATCTAGTTGGCACTAGATAGGTCCAATCAAACCTATCTAGCTCTGTAAGTAAGTTTCGATCAAAATTCATTGATGGACATATACCAGTTCAATTGGACATATTTCAAGTCATGTGGATTTCTGAGTCTGCAAGAAGTCCAATGGTACACTCTATTACTTATTTCGGTCTTTCCGGAAGTTCTACAATATTATGCAAAAAATCAGCTAAAATGTTGTCATAGAAATCAAGTTCACATTGGGCCTGATCTGAATAAGATTTGGTCGTGATAGTGTAAACCATCAACATTAAATTGTCATACTAATGGTTACATGCGTTCGACTCGAAGTAAAAAATGTCAGGCCCCCCCTTTCCTTTTAATAATGTCAGGGCTGATTTGGAATATTAGGGGTGTGGGTAACGATGCTTCACTCAGAAGGATCCATCACTTAAAAAATCATTTTAAGCTAAATTTCTTGGGTATTTTAGAACCATTTAGACCACTGGATGTGGACTTTATTACAAGAAGATTGGGTCTGACAACGGCTATATCTAATTGTTCTGGCAAAATCTGGTTCATGTATGACTCACACATAAGATTTATAGTGTTGGAAAACCATGAGCAATTCATCCACTTGGATTTGAAATATAATTTATTTCTTTTCAGTTTATTAGTCATTGTGGTATATGCCAAATGTAGTAGATTTGATAGATATGAACTTTGGGATGAACTGGGTGCTTTGAAACTGAGCAATGAGAAGCTATGGATAGTGGGTGGTGACTTCAATGTAATTTCTAATGCCATGGAACATTCCAAAGGTACAATAGCCAGCTCGAAGGCAGTTGAAGATTTTAATAACTTTATGATGCTTAGTGATCTATTGGATGTGGGTTTTGTGGGAGACAGGTTTACTTGGACAAATAACAGAATATGAAAGCGGCTTGACAGAATTTTGAACATCACGGGAAAGTCAAAGGTTCTTAGTATGTATGGAACATCTGAGTAGGGCAGCTTCGGACAACTGCCCCCTCTTATTTACTTTCCCAGGACTGGAGAGACCTGTAGCTTCATTTAGATTCCAGAGCATGTGGTTAAAACACAATGGTTTTCTATAAACATTTAGGCTGAATTGGAAGCTGTCACCTGCTGCTACTGGACTGGCTAGACTACAAGCAAAGGTCAAAAGGGTAAAGAGTCACTTGAAATGGTGGAACTGTTGGGACCGGGTGCATGTTGACAAGGATATGAGTTCGTAAAATTTTAAATTTTTACGTGCAGCGGAAGAATTAGCATAAAATAATTTCTTAAATTATTTTAACCTCGTATTTAGCATGCAACCTTATGATGTGTGGACATGATCATAAATTAAAACTTTGCGGAAAAGTAAACAAATTTACTTTGTACCTCGCGTAACTCGAAGAAAGGGACGAGATCCAACCGTAGCGTCCCTTGGAAGCTCCGCCTCTATTCGCGTCCACGCCGAGTTCTCTTCGGGATGACTTCGCAAAGTCACGAGTTTTGTGCCGACGAGAACTACTAGATTCTCTATAGGCACAACTAGAAGATCAAGAGAGAAGATAGGAAACTAACCACCAAGAATCGGAATCCAAATTCCGGGAAGGAAGGAGATGCGATCCGCTTCTTCTTCTTCGAGGTCGTCTTGGTGGATGAAGCTCACGCCCACCTTGGGAGTTGCGCCGGCCCTAGGGGAGGAGAGAGAGCCGGCCCTAGAGAGAGAGGGGCGCCGACCCTAGAGAGAGAGAGAGGCGTGTAGAGAGAGAGAGAGGGAGCAACTAATCTCTTGATTAATTGATTGGGAATTCAAGGCTTGCCTTTGGTTCCTTATATAGTTGCTTCTCCCTTGCCAAGTCTCTCTCTTAACGGAATTAATTTTCATAAGAAATTTATCTCATAATCTTTCTTATGAATAATTCCGTTATGCCTAGTTTTATTATAACTAACTTTATAATAAAACAAATACTTCTCTCCTTTAATTATGGAATAAATTTTATAAGAAATTTATAAACTTTCTTATTATGAAAAAATCAATTCATAATTGATTTTATAAAATTAAGATAAACCATTCCATGGATCATTTTAATTTCCATAAAAGGAATAAATTTCTATAAATTTATTTATATAAATTTCTTTATACAAATTTATTTATCCATAATTTATAAAACAAATCGCGCTAGATTTATTTTATTAATTAAACCAAATAAATTGGTTTCTTTCCCTTGTTGTGGCCGGCCAAACCAAAGGGGTTTAACACCCTCTTTGGCCGGCCAAACCGAGCCGAACCGATCGCGAATTAAACTCATTTAATTCGCCCAATAAGCCTTCAAAAGACTTAGCCATTTTAAGTTTCCGTTGCGCCTCTGATTAACTCAGATTCGACTTATTTCTCTTGATTGGAAAATTCAATTTTCAACTCGTTTTAAATCCCTCAGATTACTCGTAGTGCGTGTGACTAAATAGGCTTTCGATTTATGTTGGCCGTCTATAATCAACCAATTATAGAACGATCATGAGTGGCACCTAGTAGTACATCATGACCCCCCCAATTAATCGAAAGATCAACGGTTTGACCTCAGAAGTAATTCTGAAACCCTTCAGCAGCTCTAATGAATCGTGCCCCATTCCCTTCACCATCTTATACCCACTTGGTTCAGGACACGGTCTATTTGTGTCAGTCCCCACTAGGCTGACTACGTCACACCTAGCCCAAGTAATGTCTTTCTCGTCCTTTAGATTTCTAATTACTCTCATGTATTTAAGAGACTCGCACTCTAAACATGATATGCTCTGGCCAGAGGCTTTGAGTAACAATCCGACGATAGGCCTGGGTATACATCTCCTCGCAAGGAGTGGTGAATCCTTTGTAGGTTATTCAAACATCTTCGGGCACTTCGGCTTATACCCAATCATCCTGGGTCCACACCTCCTTGGAGATGCTTGCTTAAGATGTTAAAGTATAAGTCTTCATGACCAAGATGACTTGAACACCGCAAGTCAAAGGAACATCGCACTTAAGCTGCAGTAAGAACTTCACTGACATATCTATATAGATTACCATATGAAGTTTTACAGCTAGTCACTCCAATGAACTAGTTCCCTTAACTAGCATCCATGTTTATCTCCGGACATCCCAATGTCACCAGCCAGTGAGAATCAGCTGATTAGAGAATAACCCATGTTAGTCTCAACAGAATTGATAATGTCCGTTTTTATCAATTCATCGACTAGGGATATTTTCAATACTTCACAATTGCACATTTAGAGATAATCACTAGTTGTGATTCCATCACAAATTCTCTTATGCTGTGAATTGTATTGCGGACATTCAGTAGATGAGTTTAAGATCCCAATCAAACACACAAACATGTGTACTCAAATAGTGAATTATCATTTATTAAAATGAATGTTTACAATCATAAGGCGATTGCCTTAGGACACTTCTCTCATATCACTAACAGGAACAGGGGAGTTCTTGGGAACATATAGGATATGTCCGAAGAGCCGAAGAGCAATATGCTGAAGCAGAGAAATTGTTTGACACCAATCCCTCGGAGGAGAATAAATTCAATAAGGAAAAAAAATTCAAGCCAACCTCTTCAAAACCCTTAGCATGAAGGAGGAATTTTGAAGGCAAAGAGTTGTGGTCAAATGGATGATTGAGGGAGATAAAAACACAAAATTTTTCCATAATCTGGTGCAAATGAGAAAGCGGTCCAATAAAATTTTCAGAATATGGGAAAATGGGAGATGTTTGGAGAAGCCTGAGGATATTAGGGAATTCGATGCTAAATTTTTTGAAGATTTGTTTTCAGGCAAGGCTTTTAACTGCAGTGGCATAGATTTGGGTTGCATCCCAGATTTGATTAGTGGAGATGAGAATGAACTGTTGGTTAGTGCTCCATCTGTGAAGAAATCAAGCTAACATTAGAGGAAATGTGTCTAGAAAGCGCAGCGGGCCCAGATGGATTCTCAGTGGTTTTCTATTCAACGTGTTGGGATATCATTAAAGAAGATATTATGCAGGTTGTTTTAAGTTTCTTTAGGGGAGAAAAGCTGTCGATGGGTATGACAACAACTACAATCGTTTTGATTCCAAAGATTGAAAATGCGCAAAGCTGGAAGGATTTTAGACCCATTAGCCTCTATAATGTTTCCTATAAGATTATATCAAAGTTGGTGGCATATAAACTAAGGAGCATAATGGGAAAGACCATTTCGCCAACGCAAAGTGGGTTCGTAGAGGGCAGATTAATCTCATATAACATCCTATTGGCTCAAGAGCTTCATCACAAGCTCGATAACAAGGTGAAAGGAGACAACTTAATCCTAAAACTTGACATAGGTAAGGCTTTTGACAGAGTATAGTGGAACTTGACATTGTGTTGGTTGCTCTATGAAGATTTCTCACTTAGCTTACGCAGACGACATCATGGTCTTCATGAATGGATCACTCGAATGTGTGAAGGAGATCAAAGATTTTCTAACTGGTTATGAAGCACAGTATGGGCAATTGGTCAATGCGGGGAAAAGCTTCTTTCATGCATTGAAATGCATTTTGGACTCTTTTAAGAATTTAATTACTGCCTCCACTAGCTTCAAGGAAGGTTCTAAGCCCATAAATTACTTGGGTGTCCCCATTTTCTCGGGAAACAGAAAGTTCGTGCATTTTTTGCCCCTGATAGAGAAAATAAGGAAGAAATTACATGGCTGGAATTTTTCAAAATTATCTTACGGAGGTCGCCTTCTCCTGATTCTAAGTGTTTTATGCTCAATGCCATTGTACCTATTGCAGGTACTTTTCTCGCCAGTAACAATCCTACACAAAGTGGAGATGATGCTTGCTAGATTTTTTTGGGGCTCCATAGACTCCTCCAGAAAAACTCACTAGATCTCATGGCAAAAGATTAGCCAACCTAAGTTGGAGAGGGGTTTAGGGGGGGGGTGAGAAAATTAGTAGAGGTCGGCACAACTTTGGCAGTGAAGCTTTGAGATTCAGAGAACAGTCTACTCCTTGGGCTCACTTCCTGGATAGAATGTATTGTAAAACAAAACACCTAACTATTGTTCCCATTCGAGGCAATGCCTCCCCATGTTGGAGACAGTTGCTCCAAATTTGTGATTTGGTAGAAAAAAAATATAGGCTGGGTTGTAGGGAGACGCAAGCTAAGCTTTTGGTATGAAACCTGACTGGACAGTGGGCCGCTGTACAGAGCTTGGCTGCAAACAGGGAAACCAAAGACTCTGATAGCTGATTTCATGGATGGTGATGCATGGAACACAAATAAGATCAAGGATTTTCTTTCAGGCTCTGTGGCTACAGAAATATCAGGCACTCTCATACAATCTAGAACTCCAGACCAAATCATATGGAAATTAGAAAAGGTTGGAAAGTTCTCTCTTAAATCTGCATGGGATAATCTTAGACAGGGGTTACCTTTTGGCTCCTTTCAGCCACGTGATTTGGAGTGGACTGCTCACAACAAATATAGGAGTTTTTACTTGGTGATTTATACAACGTAATATTCCAGTGGGCTCTATCTTACAACTGATGGGTGTACAACTGATGGGTGTGCAACTTGCCTCTAAGTGTCAATGTTGTGAAAGTATGGAAGCATGGGATCATCTATTTTTTAGTGGCTTGGTGGCAAAGGATAGTTTGGACCCATGACCTTTTATTTAATGTACACAGAATTTTTATTTTGGAAAGCTAGAAGACTGGTACGGAATGGAATTCGGGAGGTCATTTAAAGGAGGTGTTGCCTTTTTTGATCACTTGGTTCTCATGGGCAACTAGGAATGATGACAAGCATGGTGGACTCAAACCTTCGACTTTGAAGATTATCAGAGACATCAAACAATACATCCTTATGGCTGCATCAGCAGGCAAAATCAAAAGTAAACACTGGAGAGGCTTTGCTCTAGCTGTCAAGGAAGTGGGAATTTCATTGGCCAATACATGCGTTAACACAGTAAAAGTGGTGATTGGGAGAAGCTGTCATTTGGTAGTTACAAACTCAATAAGATGGTTGTTCGAGAGACAACCCAGGTTCTCATCATCCTATGGTATCATAATCCGCAACTACGCGGGAGATCTCATTTTAGTCAAAGTTTTAATTTAAGAGCAGAATTAATAGCTATGCAAATAAGTCTAGAACTATACATTGCAAATAATCTTTTCCCCATTTGGCTAAAATTCGATTCACTGGTTGCTTTGAAGGCCATCAACAATTCTAAGATTTGTTGGGATGTTCGCAAAGTGATTCTTCCAATTCATAGGATAATGAATAAACATAAGGTGGAGTCATCCCATGTGTATAGGGAGGCAAACAAAGCTGCTTACTATCTTGCTAACCAAGCTTTTAGCATTGAGGAAGATAGATTGTTGATGGAGTTGGGTCCAGACCAAATGTTAATAGGGGTTTGTAAGGTGGACAAAATGGGGCTGCCCTATATTAGAATGCATAGAAATTTCCTCTAACAAAAAGCTTATGGAAGTTGCGCAACTCATATTGGCTTTCAATCGACATAAAATGTTGGGCGTTGGTGTACAAGTACCAAGTGATATTTTGTAACGACCCGTAGAATCCTTTCAATATTTTTCTTGAAAATATTAATCATGTCTATATGGATTCGTGAGTAACATAAGAATACTAGTATGAACCTTAGTATAATTCTTTAGATGGATTAAAAGCTAAGTACTAATGGGTCTTACATGGGCTTTTCTAGTACCATAGTTATTGTAGATCTTAGGTAGAATTTAACATAAATAGAAATGAGTTTCAATTAGGAATATTAGCATGACTCTTGGTGGGCCTTAGGGGGCATTGCCGAAAATAAAAGAAAAAAAATAAAATAAAATAAAAATAAAGTGCATGCACCAAGGATTGAACCTTGGACCTAAGGTAGAGGCAAAGCCTCATCATGCATGTACTAACCAATTCACCTAGCAAGGGAGTGCTAGTGGAAAAGGAAAAGGATTGTTGTTAAGGCTAAAAGGAAGCGAAGAGTCACCATGTGAGGAGGCACCATGGCTTTTCATTTGCCCCCTCCACTTAGTATAAGAAGGGTGGATGAGAGGTGAAAGGACTTAAGTTATTTTCTTTTCCACCAAGGCTTTTCCTCTTCTCTTCTTCCTTCTCCTTCCTCCTTCTAGCCGAAACCCACAAGGGGTTTCTCCTTTGGAAAAGCTTCACAAGAAGGCTTCTTCTTCAAGATCTAGGGGCTTCCTACAAGGCTACAAGGGCTAGGGGTAGACTAAGGTCAAGGAGGTTTTCTTTTGCTTCTCTATTCAAGGTTATAACCAAGATAAACCAAGGTAAGACTCCCTCACCTGTGGTATAATAGTTTATGTTGTTTATCATGATTTAAGATGTTGTTTGGGATTTATGTTGAGGAAATGATGGATTAGGGCTTCTAGGATTTTCGACCAAAGCATGATTTTGGGTCTAAGATGATGTTAAAACCCCACTTATGTTTCCTAATGTTTACTCATGATAAGTTAAGTATAAATTATGATTTGGGGAAATTTGGTAGCACCCTAAGACCCCTTTAGGGTTTCGGCCACCATCCATGTCCCATGGTTAGGTTTAAATTCAACCCTTCAAGCATGTTTGTTATGTTCTCTATGATATAGTGGATATTAATTATGACTTATATGAATTTTCCCATGGACTCATTACCCTTCTAGGGTTTTGGCCAATGCATGAATTAGGGCTAGGACTTAGGGTTAGATCCAATCAAGGGTTCAAATGGCTTCTCATGGTATTGTATGTATTGAATTGGACATTTATGGTGAATTATGTGAATATCTCCATATGCTTGTGACCCTCTAGGGTTTCGGCCAAGGTCAAGATGTAGGGCTAGGACTTAGAGTTAGCTCCAATTATGGGGTCTAATGGCTCCCTATGACATTGTATGTAATGTATGAGCTTTCTTTTACTTATGGAACCTTTCATGTTGATTGAATATGGAGCCTCCTCCTATTGAACTTCGGCCAAGTCCATGATCTAGAGTTTGGGTTGGGTTAAGGTCTCAAGGATACTTGTTTATAGTTTACTATGATGTATGTATATGTTTAAGCATGTTGTAAGAATTTTTATGTTACCTAAAACCCTAGCTTTATGTGTTATGTATCATGACTTTGTATGTTTAGGTTATGTGCTATGTTTATTCATGAATGTTTTAGACCATATACCAGGAACATATGTAATTGATGTAGGCTTCATGTTATATAGAATAATACATGTAGGATGTTAGATGCCTATAATAGATATATGGTTATGAAGGTCTATGGATGTTCTATGATGAATGCCATGAACCTAAGTAATGTTGAATGTCATGAACCTAAGTAGTATGTATCATGTTCATATGAATCTTACCCATGCATGCTCTATGATGGATACTATGATTATGTATGCTAAATGATATGTATCATGTATATAATGCATGCTTACCTTATGTACCATGGTCATGCAAGCTTTATGAACTAAGATGATGTTTATGCCTTAAGGCATAATTATGTATGTATGTCATGTCTTATGAATGAAGATGATGAATGAAGATAATGATTATGCCTTTAAGGCATCATGATGTTATGCATTAAGTATGAATGATGAAATGCCAAGTATGCTTTATGTCATGCTAAGGGATAGGCACCTTAAGAACGCCTCAGTTCTAGACTACCGTAGTTGTCCACGGTTCTGGAACTACCGTAGCTGTTCCTACTCTTATGTCATGCTTCATGTAACAAGATTATGTTTATGTCTTTAAATATGCCATGTATGTTCTATGAATGATGAAGCATGTGAAGTTATTTTACTTTATGAATGGGCTTGTACCGGACCGAAGTAAAGGTCCAAGGGATGGGCACCTTAAGAACGCCTCGGTTCTGGACTACCGTAGCTGTCCATGGTTCTGGGACTACCATAGCTGTCCAACAGGGATAGGCACCTTAAGAACGCCTCGGTTCTGGAACTACCGTAGCTGTTCCTACCCTAGTAGGTCGAGACTAGCTACCTCGCATTTACTTAGGGATGCACACATATGATGTATGTATGTGGTACAAGCCGGGGACCCCCATGATGTTATGATTATGCTTAAGTATTTATAATTATGGTTTTCAAGTAAGCATCCTTATGATATATGCATTCGACTCATGCATTCATTCATGTTATGCATTATGTCATGATAAGTATGTTTTATGCTTATGTTCATATTAAGAATTATGTCATGATAAGTATGCTTTATGCTTATGTTCATGTTAAGAATTATGTCATGTCAAGTATGTTCTTATGCTTATGTTTATGTCAAGAACTATGTCATGTTTAATGTTTATATGCTTATGTCTTATGTTAAGAATATGCTTATGTTTTATGTTAAGAATATGCTCATGTTTTATGTTAAAGATCATGTCATGTTAAATGTTTATATGCTTATGTTTTATGTTAAGAATTTGCTCATGTTTTATGTTAAAGATCATGTCATGTTAAATGTTTATATGCTTATGTTTTATGTTAAGAATATGCTTATGTTTTATGTTAAAGATCATGCCATGTTAAATGTTTCATATGCTTATGTTTTATATGACGTATGATTTTTAGTGAATATGAAAGGGTCTTACTAAGCCTATGTGCTTATAGTCTTATTTCCTTATACCGCAGATCAAGCAAGAGGTTATTAAGGGAAGCAGCAGGAGGGGCAAGAGTGTGTGTGTGGCAGTGACATGGCAAAGGAAAGAGAAAAAGGATTCTCATATTTATACTTGTTGCATGCCTTGTGTTTTGAAACGCCTTCTTAGGTTCTATGCTATACTTATGATAGTTATGCCTAAAGAATAACTTACTACTTATGATGCTTATGGATGAGTTATGGAATGTTTATATCATGATGCTACGTATGATGTTAATATGCTAAGTTACAATGTCACCATGTTCATGAATGATAGTTAAGGCATATATACATGATTCAAGTATTAGTTGTATGGTTAAACGCATATTCATAAAGTTTTAAATTATTCCACTGCATTAAGATATTCATATGTGTATATGTATGTTAGCGTAACGCCGTCTCTCGCCACACCGTAAGGTGTGGAAAAAGGCGGGCGTTACAGGTTGGTATCAGAGCGGTTTGCCATCTCACTACACACACCTCAAGTCTTCTTCCTGCAGCTTCCAAGTAAGTACCTCTATGCATACCTTATTTTCTTTTATGATTCTAGAATATGCAAGTATAAATGATACCTTATGATAGAAAATACTTTTAGGATATATAAATATGAATGATACCTTACCTTATTTTATGAAATCGAATACTTTAGAGTTTGATATGCGGGTAGGAATAACAAAAACTTATATTAGCTAGCCTTACTTGTCATTTATGAAGAAAAGCATGGCTAGAAGACAGAGTAACAGAATAAATTAATGAGACTACTTCATCGCCCGACCTGATGCTCAATATACCTTATATCATAACCTATCTTAAGTCACATCATAAGACAATCATGTATAAGTATTCTGCCTTATACATTAGGTCTAAGTTAGTCATAATACAATTAGTCATAAGTGTGACTCAACCTTATGTTCATAAACATGGTATTAATTGAGCACCATCATAATATTAGTAATTAAGGTGAACCTATTATTAACATAATGTTATATAACCTGTACATTATATGAGTTACCAATCATATAATATAATTATATTATATTATATAAAGCAAATGATAATAATATGAGAGTGTGTACTAATATAAGATTATTATAAATATAACTATACTAATTCCTTATCATATAAGTATTGTCATAATTCACCTATCATATAGGTTCTTAATATGAGCCTGCATACAGGTTGACATGTATCATCTCAACCTATAAGTTATCACCTATACATATTATTTCATAAGCAATTATAGGTATTATACCTATAATTTATATGATAAATAACTATAATTTATGATATTATGTATAACCTATAATATAGTCTCATGTAGGGAATTATATAATAGCCTACATACATAAGATTATAACACTCTCACCTATGTTAGCGTATAGTATTAGTTTCATTATACTAATACTAATATAATTAATGGTATAAGTCATACGGTATAACCTAAAATGATACGCATAGGGTAGTGTCCTAATTATATTAACACTTATTATAGATTATGGGTCCACTATATTTTCATACTAATTATAAATATTAGTATTATCAACGTATGTTTCACTATTATCTTATATATAATATATAAGATTACCTTAAGTTATTTTATAGTAATATAATAAATATGATCTCACTTATCATATAATAACCATTAACTAATATAATTCATAACTCATGTTGTGAACTAATATTTGATCTCACTTATCATATAATAACCATTAACTAATATAATTCATAGCTCATGTTGTGAACTAATATTTCGGAAGCATACTATTATTAGATTTACCCATAATTAAAATAAGTATATAATTATGATATATGCATATAATTACATCATAGAGCTATTAATGACACTAGCTCAATTATATGCTAAGGAGATAATCAGACTTCATGGAGTTCCCAAGACCATCATCTCAGATAGGGACGGTCGCTTCACCTCACATTTTTGGGAGTGCGTCCAGAAGTCTCTCGGCACTAAACTACGATTCAACACCGCTTTTCACCCTCAGACTGACGGGCAAACTGAACGGGTGAATCAAGTACTAGAGGATATATTGCAAGCTTGTGCCCTGGACTTCAAAGGGAGTTGGTGCTGATATCTATGTTTAGCGGAATTCACTTACAATAATAGCTACCAAGCTACTATCGGAATGGCGCCTTATGAAGCTCTATACGGGAGGAGATGTAGGTCTCCGATCTGTTGGTACGAAGGTGGTGAAAAGAAGGAAATGGGGCTCACGACGGATTTCATCGACGGCACCACCCGAGCTATACAAAACATTCGACAACGGATAGAAGCTGCTCAGAGCCGGCAGAAGAGTTATGCGGATGTCCGGCGTAGGCCACTGGAATTCGATATTGGAGATTTGGTATTCCTTAACGTGGCTCCTATGAAAGGGGTAACGAGATTTGGGAAGAAAGGAAAACTAAGTCCACGTTATGTGGGACCGTACCAGATTCTGAAAAGAGTCGGCAGGGTAGCTTATGAGTTGGAGCTGCCCCAAGAGATGTCGGCTATTCACAACGTGTTCCATGTGTCGATGCTTAAGAAGTGTATTCCGAACGCCGATCAAGTGATCGAGTCGCAGACGGTACAAGTACAGGAGGACCTAAGTTTTGAAAGTCGATCTATCCAGATCCTGGATCGGGAAATCAAAAAGCTAAGGAACAACTAGGTACCCTTAGTCAAGGTCCTATGGCAAAGTCAAGGGTTTGAGGAAGCTACCTGGGAACACGAAGACGAGATGAGACGCAAGTACCCGGAGCTGTTCTAAGTTCGAGGACGAACTTTCACGAGGTATGGGGAATTGTAACGACCCGTAGAACCCTTTCAATATTTTTCTTGAAAATATTGATCATGCCTATATGGATTTGTGAGTAACATAAGAATACTAGTATGAACCTTAGTATAATTCTTTAAATGGATTAAAAGCTAAGTACTAATGGGCTTTACATGGGCTTTTCTAGTACCATAGTTATTGTGGATCTTAGGTAGAATTTAACATAAATAGAAATGGATTTCAATTAGGAACATTAGCATGACTCTTGGTGGGCCTTAGGGGGCATTGCCGAAAATAAAAGAAAAAAAATAAAATAAAAATAAAGTGCATGCACCAAGAATTGAACCTTGGACCTAAGGTAGAGGCAAAGCCTCATCATGCATATACTAACCAATTCACCTAGCAAGGGAGTGCTAGTGGAAAAGGAAAAGAATTATTGTTAAGCCAATGGAGAAACAGATTCAAGATTAGCTGACCAAGGGAACTGATGTCTGAAAATTATTACAGATTTCGTCTTGAGATTTACTTCCATATGTCCTTTTGTTAATGAGTCATGCTTTATTTCGACATTGAAATAATTGTAAATCATTTTAAAGTCTTGTGGTACTAGAGGTTTTGGTCTATCCCACTCTAATTTATGTTTTCTTTCATAAGAGCAATAAAGTGGCGATTTTAGGATAAAATGAAAATTGTGATACTAATTTTTAAAAATAAGCACCATAATAATTATTGTATGATGCAAAAGAGGTGGTAAAAAAGAGAAGAAAGATGGTGTGCAAAAGAGAAAAAAACACAAAAGAGAGAGAGAGAAAAATCAGATTTAACATAGGAATAAAACGGAAAAAAATACACTGTTTGAGCATTTTTAGATCTTAGGGTGTTATTTTGGTCAATTCCTAATTTTGACTATGCCCCTTGGATATTTCTTGAAATTTATTAGATTTAAATCATTTTGATAAAATTCATAGTTGTTAAAATAGTGTTGAAATTTTTTATTAGTTTTAAATAATTTTAATTAAGTTTATAAAAAGTATTTCGATATGATAATGCTTAGTTTGTAGTAATTTTAATTAAGACGCAGAGAAAATTATATTATAATAATTATAATCATCAGCATTTGTATAAAAAATAATAAAATATCTTTTTATAACAATAAAAAGTAAAGGATTTTTTTTTGCCTATTAATAATTTTTATATTTATGTTAGAGATGTGAATGGAAAGATGAAAAGAAAGAAGGAAATTTTATTATAAATAGACTTTAAACTTATATTGAAGTTTCAAGATTAATTAGTTGATTTATATTGTTGCATATGTATATATGATGTTGATAAATGCATAAGAGTCTCTCTCAAGTATGGGTGTGTAGGGAGTGTAAATCTAGGATTTGGATTTGTACTGAATCAAATTAACTCGTGTGCGAGCACGACTTATGCATGTCAAATGTTGAACCGGTCGGGATAAAATTTACACAAGTGGAATAACTAACATTTCACCGCATAGATTTTTTTTATCTTCGCTCAAGAGTTTAATGGAGCATTAACTATTGTTAATGATGATTTTGTAATCTCCTGGATAGTAATGGTCAACCATTGATAATCATCGGTTATCATTAAGGTTTGGGTATTGAATAACCTTTACTTGATGTTCAATGAAGATGAGGGATGGTGCGAATATATAAGGAGACCATGGTGCTGAGCAGAGGTTAGTAGAGAAACACTCAAGCAAAAAAAACTTCATCCACTTCATTCCTACATTCTTACTCACTCAAGTGCACCCACTCGGCAAAATTACCTAGATTGCAATTAAGTGCATTCTTAGTTCGCTGTGATTCACCAATACTTGGTGGCGATCACGATCTGCCATTATATCTTGGAAAATAGACAATCCACATAATTTCAAAACATGGGGGGAGGTGCATGGGCAAATCTATTTTAAGAAAATTATTCGACAATTTACCAAAAGACGTACCTAAGAATAGGTATTTACCAAAAGGCGTACCATGGTTTTATTTTCACCAAAGGGCACACTCATTTTAGTGAACTTCCTCTTATACCCCTCCTGTTATCTATTGTCTTTCTCTTTCTCTCTCAATAATAAATTCTGAGACGTCAGCACATGCAACGTGACTTAATTACTGACTTTTATTTTAAAATAATATATTATGGAATCGGCGCTAAATTAAAAAACGTAAGGTAAAAATTGAAAAAATATTTCACTTAAAAAATTTCTCATCCAACGTGATTTAAAAATATAAATAAATAATTTTTATTTTTGATTAATAGAAATTAATATATTAAATAATATTTATAATATATTAATGTATAAAAAGTTTTTTGAAACAAACGGTTAGATTTAAAAATATAAATAAATGATTTTTATATTTGATTAATAAAAATTAATATATTTAATAATATTTAATAAATATATTAATGTATAAAAAAAATTTTGAAAAAGATTGACCGTGGGCCTGAAATATTTTTATTTCAAACCTACGTTGGGCCTGAAATCTTTTAATTCAGGCCCGACGTGAACTCAATTTTTTTTCTATTTTAAAAATATATTCATATATAAAAAAAACCTATAAAAACACTTAATTTCAGATTCAAACGTAGTACCTGATATACCTAAACCACTCCTATAGCATTGATGATACAGCAAGATTAGAGGTTTCGGCACCCAAAATCTCATCTCCTAGCTCAACCCTGTCTACTGATATAGAGTTTTCAGAATTCCAAATATGGTAGGTCTATCAGTGAGTTTTGCTCAAAACTCACTGATATACCTAAACCACTCCTATAGCATTGGTGATACAGCAAGATTAGAGGTTTCGGCACCTAAAATCTCATCTCCTAGCTCAACCCTATCTACTGATATAGGATTTTCAGAATTCCAAATATGGTAGGTCCATCAGTGAGTTTTGCTCAAAACTCACTGTTATACCTAAACCACTCCTATAGCATTGGTGATACAGCAAGATTAGAGGTTTCGGCACCCAAAATCTCATCTCCTAGCTCAACCCTGTCTACTGATATAGAGTTTTCAAAATTCCAAATATGGTAGGTCCATCAGTGAGTTTTACTCAAAACTCAATGATATACCTAAACCACTCCTATAGCATTTTATTATTATGTAATTATATATTATACCTTTTTATAAAAATTATAAATAATATGTAATTATATATTATACGTTTTATAAAAAAAATTTATTTAATAATGGAGGGCATGAAGTCATCAGACTTCAGGCCCTCCTTGGCCTGAAGTCATCAGACTTCAGGCCTGGGCCTAAAGTCTGATGACTTCAGGCCAAAGGGCACTGAAAATTTTTTAATATTAACAATATTTTTAATATTTAATTATTATTTATTAAATTAATTATTTATAGGATCTGAAGTTATTTGACTTCAGACCCACCTGGGATGACTTTAGGCTATGCGTTTGAATCTGAAATTAAGTGTTTTGATAGGTTTTTTTATATATTAATATATTTTTAAAATAGAAAAAAAATTTAAGTTCACATCGGACCTGAATTAAAAGATTTCAGGCCCAACGTGGACCTGAAATAAAAAATTTCGGGCCCACGCTGGGCCTGAAATAAAAATATTTCAGGCCTACGGTCAGTTTTTTTCCAAAAAAAATTTATTCATTAATATATTTATTAAATATTATTTAATATATTAATTTTTATTAATCAAATATAAAAATCATTTATTTATATTTTTAAATCCAACAGTTTATTTCAAAAAATTGTTTATACATTAATATATTTATTAAATATTATTTAATATATTAATTTCTATTAATAAAAATAAAAATCATTTATTTATATTTTTAAATCACGTTGGATGAGAAATTTTTTAAGTGAAATATTTTTTCAATTTTTACCTTACGTTTTTTAATTTAGCGTCGATTCCATAATATATTATTTTAAAATAAAAGTCAGTAATTAAGTCACATTGCATGTGCTGACGTTTCAAAATTTATTACTTAGAGAGAAAGAGAAAGACAATAGATAACGGGAGGGGTATAAGAGGAAGTTCACTATAATGAGTGTGCCCTTTGGTAAAATACAAACCATGGGACGCCCTTTAGTAATTTCCAATTGTTACGTACGCCCTTTGGTAAATTGTCGAAAATTATTTGAAAGCAAGCTCAACATCTTTCACTCGGAAGCACTCAACTTCCACTCGGATTAGGCACTTGATTGACTCAGTAGTTGGCATTCAAAATTAGTACTTGGATTCAGCACTCGATTGACTCGACAGTCGGCATTCGAAGTCGACACTTATATTTGGTGACTCGACACTCGACGGTTGGAGACTCAGCAGTCATCAGTCGAATTCGATGACTCGACACTCGACAATCGGAGACTTGGCGGTCAACCACTCGCTAGTTAGTGGTCGACACTCGACGACTCGACAGTCAATGACTCTATAGTCAATAGTCAATCATACAAAGCAATCTAATTTTTCAGCCTGCTTAGTTATTTCAAACCGTTCTTCCTTTTGTACTTGGCAACTGAGATATCAGCTTAGGTCAACTCAACAAATAAGTTTGAATTTAATTTTATAAATTTAAAATTTTTCTGCTCTATCTAAGACAAGTTTGTCCAATATTTTATATTTACTAATAAAATAGTAAGGAGGTATATATTTTCACCCTTTCAATAAAAAAATAGAAACATTCAATAGACGTTAATATTCCTTTTTTTCAATCTCCGTTCATCTAATTTTCCAAATTGATTAATTTTAAAGGTGATAAACTCAATCTTACAAAATTCAGATAAATTAAAAAGCATTCACGAAGATTCAACCGACTGGGATTCAAATGACAAACCATTGGAAAAAAATATTTACAATATATATAATTAAGATTCAAATCTTATATCAGATTAATCATTTGGAAGAAACCGCTTCAAAATATGATTTTGAGGATTCCTGCTTGTAATCCCGAGGCTTACTTACCTATCCCTTTTTCAAACTTTCTTTAAGGTAAAATTTTACACTTTTAATTATGAAAATGAAAGAACAACAAAATGAACATTTTTTAAAAAGAAAAACAATTTTAAAAAGATGGAAAAAAACATGTTTAGTTGCAAATGTATATTTCCTGCTAGTTAGTTTAGCTGTAACTGTACTTCTTTTGATAAAAAAAAATTAGGTACAATGTACAATTTAAATACACCGGTAGATCGATACAAATACAATATCCAACTATTCGATTAATTCTAAATATCTTGGAAGGTACAGCTCCTTTTTTTATCTATTTATTTTAATAAAACTCCAATTATTAATGCCAGTTTTATATAATCACATGTCTCACTTAGACAATATTGTATAAATTTGATTGAACCAAATACTTAGAAAGTGCATTTTCTATTTTTTTATAATATTTTTTCTAATTTAGTTTATGAATCAATTTCTCATTCAACGTTTGAAGTTGCTCATATTTTTTCTCGTAACAGGATCGATTTTAAGAGAATAACATGCATGCAGGGAGAGTGTTCATTGAGAATTACTATAGTAAAGTCCCTTATCGGATTAATAAATCACGGGTTATGGATTATAGATAAAAAAATATAAATTTATTGGATGCTAAATTTTCAGACTAATTGTTTTCCCTAAAAGTCTTTGTTGATGATTATCCACTTTTAAGAACTTTTAAGCAAAGCTAAAATTAAAGAAGTTAATGAGGAAATAATCTGTTGTATGATTTCTTGATAGTGACAGTTGAGAGTGATAGACAGTAGTGCCTTTTTCCTTCTATATGATTTTGTTAGGATTAAAAATAAATTGGTCATTTTTAAAATTTATTTTACTTATTAAATGCTTTGGGTGCCTATACATTTGGAGTTATTGTATATAAAATAATATCACTTTGAAGTGATTTGAATAAAATAAATTAACGGCAAAGCGTAAGAAGATATTTTTAAAATTAAATTATAAACAAAGTCACAAAAACAGAGAGGGGGGCATTAAAAAATTTCTGTCAAATTTTATCCGGTGCAGAATATAAAGGGCAAGGGCACTGTATATTTTCGGAATCATGGAATGAATGCCCTTTTGATTTATTATTCCCACTGTCATGTCCCGTGATCTAGAAGCGACTGATTCAATATAAAATTGGATAATATCTCACTTATTCAATGGACAATTTATATATACATATAATATAACCATGCAATTTAATTTAACCTTAGGTCTCAAAATATATAGACACAACATAAAAACAAAATAATCATAACAAATAAACATAATAAATCATACCTGACTGCGGACCAATCCGACTTAGGATACATTTGGTTTAAGTTATCATATATAATCTTAGTTATGTGATTACCAAGTAATCACATAACCAAGATAATGAGGAATGAAACATAATCTAAAGTTGTTTGGTTCAATTTAGATAATCAAATAAAATCTTATTTGTTTGGAGGTAATAGTCTATAACATAATATAATATTTTACCGTATTACCCTTTCAAATTTGTTTAGATAATTTTATAAAATTTTAAATTAAATTTATTTAATTTATTAAAAATCTAATTAAAATATTAAATTAAAAAAATATTCGTCGGCGACATCGACGTCGACGTCGACATCGACCGTCGGTGACTGTGAAGGCAGTCGAGGTCCAACACCGGTGGGCGGCTGTTGGCGCCAAACGCCGGCGATCGGCCAGATCGCCGGTCGTTGCCAGCCGGCTGTCGACGTCGGTCGCCGACCGCCAACGGTGGTGGTCGGGCGCCGACGGCCACCGCCGGCTGGTCGTCGGCTATCGGCGGTGGTGCCGGTCGTCGGTCGTCGGTCGCCAGTCGCCGATGGTGGTCGCCGGGCCGGCGGTGGTCGCGGTCGTCGGCCGCCGGCAGTGGTGTCGAACACCGGCGGGGGTCGTCGGTTGTCGGCCGCCAGCGGTAGTCGTCGGTCGCCGGTCGCCCACCGCCGGTGGTGGTAGCCAGTCGTTGGTCGCCGACGCCGACCGCCGACAGTGGTCGCCGATCGCTGGTCGTCGGCAGTCGGCCGCTGGCGGTCGGCGGTGGTCGGCGGTCGCCGACCATTGTCCCCGACGGTGGTCGCCGGTCGTCATTGTCGGTAGTCGACCGCGAATAATGCTTCCGGAAGTTAATAAATTGTAATAGTTATTTTCGTCTTAATGTGAATATTAGAGGATAATTTTGGAAAGATAAATTTTATAACCCCGGAATCAAGAAAAACCTTACTTTCCTAAGGTTTTTCGATTCCGGGTTGAATGCCCCTTTTGCTGACGTGTCGGACATCAATCATTACTTAGGAATTGCTGATTATCTAAACCAAACAAGATTTTCGTTGATAACCTTGGATCGATAACCAAGGTTATCAAAGATAACCCTCAACCAAACACACCCTTAGAATACACAACAACACTCACAAGACATATACAAATCGCTATAAGAAATATGAAATAAAAGCATTGCCAAGTACAAAACAAAACCATGTCGTCGCGATGGGTAGGGACTGGCTGCTGGGCTCTTCTGGAGACTCAAAGTATCTCAACCTGAAATAAAAACATAGGCAACAGTGTGAGTCCAAACGAACTCAACGGATACCTAAATAGATATGCATAGTAAGCTATACTAGCAGTAAGAGTCACGCTGATACAGTCTCATATGTACAATAGAAAAATGCATACACTGAAGATATTGAATATAGTACATACCAGAATTCATCTATCCTGCAAGGTGTAGGAAACAACCCTATAGAACAAGTACGACACATAATCCAAGGTATACATGTTTCCTATATGTGCATGTCAATCAAAATGCAGCAAGCATAAACAAATACATGATGCAAAATATGCACATGGTGCAATGACATGTATCACCCCTGACACCAGTCAGGCCACCGTCCACCTATCATAAATGAACGTCCGCGTGGGTAGTGCTA
The DNA here is from genome assembly GCA_024364735.1 of Boesenbergia rotunda. NCBI lineage: Eukaryota > Viridiplantae > Streptophyta > Magnoliopsida > Zingiberales > Zingiberaceae > Boesenbergia > Boesenbergia rotunda. Next base: position 461,790 of record JAGFNQ010010619.1, on the reverse strand, counting down.
TGACAACTGTACGCACCCTGCTATCACTGCTCCTGAGTGACCGAGTGGACAGGAAGCTGGCGGAGGGCACCTCCTACCCCAAGCAATGGGGGTGTCTCTCTCTCATCTTCTCGTGTCTCTGGACGAGAAGGGATCCTTGGCTGCTACCATGCTCCGGAACCACTCTCCAAATAGTGGTCGAGCGGAGCAATACAGGGCAAATACACACACTCTATGGTAGCCATTGCCCTTGAGTGGATGTGTGTGCATATTCTTATGTAACTGACGACGGGCTCAGACTATATAGGAGCCGATTATCGTCAGCATGCAACAATGCAAGGATGATGCATGACACTAACACATACAACATCCACCAAGTCCTCATCTATCACCTTAGTCTGCTATGTATAGTCTGAATCCTATATCATGGGATACAAGTAATCTACTAGGTATACTGACAAAGTAACTAGTGATCCATCAATGCCAAATGTGAGAGGGCATATCACGACATCTATGCACGTATACACACATGACAACCATCGAGACTGTATGGAACTAGAGAGAGATCATCTCAAGAATAAGCAACAGATGTCAAGTGAAGATATACTAAGCAGATATAACGTATGAACCTACTACTATTATAATAACAAACTATGCATAGCAATATGACAATTTCTAAAAAGATAAGTCAGAGGTACCCGCCTCAAAGTGAGATGCTCGTATCAGAAAAGAATCTCCCGTCTGATAATCAGCCACAATAACCCCATCAATGCCCTGTATCAAAGGCATAATGTTTAGCTATAAGAATATATAATTCATAGTTAAACTAGTTATCTCAATTAATTAGGGTCATCCTAATTATCCTGTTTCATTTAATTAATCACAATTAAATGAGTAGCCATAATATCCCAAATTACCTAGATTAGATTGATGTTAGGTTTTTGAAACCCGAATCAATCAAGTTTATCTTATTAGGTTTAAATTTCAAATTAAACCTAACCCGTAGTTTAACCAATAGCTCTCCCAAAAGCTCACGGCAAGTACAAATCAAGGTGCTACCAAATATTTCAACTTCCACTCAAGGCAGCAACCGATCTGTAACAAAACCAATTATAAAATCTCAATCAAATTTCGGATTCAACTCTCTCCTCAATTTACAGCTCACGACAAGAAGCTGTGATTAAATGATTAGCTCTCAATTAATCGCAGTCACCAAACTAGGTTCATGTTAGGTTTAGCCTAAACCTATCTCAAAGCTCACTTTGGCACCAAGTCTACAACCTAACAGATTCTCATTCAAAGCATGACATGTGATAATAAAACCAACCTTCTCAACCAATTTATATGGTCATGGTTTAGGCAAGATCAATAAATGGATTGGGGTCAACTCATGCAATGCATCATTATATGATAGAACCAAACATAACATCAAATTCCTCCAATCACAGCCGATCCACGTCGTTACCCAAGCTACTTCGCACATTGGTCTACTAGGTCAAAATTGGCAACACGAAACAATCAACCCTACAAATCAGGTTGGATTTGATACATGCTCAGATCTGATCAATGTTTTGAACTAACACTTAATCCAAACTAAAACAAACGGATCCCAAATCAACAATTCGATCTGGACACTAATTCAGCATATATATATATATATATATATATATATATATATATATATATATATATATATATATATATATATATATATATATCCAACCAACAAATCTTACACTCAAGAGAGACACTAACAAACCAATCTTACCTGAGATGGCACGCGATCAATTCAGCTCTCCTCCATTTCAATATCACCATGCCAAGCTAAAAGCCGCAGCAACCACCAACTCTAGATCCTCATAGGGTATCAGAACTCAACCAATCCCTAAATCAGCCATGTACATCATCAAGAACACAAAAATCCAAGTGATGAAAACCATTCCTCTCTACTGAAATCCAGAAATAGATCAATGCTTAAAAGCAACTAAAATCAAATATGGAATCGAGTAATTCCCAGATCAGCAACTAATCGAAGGCAAGATTCATCTTCCCACAACCCAACCAAAACTAACAGATCTTACCTGGATGTGGATGGCGCAACACCCTACTCGGATTTGGGAGACAGCCACAGATCGATGATCAAAAGGAAGGATCTCCTTCCCAAATCTGCCCTTGATGACAAAGGCCAAGTCGTCGCATGGAGAAGGCAACCCCTGAATGGTGGTTGGCCGAATCAGGGAAGAAGAAGAGGCGGCGAGTCATGGCTGAAATTTGGAGCCAATCAGAATGACACAATGCTAGGGCACCACTGAGAAGAGGACACGGTAATGCCTCATGCTCATGCCCAATGCAAGTGGGAGAGGTGAGGGGCATCAGAGCTTGATTGCGCGTGGTTGATGCCGTCGGCGTCATGATCTGGCGAGCGTGGAGAGGAAGCTTCGCGAGAGAGGTAGAGAAAAGCTTGAGATCGGCATCGAGCTAGGGTTCGTAAGAAGGAAAGGGAGAGGAAGGGGTCGTCGGGCGTGGCTGCGGGCGAGTGAAGAGGAGAGGAAAAGAAGTTTATAAAGGATGACCTTTTTACAAAAAGGTCCTCCAATCTCAAGAAATCTAAACCTACTCTTAGGGCAAGAGTTTTAGTAGGTTTAAACCCTCTAAACTTGTGTAATCCACACCGCAAGCCTCTAGGATTAGATATTTATCCACTCGTAATTTAAGAGTTTACCCGTAAATCCTTTACCCTAGTCCGATAACCATAATTCTTTCAATATATTTTCCAAAAAAATTTATTCTACCGTTTTTAATTGGCCGTATTTAACACCCACTCTTATAACATCACGAGATCTGAGAATTAAATCCTAATAAAATTAGATATTTATCTTTTCTTACACGCTAATTACTATTAAGACTAGTAGTCTTTATGATTTATTTTCTCCTTATTAACTATGGTATAAGTTGGCGAAGATATTGAAGGTGAGCGAATCACCTTTACCATCATGTATAATTATCTAATTATTCTTCAAGATATTGTTCTTGTTAAAATATCCTTTAAGGTTTCTCAGGGCCATTGTGCAATAGAAGTATATTAAATTATCTCTTAGGTATCCGTGGTTTGATCCCTAACTATGACATATTTTTTAGGAATTTTTTTTCAAATGGAGCATGGAACCATGAGATGTTGGACTTCTGAACCTTTCGTCGCGAGTGCTTCTTGATTAACGCTGGCGACCCGTGAAAAATTCCTGGAACTGATCAGTCACCTCAGGTTCGATTGTTACCTAGTTTATCATTTTTTTATTAATATATCTTTTAAAGGCGATAAGTTGTCACCCAGATGATCTCTAGCTATGACGTATTTTAGGAAATTTTCCTTTACATGTGGCACGCAACCATGAGATGTTAGACTTCTGAGTTGTCTGTCGTGAGCGCTTCTTGATTGATATTTATGGTCGGTGAAAAATTTTCATGTGGTCGGGTCGGTCGCCCCAGTTTGAGTGTTACCTAATTTATCATTTTACCTCGGCTATGATTCAATGGAAGGGTGCTAAGTTGTCATTCAAACACCCGTGGTTCAATCCCAACTACTACATATTTTGTAAGAATTCTCCTCCAGATGGGACGCACAATCACGGGATGCTAAGTTTCATCTCGAACACTTCCTGATTTCCTTTGACAGCTTTGGAAAATTTTTGTAGGACGAGATTGGTCGTCCCGGTTCGGTTACATGATTTATTATTTTTTAAATTATTTTTATCTAAATTTTAAATTGATGAAATATATTATAATTATGATTTTGTAACTGTATTTATGGTGTAATAATTAGAGTTGAGAAAATTGAGGGAGAGAGAGAGAGAGAGGAGAGAGAGAAGCGAGGTACTGGTAGAAATAGTTCACTGTGGCGAGAAGAGAGAGAGTGAGAGGTAATGCCATGGTAGAAATACTCACAGTGGGGGAGAGAGAGAGAGCGAGAGAGAGCGTGTGGTTCAGAGGGAGAAAAACAGTGGCCGAAAGAAATAAAAAAGCTGGAAAAGGAAGATCGAAGAAGAAAGACAAACCCTAACGAGATCGGCGTGCTCCCTCGATTCTTTTCCGTTCGTCCAATCCTCTTCGCTTGCTTCGCAGTCCATTCCAAATCTTTGCAATTGTCGGCTCGCTCGGCTCCTCAACCCTTCGAACTGTGAGAAGGTCGGGTGCTGTGCTTTTCCACGGATCCACCGCCGGATCCCGGCTTCAGTCGCTCAATTCGGCGTCGGAGAAACGGGCAGGCTTGGTCGCGTAGCCTCGTGGTTGGTGCAGAAGCCCTAGGTAGGGAGCTGCCAGGGGAGGGGAAGGAATGATTAACTCGCCGGATTTGATGCGTTTGGAAAAGGTAACTTGGTTTCTTGTTTTTTCTCTAATGCTTTGGCTTGTTTTGTCCTGGCGTTGGAAAATTTCGATGGAAGCTTGAATTTTGTCGTAGAAGGTCAGTTCCGCGCATGATTTGGCAAAGGGTTTGTTGACAGAAAAATTCATTTCTCCCTTGCTTATTACTGTTGCTTGCTTATCAAACGAACACAGCATGTGCTTATTATGGGTCGGCGGCTCAGCGCTATGCATTAAACAGTCCACAACAGTTAATAAAACCGCCGAACATTTGGAGTTTTAGAATTGGTCCTTTGCATCCAAACATAGTTCGTTTCTTTAGTGCTGTTTTCAACGTTATTAACTGCAAGTTTGATCTGCAGGCTGTTGAAATGCTGGAGACTAACTCATTCTGGATGGGAGGTTCTATGCCATTGATTTGTTTCGGCATCCATTAATGAATATTAATTTTGTCTGCAAAAAGGGGGCTAGAAGACTGAAAGATGCCTTCTTCACCATCGCCGAGGCGCTCCCCTGCAAGGGAGCTTAAAGTGGAAAGTGCCCATAAGAAGGGCAGTCACAGATTGGAGGGTAGATATCCTCTCATGGCCAAGGATGATGATCTACTCCTGTTTAATGAGGTGCAGAACTGTGAAAGAGACAATTCCTTACTACACTCGTCTGATGATTTTGATGAATCAATATGTATGTCCTTACTCAGCCTTTGGTTTCTTGATTGTACAATTGTTTCTTTAGCATTGCAGTTTGTTTTCTCATGCTGATTTGTCAGCTGCTTCTTTTGCATATGATCAGCAAAATTGAGATATTTTTCGAATATCAATCTTGGGATAACCATACCAACTCAAACAGAGAGCAATGATTTACTCAACGTTGATGGTGACAAAAATGACTGTGATTGGTAAGTTCCTCTTATAAGCAGCATTGTTTATTTGCATTATGACAATTTTAGAACCTCTCAACTTTATGTTGCAAAGAGGCCCTCAAGTGTTTTGAACGTGGAATGGACTATTGCTATGTTTGTCCTGAGCGTGACATGTGTAATCTGAAGTAATTGTTGCCTTTTTAGCCTTTAGGAATTGAACTGGTTGCCGTTTGATTTAGTCTAAACCTGATCTCGGCAATGAGATAAATGACTCTGCTACATTCTCTTTGCAGTTTATCTGTGTAGTGCTACTGGTTAATTGCTCTCAATGCAGGCTCTTGACTCCTCCCGAAACTCCTCTTTTTCCTTCACTGGATGATGATGTGGATGTGTTACAACCTACGAATTCGTCTAGAGGCAGGACAAGAAGTCAATCTATCTCAATTTCCAAAACAACCATGGTATAATTTCCTTTTGTGACAACATATTATGTATATACCTAGTTTTTTTTATTATAGTCTTCCTATTTTGCTTGGATTTTTAATTTCTCTTGTTGTAACAGTCTGAAAAGACTCCCAGGCCAAAAAGAAGCAGTGAGAGTCCACATAGATTAAGTTCATCTCCTCGATCTAGCTATAGTATCTCTAATATGAGAAGCAGGCCTACTTCAGTTACTTGCTCAAGCCCACCTGCAGTTCGACAACCTGCAACATCCTCGTGGAGATCTTCTACACCTCCAATAAGACCTTCACTACCTGCTCAAAGGTCTTTGACTCCAACATCACGGAGGATGAGCACAGATTCATTCACAGGTAAAAGGTGGACATCTCCTGTAACTGTTAATCGAGGAAACTCTGTTTCACCGAAATTGCGAAGATGGCAAACAGACCTTTCTGGTCTCACCACAGATGCACCACATAACCTCCGAACTTCACTGACAGATCTGTCAGCAACACGCTTGCATGGTTTGTCTCCAATATCTGGAAATAGAAGGTGGTCTACAGCAAATTATCGAAGGCACTCAATATCACCAACTTCTAAAAGTGTAACCTCATCACTCAATAGCGGAGACCAATTTAGCTCTATTAGCAAGCAATCTACAATATCTTCCAATGAAGATGATGCCGAATCACGTTCTTTGATTGGAGTTTCTTCTAATGTATTTGCCATGAAAGAAAAAGATTTTGCACACACTAGAGCTATTGGATTCTCCAAGAAACCTTCAAGGTCCCCCTCTTCAAGTTCTGCACCAAAGAAATCCTCTGATTTGGCTATTAGACAAATGGTAAAATGTCATATGTTTATCCGTTATGACTGCTCTTTTATTTGCACATATATTCTTGAATGTATTTCAATCCTTCACCCTATATTTGTTAAAATGACTTTTTTCGTATCTATGGTGTTCTGATTGTCTTGTAAAAATTGATCTATTTTTGCTGATGAACCTACATATAAACCATTAATGTTGCTTGAATTGATAAATCTAATACTAGAAAGAAGGGAGATGTGAAAAATAATAGTAAGCTTTATGTTAGACTAGACTCGTGCTTTAATTATTCTTAGTCTCATCTTTTAACAACAAAAATATAGATAATTCATGTTGAGCTGCTAGCTATCAATTAATTGTCTTCTTTTTTATTTTTATAGCTTCAAATAATGTGGCGCACAACAAATTGCGTGTCATTAATTTTTCATATCTTATTATAGATTTTTCTTTTGGTTTTGGATAGACTCTTTTATACATATCCATTGTTACTATATTTACGAAGTGTTTAAATTCTGAACTCCTCACAGCGAGCATAATGTGGGTTAGAAATAGGGAATCATGTTGCATCTTTATTAATCTTTGTAATGCGGAGTGCGCCTATATTAGTTGGAATATGAAGATGCTTGCTTAATGATAACCAATCTTCAATAGCAGTATCTCTATCTCCTCGTGCCTGTTGAAATTTCTGTTTTGGTCAATGGAAAAAATGTTAAGTTCCATTAATGTTGACTGAAAAACATAAAGAATTTTAAGCTTTGCCTTAATGCATTTCCTTTTGTTGGCATTTTTAACAATATTTTCTTTGTTTCAATTGATACAGGCTGAGATAGAAGGAATGTCATACCAACTGTATGATATCAGTCTACATATTATATCTCTATCTTTTGTTTGTGTGGACACAATTTCAGTTTTGGATGACAGGCATAATGTTAATTTATGCCATGCCGACTGAAAAAGAAATTTTAAACTTCATTTTGATGTACTTTAAAAAGCTAAGCAAATTGCCTATGCTAGCATGTAATCATAATAAACTATTGTAACTTTAGCTAGTTAACATACTATGGATAAAGAAGTCTGACTAAATACCTTCAGTAGTTATATAAAAATATGTTATTTGATTTGCTAGCTCAATATAGGAGGTGGATGGTTGAAATGTAGAGAAAGTTATTCTCTTATGCAATCAACATATGCCCTTAGTTTAAAAGGAAAACTTCCTGAAAATGTCAATATCAATTTTTTACATAAGGTCAAAATGAGTAGAGTAAAATTTCAAATTCAGTCAATCCCACTTGGTCTTCTCCTCAAAAAAGAGTTAGACTTAAAAAATGATAATAAAATGCCTTTGAGCAATTAGGTGTAGCTTTAATATACAATAGATGACAGAAAATGAATTAAGATGGCATAAGTTGGGATGAACATGTTTGAAAGGACCAATATATTTTATAGTCAGACAAATTGAATTGACTATAGCAAGGGTAGAGAGAGACCCAAGAAAAATCTGCTTAACTTAATTTTAACTTAAAATAAATTGAATAGTTTTAGTGATATATATATGCTCTAGCATAGAGTTCAGTGAATGGATGAAATTCCTTTAGTTGATCCTAAAATTAATCTGAATATTACTAGCCAAATATTTTCTCTAACATAGCGATTACTGTTGGAATAAGATCCATATAATTGATCCTATGTTGTTGAGATTTGTGACTTGTGACTTGTTCGAAATCTTAGCGATTATTCTACTTATGCTATGTTCATTTCTCTGATTTTTTTTTTAATATTTTATCCAACAATCTTAGAGTTGTGCTCATCTTTGAACTCACAGAAGTCTCTATTTACACTAAACCTCTGTAGGATCACCATAAAGCACCACAAAATATGTTCAGGCCATTGTTATCAAGTGTTCCTGCCACCACATTTTACTCTGGAAAGCCAAGCAGTGTACATCAGCATATGTTCTCCAGGAATTCTTCACTTACAACCAGCAGCAATGCAACCTCTGAACTTGGTACTAGTGTGGCTCTTGATTTACAGGATAGTGATCATGATCAAAGTGATCCAGCTGGCAGGTGCGATAGGACCAAGGCGACTGGTTTGCAAGAGGATGTAGTAGATAAATTAGGTGAGGTTAGTGAAGCTACTTGTCATGACAATTCTGTTGTGAAATGTGGAAATAATATTGAAATCATTGACAAGAGTATGTTCAACGAAGTTGAAACCAAGTTGGACAAATCAGCAATGAGTGGCGGTGTTGCAGTAGACACTGTAGCTTCCCAAGGTTCTTCATTTGTTGTTGAGGTTTCAGGGAATTATGCTTCTGAAAATATGACTAGATGCTCAATGTGTGGAAAACATTTTGATGCCTTGGAAATGGACAAGAATATTTGTCAAGAATGTTCAGTACCATATTGTTTGGCAAATTCCAAGGAACCAAGGAATAATGTTCCAACCCAGCAAATTGTTTCTGTTGAAAACTTAAGTACTTGCTTGAACTGTGGAAAAAACTTCATAGTGAGGATATGATTTTGGATACGTGCCAAGAATGTGATGCAATATATGGGTTGATGGCCTTGAAAGGTTCTCGAACTATGCAAGTTACAACCCAGGACGAGTCTGATGACAAACTGGGTAATGGGACACAATGGGAAATGACATTGTCTTTACTGCATGAGAGTAAAGATCATTTAATGCCCAACCAGCAAGGCCGGTTTAGTGAAAAAGTAGAAGCTGATTTCTCTACTGACAGTGGATCATACTTAAGAACTGACAAATATGTGGCGAATCCTTCTAAACATGAAATATTAAATTTGAATGAATTGGATGATCCAGCATCCTGTAGCAAATGTGGCTCTCCTCAATCACAATCAACTCCCCATCATCTAACTGACAAGGTAGATGAGGGCGCAGGCATTGCAGCGCTCCTAGTGAACAGGTCAAGCAGCAGAAAATGGCCTCTTGTGCGAGGAAAGAGTGTTTCTGCCACAAACATTCTTTTTCCGGAGCCTTTTTATGGAGGAACTGATTTCAATGCCATGAAGCGCAGCCTTGGGAGGGACAGTTCTTCTGCTTCTTCCTCTATTGATCTGGGGCCATCTGGACAAACATACAGGAACCTTCTGCATCAGTTAAGCTACCGGAAGGATGATATTGACAATGCGAGCTGTGCATGCCAAATCAGTGCCCATTCTGATTCAGAAAAATTTACTGTCATTGATAAACCAGTTTATCCTCTAATTCAAATGGAAAAACTTTCTTCCCTTGTTTCATTAGATCTTGAAAGTGAAGTGGACAACAAAATTTCCGATGTTCAAAAGCTTGACAGTGTTTGTGGGAAGTCAGATTTGAGTACTTTGAAGCAATCTGCTATAGGCACAGATGTAGCTTCCCACACTAGTTCATCTTTGGCTTCAAGTGACGTATTACTAAAATTGGGTGAAGAAAATAGTCTTCAACAGGATACTCATACAGCAAGCAATCCAGGTAGAAGCTCTGTTGCTTGTGAAAACTTGAACGAAGTTTGTTTTTATAACAGCGAAAGGAGCAATGAAGAGATTGAGAGGCATGGTAACCAAGAAGCATCCTTAATTGAAGACATTGCAAGAACTAGCTCGCCTCTTATAATCTTAGATCAGCAAAGTGTAATGGTAAGCTGCCAGGATGCGCAAGTTGATTGTACCCCTGCTGCAGTTACAAGTTGTATGGTGGGTTTCCAAGAAGATTGCATTTCAAAAACAGTGGACAAGGATGTGTTGCTCTCTGAATTGGAATCTCAGGACCAAACAGTTGGTATGTTGCAAACCTATTAATCTATTATTTGACATTTAATGATGGCGACTTTTATCTTCTCTTTGTGTGGTTACTATTGATAGTGTATTCTCCTTATAAATTTTGTTGGTCTATTGTTGGACATTCACCCACTCCATGCTTGATGACTGCAATTTGCTAACAGATAAGGATTTGTTAAGACATTTTTATTATTATTTTGCTTGCTTTCATTTATTTTATCCGACTTCTCATGTAAGCTTTGACTTCAGGCACATATCACTGTGATAGTAAGTCAAGAAGCTAGTCTATAGTTGAAAAGTAAAATTCCGATTCCGATTCTTTTATTTTACAAGTGCTTTGTGTTTTTGGTGTCCAAATGAATGGTTTTAATTGTTAGCGGTTATTGGGACCTTTAATCATTTGCTTTCCTTAATTTGAGAGGATAATATTCTCATTATTGAACAAAACTGAGTACTTTAGGTTCAAGATGTGCTTCCAAATGTTTGTTGATCACATGCTTTCATATACAATTATTTATAATTGCCTGCATTTCTGAGTGTTTTTCATGATATGAATTTGTTGGATCATCAACCTTTCATTCTTGGAACTTGCAGGAGAACCAGTTGCGACTGCTGAATCTCCGAAAAAACAAATGCAAAGGTGTTTTACACTGGAAGAAGCCACGGATACCATTCTCTTCTGCAGTTCTATCATCCATGATACTGCCTACAAAGCTGCAACTATTGCAGTGGACAAGGAATTCCCTGTCAGCAAGCCTTCGCCTCAACCAATTGCATTCCTGGCAAATAGTGTTCCCGGTCATGAGGATTTTCGAAAATCTATTCGACATACGCGGAGCCCACAAAAATTTAAACGGAGAAAGCCAGAAGTGGCTGATAAGCTATCGTCAGTTGAGATAACCACATTGTGTGATAATAAAGTCCCAGAGACCAATGACAATGCAAAACCCCCAAAGCTGGAGTCCAAATGCAACTGCACGGTAATGTAAGGAATTCCTCGTGCGCAAATTCAATCATGTCTTCCCTGGGAAGACATGATTGTATATTTCAGAGCAGTGCCATTTTTCCTTCTACTTGATTTATTCTCACGACCACTAATGTCCTCGGCAACACTTTGCGAGAGGAATGATAAAATGGTGACGGCTGCCATTTTATTCCTTCTAGCCTGGTGATGTGGATGCTGGTTCTGGTTTCTTTCTTTCTTTCTCTTGTTCTTGAGGGATGCACTTGTGATTTTTTTTCCCTTGTAAATTTTGTCATTAGTGTGTTTCTCTATGGCCTTTGAATCTATTGTTGAATAAAATTTTATGCCTTTTTGCATCCATTTTTTTCTCGGCTGGTCATGGCCATTAACTTCTAATCCTGAATTGGGGCAGGAATAGCATTAGTGATCTTCTTTAGGGTATTAAGTATATATCGAAAGTGCTTCGTTGATTAGGACAGACTTTAGAACAAGAGTCTGCTTGATTATGAAGATGGAGCTTCACTAAATGCTATATAATTCATGTCTTATTGCAACAAATATTCGTGTCCTAAATGCTTGATTACATGATATTTTTTACCCATTGAAAATGGTTCAAATTCTATTGTAACAAATATTTATGTAGGAGTATATTTGAATTGAATTTATCTATGTTTAATTAATTTATTTACTTATTGAAGTTGTTTATATGAGTATAAAGTATCTCTAAGATTTAATTTTTTTTAAAAAAAATTATGGTTAAACTTGTTATGTTACAAATAAATATAAAATAGGGGGCGTTTGATATACATTTGGCAATGAGAATGGTAATGAGTTTTAATTGAGGGGTTTATGAGTTTGGTGATAAATTAGTGGGGGCTTGGTTATAAAATCAGGGATATCATATCCATATTTTAATTTCGATCTCGTATATCAAGTATCATAAATGAGAATGAAATAAATTTTATTTTCATTTTCGATTTCTAAATCTGTTTATTAAGCGCCCTCTAAAAGTTATATAGAGTAAGGATGTTAAGGTGGAGGCTCAAATTCTATTATAACAATACTTATGTAGGAGTGTAAATGCATGAAATTTATTTATTTACTCATTGAAGTTGTTTTTTAAAGTATTTCTAAGATTTAAAGATTTTTTTTATAAAAGTTTATGTTTAAATTTGCTATATTATATAAATTGAATGTTGAGTTAACAAATAAATATAAAATAAAAATCATAGAGAGGAGGATGTTAAAATTGATGCACAGACATATAAGGACATGATAAAAAATAAAAGTATTAAAGAAAAGGTTAAAATTATATCTATTGAGAAAATTTAAAAGACACATTTAAAAATAATATGTATATGTATTTGACAACCAATAAATATTTTAACTAGATTATGAAATTATGATAAATATGAATATCAAATATGAATGGAGAAGATAAAAACAACTTAATTAATAATAAAAAAAATTAAATTAAATTTATTTAAATATAAATATATAATAAGACTTATTAGTAATTAACTTTCAATTGATTTGGTGAAATTCAAAATTAAATTATGTTAATGATATTTTTTTTCTTTTTATACCAAAAATAATTTCAAGACTTATTAGTAATTTTAACTTCTCTCATCCATCAAATTTAAAAAATTTAAAAATTTAAATAATAAATCTTAAAAATATAAATTTAAAAGATAAATCTATAATTATAAATCATAAAAAGAAAATTTCAAATCTTAATCTCAAATTAAAATATTAAAAAATAATTTATCAAATTTAAAAAAGATTAAATTCAAATTTTAATTTAAAATTATATTTTAAAATTTTTAAAATTAAAATTTTAAATTTTAATTAAGAAAGAACTTATATATTAACCAATTTTATATTTGTCCTTAATATTTTATTTAATTTTGATAAAATTTGAGCCTTTGGATATTATTGATCTGATTGATTAATACTCATTTCTCTTGAATTGAAATAAAAAGAATTTTATTTTTAATTTACTACATTGGAAGCTATAAACCAAATTAGATAAAGAGCAATTATAAAATAAGATAAACTTCCCTGTAGTGACTTGTACCTTTCTTGGCCTTTTGGCTAAGATCAAATGTAGTATATGTTTTTATCAATTTAACATTTAATTCACTATGATATTAAATTAATTTATAAGTAAGGGAGAGTCATTACAATAGCTTGCTATTAGAGTTCTTAAGTGTCATCTGTGCGACATGTGTTGCATTGTTGCACAGGTTCGAAACACCTTATAAAATCAAAATTTCAAATGATAATGTGAAGATTTATTTCAAAAATATATATTATTTTAATACTTAAAATGACACGTCATATGTTTTCTTCTATATTTTTTACTAAATCCAATGACATAATTCTTTTTGAGTTTTAATTTTTTTGATTTTATTTTTTAGTTAACAAATTAAGTAATTTGTGTAATAACTATAGAAAATTTTTAAATTTATATTTTTTAAAGAAAAATATCATGATTAATTAAATCAAATTAAAAGAATAAAAATTATTAATTAATTCAAATTGACTGCTAGTTTTTTCAGTTAAACTTTAACATACTTTTTTCTTTCCACACATAAAATAGTTTAAGACTTATAAATAATTTTAACTTCTTATCCTTCAAATTCAAAAAATTCTAAAAATAAAATTATAAATCTCAAAATAAAATTACAAATCTTAAAAATACAAATTCAAAAGATAAATTTATAATTATAAATCTTAAAAAAATTCAAATCTTAATCAAAATTAAAATTTTAGAAAAGAATTTATCAAATTCAAAAAAACATAATTTCAAATTTTAATTTGAAATTATATTTTAAAAATTCTAAAATTAAAATTTCAAATTTTAATTAAGAAGAAACTTATATATCAATCAATTTTATGTTATTTTTTATATCGAGGAAAATATATTTTGGACTCCAAACTTGATACTAAATTGACGATTCTGATATCAAACTTTTAAAAAGATATTTTTAGTCTTAAAGTTAACACTTTATAGTGTTCAATCATAATTATTTTTTAAAAAAAAAGGGACAAGAGGTGTCTTCCATTGTATGATATTAAAATTGTTACTTTTAAAATTTGGAACTAAAAAAAGTAAACGCTCAACTTTGAGACTATAAAAGTCTTTTCAAAAGTTTGATATCAGAATCACCAATTTAGTATAAGTTTGAGATCTGAAGAGTACGTGCCCCAAGAAAAATACATTTTGGGTATCAAACCTGATACTAAATTGGTGATTCTGATACCAAACTTTTATATTTTATATAATTTTCATGAAATCTGAGCCTCCAAATCTTACAAATATAATGTGTTATTTATGTCACTTCTACTAATTTGGTTAATTAACACTCATTTTCCTTGAAATTAAATAATTTTTTTTTATTTTTAATAATCCCACGTCGAAAGCTATAAACCAATTTTTTTTATTTTTAATAATCCCACGTCGATTAACACTCATTTCCCTTGAATTGTAATAAAAAAAATCTTATTTTTTAATAGTCCCACGGAAGCTATGAACCAAATAATTTAAAATAATTTCTCAAATTAAAAAAAATAAAATTTTAAATTAAATTAAAAATTTTTAAATTAAACTTTTAAATTTTAATTATAAAAGTTGAGAGAGATATTACAGCTCTCAATTAATTTATATTTATGATATTAAATTAATTTTTAAGTGGGTGAGGGTCATTATAGTAGCCATTAATTTTTAAGTGGGAGAGGGGCATTACAACTCTCAATTAATTTGTTGAGACCTAAAATTAAGTTAGGTTAATATTTTTTTTCTTTTCATACATAAAATAGTTTCAAGCTATATTAGTAATTTCAACTTTTTATTTTTCAAATTTTAAAAATTTAGAATATAAAATCATAAATCTTAAAAATATAAATTAAATTTCAAATTTTAATTAAGAAAGAACTTATATATCAACTAATTTTATGTTGTCTTTTATATTTTATTTAATTTTGATGAAATCTAAACCTTCGGATCTTACAAACATAACTACTAATTCTATTTATTAACACTTATTTCACTTGAATTAAAATAAAAAGAATGTTATTTTTAATAGTCCTACGTCGGAAGCTATACATCAAATTGGACAAAGAATCTGTTTTAAACTTTGCTGTAACAACTCATATCTTTCTCGGCCGTTTGGCTAAGATCAAGTATAGTATCTGCTTTATTAGTTTAATATATGATATGTAAGTCATCGGCTCACTATGATATTAAATTAATTTTTAATTGGGGGGTCATTATTGTCGGATCGAGGTGGATCAGCAAGAAGGGGGTGAATTGCTGTTGTAAAATAAAAATAAATCTTTTGTGTGACTCATAAAGATTCTAGATTAGTTGCTACAATTAAATAAAAGGGTTATGATATGCATAGTGAAAGTGAATGCCTCAGTGAAAACTTTGACCGTCAATTGGTGGTATGTCTGACGTTTGATCGTCAATCAGACACCGTCGGCGACCTTCAGCCTTCGCCGCGAACCAAACTATACCTTAGGGGGCACGGTGAACCCGTCGGGGATCGCCGCAATTGCGATATCGGATCATTCACCATCGATTTCTACGGATTTATCATTGCCGGTGATCCCGACGGGTTCATCGTCCCCTCAAGGTATAGTTTGATACGAGATGGCGATCGGGGCCGCCGATGTTGTCCGCTTGGCAATCAGACAGTAGACATATCTCCGATTGACGATCAAAATTTTCACCGAGACATTCACTTTCACTGTGCAAATCATTTCTCCAAATAAAATAAGCATAAACTAATTCAACTAGTAAAAAGGCTAAGACACAGAAATTTACTTGGTTGCAACCTAGGTGGTTGCTAATCCAAGACAGTTGAAACTCACTATCAAAATCTCATTTTGGCAGAGAAGCCTTTTACAAACTTTGAAGCACAGGAAGCTAGAAAACAAGAAAGAATCCATTTCAGTTGATTGACAGTTTGGAATTGAGCTCTGGGGCCTATTTATAGCCCTGGTTAGGTCTATCTGTTTGCTGACATGAAACTATAGGTGTGCCCAAGTGGTTGTGGACGCTTGACACGTGGCGTGTGTGCTATCCGATATGCAACGATCGCAAACGGCTAGCTGGGTGATAGAATAGGCTCTCGGGTGCCCGTATGCATAGGGGCATAGGGGCGCCCCTATGTATACAGGCGCCTGAAAGCCCGGGCGCCCTTATGCATAGGGGCGCTTGAGTCAGGTTTGGCCAGCAGCTTACTGACCAATCTCCAGCGGGTCTTCTTGGGTGATTTCTGGCCAACCAGAGTTAGGCTCATCCGAACCCGACTCCGATCTTTCACCCCTCGAGCGTCCTTCCTTCCGGCTTCTCGTCCGTCAAACGTCGCGCACATCCTTCTCGCTCCACCGGTGTACTCTTCTGCAGCTTCTGCGTCTCCCAGATGCACTGAGTCCGTCGACTTACTTCATCGTGCAATCCTTCTCGTCTAGTGCGTCTTACGCTCAACTTTCTCCGCTTCTAAGTTCCTGCACACTTAGACAGAGGGATCAAAACAACAACAAGACCTAACCTAACTTGGTTTGTTAAATTTGACACTTTTGACTGGTTCCCGAAAATTTTCGGAGGGTTACCGGGTAGGTTTTAGGGTTCCCGAGACCCAAATTAAAACTTGAGGGGGTTTTATGCAAAAAAAAAAATCAAAGTTAAGGATGTAGCTCAGATTTAAGGGACTTGAGGGACCTAAATGCAAAAGTGGCAAGCTTAAGGAGCATTTGCATCGCTCCCTTCGACCATAAACCCGACCCCCCCGATCCCTCTTCTTCGCCGATTCAGATCATGCACTTCTCATCTCCTCGCGATCGTGGAGCGGCTGCAAGGTACCTGAGCTCAAGTGTCTGACGTTCTCACCTTTCCAATTCAAAGTTGTTCCTTACCCTATCTTCCCCGGCGCTGCAACACTAATTTTTGGAGTGACCCCATCGCGACGCCAGCCGATTGAGGCACCAACACTCGCGACAACAACACTCACAGCCAAGGGATCCTTACCGCGGCGCAACTCCAGTGGTTCTCCTTACCCTGCTGCGATCAGGTATAAGATAGGTTGGATTGAAGTTGTTGAGTTCGATCTATGTATGCTTCACTTGTTCTATGTTCTTCTGGCTTCGAATTGAGGATTATGTTTCAGATGTATAGTTTGATGCTCGAATTTGTTTTGTGGTTTTGGAACAAAAATCGAATGGTGATGGTTCTGTGAATCAATTTTTGCCGAGGAATCCAACTTCTTAGATGAGATTGCGATGATAGGTTTCGGTTTTGGTATCTCTGTTGGAACTAGGTTGAGCTAGGTTATGCGAATTTAAGCTGGTGGAAAGGAATTACACATTGGATCTCCTAGGATTTGAGGTAAGGAGATGTTTTCTCTACATGCTACTTCTGTTTATTGTTCTGTGACAGTGATGGAGTTGACTTTAGCTAGCTCTATGATGTTGTAAGTCTCTGCTATGAATGTAGTTCCTGTTGATCTGTATGGAAGGGTAGGTATTGTTGTGTTATGGTTTGAATTCTAGGATAAGGGGTTGTGTTTCAATTTCTATCATGTGTGAACTTATTAGATTTGATGGTGCTTAGGAGGGATTAAGATTGATTGGATTGAATTAAGGATTAATTTGATATGCAGTTTTGTAACCGATAGGAAGCAATTAAGCTTCTGTTAGAGTCCATCCTTATCCTGGCGTGAGCTATGGTAAAGGATTGAGTAATTTTGTTCTTTTAGATCTTATGATATTGTAAAGTCTAATCCAGAACAAATGGGAAATGACTTAGTCTTCTTTGGCAACTAAGTTAGACTAAATACGAAGAATTGATTCACAACTAATCATTTAATCGCGGGGTTAGTTAAGTGATTCTAAGATTGTGAATAAACTAGAATTAAAACCTAATCCCAAGCAATCTAGGGTTACTCATTTAATTCGAGGCAATTAAATGAAATACGAGAGTTAACCCCAGTATGGTTTAGGAGTTTATTAGCTAGTTACCATTTCTGTATAATAGCTAATTAAATATGCCCTTGATATAGATACTTGATTTGGATTATTATGGCGGATTATTGGCGGGTGGTTCTCCTTGTATTTGATACGGACTTCTTCTATTTGGAGGTGGGTACTTCTTGCTTGTAATTGTAGTTCTACTTTACCTTTATGCATGACTATTTGTTATTTATGCAGTAGGCTGTTATTTATCTTTATCTGCTACCGTTTGTTATCCTGCTTGATACTTATGCTTGATCTTGGATATGATCTAGATTTCCTTCTATACAGTCTTGTTTATTTGTTATTTGATTCTGTATAGCATTAGTATGAGCATGAGTATGTGGATATAGGATAACATACCACTATATGATTTCATTGATTGATTCTAGTCATATTTACAGCGTGTCTAGATATATGATGATTGAGTTATGATGCATGTTTACGACCTGTGCATGTTAGGTTGAGTTATGTGTCGATGACCTGGTAGGGGTTACATGTGTTAGAGTCATGCACCATCCCTGCATTGTTGCATGCTGGCGATCAACGACTCCCTTATGGTTGAGCCTATCGTCTTTCAGCACATGATATGCACACATGACCACTCATGGGTTAGTGGATACCGTTGGGTGTGTGCATTTGCTCTGTATTGCTCCGTTCAACCGCTTATGGGTAGTAGTTTCGGAGCGTGGTAGCAGGTAGGGATCCCTTATCTTCCCATAGACTAGAGAAGATGAGAAGATATCTCCCCCATATACATATGGGGTGAAGTGTTTACTCCACTAGTATCCTGTCCACTCGATCACTCAGGAGCAGTGATGGCAGAGTGCGGACAGTATCACAGCTCTACCTACTTGGCTGATACATTATCGCATGTCTCGGTGGCTTGACAGGTGTCAGGGGTGACCATGTCATTGCCTCATGTACGTATGATGTATTTGTGCATTTGATTGTGTTTGCTGCATTTATTTGCTACACTTGTTTAACATGCACATACAGGATATACCATTTGTGTGGTTTAATGATCCTGCACCTGCTCGTATGATACGAGCCTTTTATGATCAGGATAGGCTGATTTTTTGGTATGTACAGTCATTTGTTACTTTTAGTTATGCATATTATGATATTCCCGTTGAGACTGTATCCTGTTGTTTCTGTATAGCTTATTCAGTTATTTTTTTCAGCCATGCATATCTTTCTCTATACCAACAGAATCCACTTGGACTCACCACCCATCACAATATTTTTGTTTTTAGGTTAATAGCTCGCCAGAGGGCCCAGTTGCCAGTCCCAGGTCCCACGACTCCATTTGTTGGGTGCTTCCGTGCCTTTTGCTTTCTTTATAACATTTTCGTTGGTGTTGTATTCATTTCTATATCCCGAACTTGTATTTTAATTTATTCGTGCGGTATTGTATTTTTAAGTCCTTTGTTGGACTTTGTGAGGTTATTTTTGCTGCGTGCCTACCCCGGGGGCAGCTCAGGTGAGTTTTACGATTTTCAGTATTGTGATACTATTATTTCCTTTTGATATATATCTGCTTTGAGGCCTGAGGCCAATATATTATCTGCGTATGCTGTATGTTTGTGTAAATTGTCCGTTGGGCAGGAGAGGTGTTATCCGATTTTATATTGGATCAGCGACTCCGTTGGTCTTGAGGCGTGATATGGTTGATCACATCAAAATCAACTGGGATACTAAGAATCTTTTCCTTTTTGATGTGCATCAACCCAAGTTCAGTTAGGGTTAATATTAAAAGAAATAACACTAACTAATACAATTAAGCTTGAAAGAAATATTTGCAAATAAAAATTATAACCTCCCACTGAACATGAGCTACTTAAAGCTATTCTCCCCCTTTGATCACAACAAAAAAAATTGGGCACAACAAAAACTAGGGGAAGGGAAACATAGAAAAAAAATTTGAGAAAATTTTAT
The DNA here is from genome assembly GCA_024364735.1 of Boesenbergia rotunda. Classification (NCBI taxonomy): domain Eukaryota; kingdom Viridiplantae; phylum Streptophyta; class Magnoliopsida; order Zingiberales; family Zingiberaceae; genus Boesenbergia; species Boesenbergia rotunda. The sequence continues at coordinate 441,622 of JAGFNQ010010619.1, read as the reverse complement.
TTAACTCATAGATGAAGAGTAGATCTAGAAAAATCGGATTTCAATAAAAATAATTTTTCATCGAAATTTAAAATTAAAGATCAAGTTTCATTAAAGAATTTATAGAAAGTCGAAAACATGTTAGAAAAATCTAAAAAAAAATTTATTGGTGAAAAATAGAGTTTTGAGCTTGTACAAATATTTTCAAATTTAAATACATTATCTATGTCTAAAAATAAATCAAATACTCACATAGTAGAATTTAAAAAAAAAATATTTAAAATTCAAAAAGACTTCTAAAATTTGCTGAGGTCTAGTAATTATATTTAGATCCGAAAAAATTGTATCTGGGAAAATAATTTTTTTAATCTATTTTTAAAATTTAAAATTTGAATTAAGAATGCAAAATCATGAAAATTCAAAAAATAATCGAAAAAATCTCAAAAATTCACAGTAAGTAAAGAAAATATTCATATATTGAAGAAACATATGAACATGATTTTATCAATGAAAATTTGACTAGTAATCATTTTTTCAAAGAAAGTAAATAATAAGAGTGAAAAAATGTTGACAGAAAAAAACAACAAAAAAACTGGTAGCACTAAATTATATAATGAATGAAAATTAATTTAGTAACGACTTAGGAACCTAAAACAAGTTCCTATCTATGGGGTTAATTAAAAGTTTTAGAGGAATAATGTTCTTTGACACTTTTCTAAGTTGACCCTTGTGATTTTTAATATACCAGTTCAAATTATCAAGATAACTATTTTTCTTTTGGTGTAAACATGCAATATCAAATTCTAATTTTTCAACTAAATTTCTCAAATTAACATTTTTATTTTTTAATTTATCAGAAACATTAGAAGAATATACACTAGTCAATTTCATTTTCAATTCTCGATTTTCTTTTTCTAATTTACAGTTAGATTTAAGCATCACTTTTATTCTAGAATACAATTGATCGTGAGGGAGGAAATATATCTCACTTACCGGGTCGCTTTTGAAAAGAGGGACTCCCCCTTCGTCGTTGCTTTCTTCTGGCGTAGCTCCCTCTTCTTTAGTGCTCTCCTCTTGATGACTTGCCATCAGCGTAAGTGTTAGTAAGAGCCCTAGAGCCAATTATGTGATGATTGACTAGGACTTTTATATCATATTTATTATTAATAAAGGTAAGTTTAGTTGTTATACTTACATTATGTTTGTGCAAATAACTAAGTATAATAATGTCCTTGGGTAGTAGGTTCTTATCTACATCCTATTGATTGGTTGAATCGATAGTGAGATAATATATAGAACACTACACTAAATCATTCTTAGTCAAACATTAATATTCAAGGACAATATTAATGCATGGAGACTAGCATGTAGGTCAATTGATGACTTGAGCTCACAAGTCATGGATATGTGATATCAAGTTGACACATGGGTATACATTAGAGAATGTGTATGAATTGACTCGCCATGAAAAAGTTTCATAGATTATCATATAAGTGTCATAAACTTTCTCATGTGACTATTAGTATGAATAGTCCTTAGATCTGAAGTTATGTACTTTGATATCGTCAAACGTCACCCATAACATGGTGGACTATGAAGGCGAGCAGTAGTATGTAATAAATTATGCGGAGGGATGTGAGTGATATAGATGGATCTATCTCTCCCATATGATAGGAGTGATATCTGTGGACCCCTTGATCAAGTAGGATTATTAAAATGCATGACCATGATCAAATGAGTCAATATGAGATATTGAGCTCATTTGTTTGAGTGAGTCTACTCGGGGATCAAGAAACACAAAGATTGATAGAAGATGACGTGATCTATGCCTCATTGGTCAATTTAGGTATTGAGGATAGAAGGACAAAGTCATACATTGTCATAGTCACGGAGATTAAATCCGATCTCGACTTTCTCATCACTTGGGTAGCAATGATGCATTGCTAAATGTCGCTCATTGCTTATGTATCTAAAGCGGTTTAGACACATTGCCAACGTTACGAGAACCTATTAGGTCACACACTAAGGACACGATGCTTCAAAGATTAATTGATCTTAGTTTGACTAAGATTTGATCCGAATTGTATTAATTGAGTTAGACTCAAGTGAATTCAATTCGATTATGGGATTGAGATCTAATTTGAGTTAGACTCATTTAGATTAGACTCAACCACATTTGAATGAGATATTAATTCATTAAAATATTTAATAAATTAATAATAGAGGAAGATGAAAAGTTTCTTTTCACTGGATGAAGACAAGTTGAAGAGCCACATGAGAAACATGTGCTTTAATTGAGTTTTTATTGGTTTTAATGAAGGGAAGCTAAAGGAACAAAAACTCTTTATATTCATGAGATGAGTATAAAAGAGTTTTTTTATCATTTGGATGTACTACTTGTCATTTTTCTTCCCTTCCTTCCCTTGGCCAAAATCCCTTCTTTTCCCTCTCCTTCTTGCTTTGTGAATCTCCTCTTATGGCTAGCACCACAAAAGCAATTCTTCTTCGAAGCTTGAGTGATCGTGTTCGTGTGGGTATGTGTAAAGGCACGGACACTTGAATGTGCAAGAGATCCAACATACCTTAGACAAGCGAGATAAGCGAAGGGCACGTGCCAAAGGTATACCTATAAGATAGGAATTTGTAGATCAACTTTTTATGAGTTTTCTTTCGCATGGATCGCTGTACGGATCTATTATACTTGCAAAAGTTTGTACAAAGTTTTATGTACTTTTATATGTGATATAGAAGTAGGATAAGTTTTTATTATGGGTTGCACATACTTGTATGTGTATTTTGTCTTTATCCAATAGTTTATGTTGATCAAACTAAAAGGCTATAACATCATCATTCATATGATAGCGTGCTATAGCCCGATTGCTCTTGACAAAATATTATAGCTTTTGGTATTCATGTTGATGAAGTTACGTTAGTCTGCTGTGACCAAATTGTGCATTTTTATTGCAAGGATGCATCAACGGAACAATAAGGGTCTCGGATTCATTTTGATGGATCTAGGGCAGTGAGTTATTCAAGGAGTCAACAAAAAAACTTTTTTTTCGGGGGCGCTGCCCCTTGACCCCACCCGCTAACCAACTAGTGGGACTGTTGTGAGGTTTTGTTCATGAACGATTTTTGTACTCATAATAAAATTAATGTCCTAGATCTATTATGTGTGATTGACGACATGATGCATGGTTATGACCTTAATCTCAATATGATTGGATGTATATGTGTGTGTGTGCATGTTGTAATGTAATTCATAATACGGCTGCGTGTAATGTCTTATCTCTATTTTTCTAGTTGTAAAATAGATTTAGACTCGAATGTAACTCGAGTTTTCCTAATTTGCAATGTACAAAATGAGGAGTGGAATGTCTATTGAAGGATGAAGTTACAAGAAGGATGCCGACGACACATGATGATCGAAGGATGCACTTGAAGAAGATGTTATCCCTAGGTTGACCATCGATTTTCTCATTGGCTTGAGAAGATTGTAGTATACGAGCCATAACCATATCATATTTTACCACTTATATGTTGATATATGCAATGTGTGTATGTGATGCATGATTAGATAAATATTTATCTTAATTAAGTCAACTCGATATGTCTACCAAAGTTTGGTACTCATTACTACCTCGATCATTTATTGTTGGGTTGCCAAAGCAAAGTGACATATTTTATCTTGATAGAGTATGAGAGACAATTGTGATGTCCGTTATCGAACTTTGGGTGATTCTTAACTAAGTCACCTCAATTGAATTGAGAAACTTAGAGGCATATCCCAAAAGTTGAGAAAGTTGGGTAAGAGAACAATTATACTAAGTCTTGGGCGATTAGCCAATGCTAACTTAAGATGATGTGTAATATGGATCTTGACCCTTTGTTTCCAAAGAGTTGTATAAAATATAATTGAAAAAAAATTGCCTACCTAATTATACCAAGTCTTGGCTGATTAGCCAAAGCTAACTCAAGATGAGATATAATATGGATCTTGTCCCACATGAATGTGGTCGCTATTTGGCTTGGAGCTAGTAGTGTGGGCAAATTGAGTTTACCTACATCCATGATAGCCCTACCAAAGCTCTATGATTCAGTGTGAGTATCATTTAATTGAAGGCCTAATTAAATGATCTAGAAATGATATTTATTTCTACATGTTTTACTATTGTAGATCACCATGTCGTTTAACACGTAAAATACTCTATGTGTGCAATCTGTCCTTGAGAAGGACAAACTCAACAAAGCTAATTTCCTGGACTGGTACAGAAACTTGAGGATCATCCTCAAGAAAGAACGAAAATTGTACGTCTTAGAGTAACATCTTCCAGAATCACTCACCACTACTGTCACTTGCGCGGAAAAAGATGCTTATAAGAAGCATTAGGATAATGCACTCGATATATCATGCTCATGCTTGCCACCATAAACTTTGAGCTTCAGAAGTAACATGAGAACATAGATGCATATGATATGGTTGAGTACCTAAAATAACTATATCAAGGGCAAGCTAGGCACAAGCGGTTTGAGGTGTTTAAGACCCTATTGCATGCAAGATGCAAGAAAACTCCTGTAGGAACTCACATACTCAAGATGATTGGGTATGTCGAGAACCTTGAAAGACTAGGATTTCTACTGGGCCAAGAATTGGCCACAAACCTTATTCTGCAATTGATGCCGAAAGGGTACAATTAATTTGTCATGAACTATAACATGAACGAAATTGACAAATCTTTGCCTGAGGTGCTCAGCATGTTGAGAACTACTAAACCAAATCTCAAGAAAACCAAGACCTGTAATGTACTAATGGTACAGAAGGGCAAAGGAAAATGGAAGCCTAAGGTCAAGGGTAAGACCCAAGCCAAAGGTAAGGTCAACCCTACTGCACTGAAGGCCAAAGGCGAGGTGCCTAAGGAAGGGACCTATTTCCACTGTGGTGAGACTGGACATTGGAAGAGAAACTATAAACATTACCTGGAGGAAGTAAAGAAAAAAAAAGTGAGACTTCAGCCTCAGGTATTTTTGTTATGGAAGTCAATCTATCTACCTCTTCTTCTTGGGTATTAGATACCGGTTGCACGTCTCACATTTGTACTAATGTGTAGGGCCTTCGAAGAGCTAGATCATTGACAAAGGGTGAAGTGGACCTATGAGTAGACAATGACGCAAGAGTTGCTGCTATAGCTGTAAGAACATATTCCTTGTCTTTGCTCACTGGGCTTATCTTAAAACTAGAGGAGTGCTTTTATGTACCTGCATTAACTAAGAACATAATTTCTATATCTTGTTTAGACAAGAAAGACTTTTCATTTATCATAAAAGATAACTGTTGTTCTATAATGTTAAATGGCATGTACTATTGTAGTCCACCACATATGAATGGACTCTATGTTCTAGATTTAGAAAACCTAATCTATAACATAAATACCAAATAGTTCAGGTCGAATGATTTGAACTAAACATATCTCTGGCATTGTCGCTTGAGTTATATAAATGAGAGTCACATATCCTAGATCCATAAAGATGAATTATTGGACTCATTTGATTTTGAATCATATGAGACATGTGAATCTTGACTTTTCGGCAAGATGACCAAGACTCCATTTAGTGGACACGGAGAAAGAGCAACAAACTTGTTAGGACTCATACATACTGATGTATGTGACCCTTTCAATGTCGCAGCTAGAGGAGGCTATCAGTACTTCATCACTTTCACTGATGATGTCAATAGATACAGCTATGTGTATCTTATGAAACATAAATCAGAATCCTTTGAAAAGTTCAAAGAATTCAAGAGTGAAGTACAAAACCAACTTGGCAAGTGTATTAAGACGCTTCGATCAGATCGAGGTAGTGAATACCTTAGCCAAGAGTTTCGTGACTATCTAGATGAGTGTGAGATCATATCTTAACTCACTCCACCTGGAATAGCACAGTGGAATGGTGTGTTTGAACGGAGAAATCGTACTCTATTAGATATGGTACGATCGATGATGAGTCAGACAGATTTTCCTACTTTCTTTTGGGGATTCGCTCTAGAGTCGACTCTTTTCACAATTAACTGAGTTCCATCAAGAGTCGTTATAAAGATATCATATATGATATGGACTGAGAAGAGTCCCACGATGATTTTATGAAGATTTGGGGTTGTGAGGCTTACGTTCGACGTCAAGTCTCAGAGAAATTAGAACCCAAATCAAACAAGTGCTATTTTATAGGATATCCTAAGGAAATGAAGGGATATTATTTTTTCAATCCCACACTAGGTAAAGTGTTTGTCGCTAGAAATGACGTTTTTCTAAAAAGAGAATTTATCACTAGAAGAAATAGTGGGAGTAAAATCCATCTTGAAGAAGTTTAAGATGTAGATAGTACTGAGTCTTTGATGGACATTGAACAGGCACCATAAAGTATTGTGGATCATGAGATTGTTGTACAAGAAGTTGTGGAGCAACAAACTGTTCAAGTAGACCAACCTCTTCATAGATTTGATAGGATACGTCGTCAGCCAGAGAGATACTCATTTCTCTTATTTGACCATGATGACGTTATGCTTGTTGAGTTGAACGAGCCTACATCATATCAGGAAGCTGTGATGAGCCCAGATTCTGAGAAATGATTAGAGGCCATGAGGTTCGAAATGGAATCTATGTACACTAACCAAATATAGACTTTAGTTGATCCACCTGAGGGGATTAAACACATTGGGTGTAAGTGAGTCTTTAAGACAAAGACTGACATAGATGGTCCTATGCATATCTATAAAGGGCGATTGGTAGCTAAAGATTTTAAGCAGATTCATGGTATCGACTATGATAAAACATTTTCACCAGTTGCGATGCTTAAGTTTATTCGGATCATTCTTGCTATTGCAGCTTACCATGATTACGAGATCTGACAGATGAATGTCAAAACCGCATTCCTGAATGGGAATCTATTCGAGGATGTGTACATGACACAACTTGAGGTTTTTGTAGATCGAGAGCATGTTGGAAAGGTATGTAAGTTGCAAAGGTCCATTTGTGGGCTAAAGCAAGATTTTCGAAGTTGGAATCTTTGATTCGATGATGCAATCAAAGCGTTTGGTTCCATCAAGAATAAAGATGAACCCTGTGTCTACAAGAGGGTTAGTAGGAGCACAGTTATCTTCCTGATTTTATATGTGGATGACATACTTCTTATTGGAAATGATATCCCTTCACTACAGTCTGTGAAGACGTGATTAGGGAATTATTTCTTAATGAATGACTTAGGTGAAGCAGCCTATATCCTAGGCATCAAGATCTATAGAGATAGATCAAAGAGATTGCTTGACTTAAGTCAGAGTACGTATATTGATAAGGTGCTAAATCGTTTTGCCATGTAGAATTCCAAGAAGGTATTTCTACCGATGTCACATGGTGTGAGTTTTTCGAAGACTCAATGTCCCTCTTCTAAGGAGGAGAGAGACCGTATATATCAGATCCCTTATGCATCTGCTATAGGGTCTATCATGTACACCATGCTTTATACTCGTCCAGATGTCTCGTATGCTTTGAGCATGACGAGCAAATACCAGTCAGATCTAGGTGAAAGTTACTAGACATCTATCAAGAATATTCTTAAGTACTTACGAAGGACGAAAGAATATTTTTTTGATATTTGGAGGCAATGAGGAGCTAGCTGTAAAAGGATATAGTGATGCAAGCTTCCAAACCAACAGGGATGATTTTCGATCGTAGTCCGGGTATGTATTTTGCCTGAATGGTGGCGCTGTGAGCTGGAAGTCTTCCAAGCAGGACACAGTCGCAAATTCCAATAGAGGCGGAGTATATTGTGTAGGACCGGTGCCGTCGATAGAGGGGGGGGTGAATATCAACTCGAAAATCTTTGCAGAAACTTCGTAAACTTTTCGGTATTCGTTCTAATCAAAGTTAGTAGCACTGTGGAAAATAAAACAGTAAAGTAAAGAATGACACAAATTTCACACGAGATTTTACTTGGTTCCCGACCCCCCAGGGTCAGTACAACCAAGGCCTAAGCACGGGAACGCCCGTCCACTAATAGTCTCCTTTCCGGACTTTCTGGAGGCGGAGAAACCTGTCTTACAGTGCAAGATTTACAATCAAAAAGAGTTAAAGAAATTAAAAACTAAATGTAAATCAAACCAAACAGAATGAGTCGATGACTCGGCCGATCTGGAACTCCCAAGTGCTGCGCACTTCCTCCCGGAGCTTCCTTGGTCGCAGAGCTTCGCCGTTAGCGCTTTGTCATCAGTCAGAAGACTCAAATTGATCTTGGAAGTTCTATTCTGAGTTGAGGGGTCAAAGCCCCTTTTATAGTCTTCATTAGGGCACCTGTGATGACTGGGGCGCCTCAAAGGGCTTGGTCAAAGCTTATCTCCGCACCGAACTCGCGTAGCCGATAAAGCCCTTGACCAGGGTGCCCTAGACCACCCAGGCACCTCATTGAGCTTGGTCAAAGCTTATCTCTGCTTCGAACTCGTAGCAGCATATCCAACTTTCAACAAGGGCGCCTGTGATATAGGGGGCGCCTAGCTCCATTAGGGCGCCTCCTTCAATGGGGGTGCCTAGCTCCATTAGGGTGCCACCTTCAATGGGGGCGCCTAGCAGTCAGCCTTCCAGCCGCATTGTGTGTTGTTGGCCTACTTTATCTTCCATTCTAGGTACCTATAAGATACACAAATACAAAGCAAATATACACACAATCTTAGCCTTAACGAGATGGTTATGACTTCGGATTTCTACGAAATCCTAGGTCGAACCAACGCATGTTCCCACCCCCGGGAACGCGCCTTCAACCTACTCCTTTCAGGAGACGGTTGCCACCCAGTCCATTTGGGTGGACTTTTACTTAGCCTTCGATACTCTCGGATCTCGAGACGCCCGAACCTCGACCCGTCTCTACTTATGTCCTTAGTCATCGCTCAGCTAAGTTGCTCAATCCCTCAGACCAAGACTTCGTGCCCAAACCCTAGGTCCAGGACTTCGGTGCCCAACCCTCGGCCAGGACTTCGTACCCAATTCCTCGAACCAGGTCTTCGGTGCCCAACCCTTGGCCAGGACTTAGTGCCCAATCCATGACTAGGACTTAGTGCCCAATTCTTCGAACCAGGACTTCGGTGCCCAACCCTTGGCCAGGACTTAGTGCCCAATCCAGGACTTAGTGCCCAATTCTTCGAACCAGGACTTCGTGCCTAGGATAACTAGGACTTTGGTTCACTTTGTTACACCTTTCTTGACTAACCCTTCCCTTGTTCAATGTATCATGGACTTAAGTATATTGTCAAACATTAAAACATTTAGAGGAGGACATCACTGATGCAACTTGCACTAATATATTATTGCGTTTGATGCAGCAATGAAGGTTGTTTGGATCCGGAAGTTCATTACAGAGCTTGGTGTGGTTCCTAGTATAGCAGACCCGATAGACCTCTATTGTGACAACAAAGGGGCTATTGCACAGGCTAAGGAACCTCGCTCTTATTAGCGGACCAAACACATACTACGACGCTTCCATCTCATTCGAGAGATCATCGATAAAGGAGATGTGAGGATATGTAGAGTACCCACTAATGTTAACATCGCGGATCCTTTGACCAAGGTTTTGGCACAGAGGTAGCATGATGGTTACACTATGCCACTGAGTTTTAGATATTACAGTGATTGACACTAGTGCTAGTGAGAGATTATTATTAGGAGCCCTAAAGCTAATTATGTGATGATTGACTAGGGACTTTTGTATCATATTCTATTATTAATAAAGGTAAGTTTGGTTATTATACTTATTTTATATTTGTGCAAATTACTAAGTATAATAATGTCCTTGGTGTTGGATCGAGAGAATCGATAGAGGGGGGGGGGGGTGAATATCGGAAAGCGTTCGGATTTAAAATAAGAGTAATTGCACAGCGAAAGATAAAAACACACAACACAAACACAGTTATTTTTTACTTGGTTCGGAGCCTAAGTCGACTCCTACTCCAAGGCCCACGGTCGTTGACCGTTTACTTTGGGCAATTCTATATGAGGCGCAAAAACAGTTTACAAGAATTGATTACAATAGCAGTGTAATAAGCACAAAATTAAAAGATCACTCTTTTGTTACCGACGTCCGAGGTAGGTTGACTTTTAGAAGTGGAGGGACGTCGTCAGCTCGTGTTAGGAGGTTTCCGGAGTAGAGCGCAGGAGCAGAAGAGCGTCGAAGCGTTGAATTGAAGTTGTTGCTGAAAGCCTGGGCGTTGGGTGCTATTTATAGCACCTCGGGGCGCCCTGGACGTCGGGGGCGCCCCCCCACGTGTCACGCGATCCGAGCTTCGCTCGGTCAACCTCTATCCCACTCGAATAGGGATGAGGTTTGACACTGGGGGCGCCCTGCTTGACTCCTTCAGCGCGGGCTTCTCGGCTGGATAAGTGTAATCGGCTTCGCTGGCGTAGGCGTGGGGCGCCCTGGCTGCTGGGGGCGCCCCGGCCAGTGGTTAGCCGAAGCCTTTGTTGCTTCGCTTGTTTTGTGTTGCCCCTGGGGGCGCCCAGGGCACTGAGAGCGCCCTGCTCAGCTACTTGCCTCTCTCCTTTGGGCATTCTGAGCTGCAGACACACGTTCCTTCGGTCCTGCATCCAGGGTTAGTCCAAAACAATATAAAGCATTAGAGTATTATGTTTATACAGCCTTAGTTGCCTTGGTTCTGACTTTGGGCCTCCAAAATGGAGCCCTAGGTCGAACCGACGCCTACTGTTCCCTCGACGGGGAACGCGTCCTCACCTACTCCTCTCGGGAGAATGTACCTGATGCCAACCGCTCCTTTGGTTGGACTTTTGCCTGGCGGTCCTTTGTCAGGTCTTGGATATCGAGCTGTCCTTCGCCCGTTGCCTAGCAGTCCTTCGCTAGGGCTTTTACCCTGGCATTCCTTCGCCAGTGCCTGGTATTCCTTTACTAGGGCTTTTTGCTCTGGCATTCCTTCGCCAGTGCCTAGCAGTCCTTCGCTAGGACTTTTTGCTCTGGCATTCCTTCGCCAGTGCCTAGCAGTCCTTTGCTAGGACATTTTGCTCTGCACACTAGAGTAACTTGTTAGACAACAAGTAAGACTTAACTTTTGAACCTTGTTGCCATTATCAAAACACAGGTTTGACTTTGGTACTTTCTGCACCAACAATCTCTCCCTTTTTGATTTATGGCAACCCTAGTTCAGAAAGTTAAGTTTAATCAAAGCATGTAAAAACACTAAGTTTTGTTCCCTCCCCCTGGAAGGATTCTCCCCCTAGATTTTTCAAAAATTCATGGGGTTCTAAGTTTAAGGGAAAATTTTTACTTAGAATTTTTTCAACAGAAGGCTTTTGTAAAAACTGATTTTTGCACTTTTGAAAACTTAAGTTTAGGTACTTGGAAATCTTTTGACAACTTAAGGTTTTAAAAGTACATAGCAGAGTTTTTGAAAGCATGAGTTTAGAGTACTTTGAAAATTTTTTAAAGTTTTTAAGTTTTAAAGTACTCAAAAGGTTTTTGAAAGTTTTAACTTAAGTACAAATAAAACTTAAATTTTTGACAAGCTCTAGTACTTAGTAAATTTTTGAGAAGCTTAAGTACTTAGAAAATTTTTGAAAAAGCTTAAGTACTTAGTAAGAAAAAGAAAAAAAATACTTAGAAAATTTTGAAGGGCTTAAGTACTTGGAAAATTTTGAAAGGCTTAAGTAAGAAAATTTTGACAAACTTAAGTAAGAAAATTTTGAAAGGCTTAAGTAAGAAAATTTTGACAAGCTTAAGTAAGAAAATTTTTATTTTTAAACTCTCTCCTTTTCTATCTCTCCCCCTTTGCCATATATCAAAAAGCAGATAAAGATAGCAGAAATTAAATTGCATAAAGGAAATAATGTTCATAAGGGCATGGAGTCTTGGTCCGGGGGACTGAGCCCCCTAGTGCTCAGGGTCCTGTGTGTATACAGGTGCCCTGTGTGTATACAGGTGCCCGGTAAGTGAAGCCGGGTCCTGGTGAGTGAAGCCGGGTCCTTGGTGAGTGAAGCTATGTTGAAGTCCCAGTGAGTGAAACTGGGCATGAAGTCTTGGTCCGGGGGACTGAGCACGAGTCAGAGAAGGCTGGGAGCCCGTTCTCTTGACTTGGAGTGGATTTGGCCTTGCCTGGATCGGTCTGGTGACCGATCAGGGAAGTTGGCACGGTGTTCCCTCGTGGATCGGTCTGGTGACCGATCCAGCTATGTCTGATCGGTCTGGTGACCGATCAAGGTGAGAAGATAGAAACTTGGGTTGGCTTCTGTTCGACTCCTGATCGGTCTGGTGACCGATCTGGAACACTGTTCAGATCATCCTGGTGAACGATCAAATGTCGCGAGCTCCTCTCTATGTTCGATCAGGTTGGATCCTGATTGGTCAGGAAGTTCCCTGATCGGTCTCCAAACCGATCAGGCCACAACTTGATCGGTCTAGTGACCGATCAGGGGGAGTTGGTTGCGAAAGCTGGGAATCCCATCAACCATGTGGATCGGTCCGGTGATCGATCCTGATCTACCGCGATTTCCCAGTTTCCTACTGTGGACCGATCAGGCTGGAGCCTGATCGGTCAGGGGTGACTCTGATTATTCTGGTGACCGATCAGGGTTCACTCTGATTACTGTCAAACGCTCTGATCGCGTCTGTTTTCTCTGCGCTTTTTCTGATACACTGCCGATTCTTTGTGATATGCTTTGCTAAGCCTCTGTTGAAGTGTCCAGGTGATAGCAGGTGATTCAAACACTCAAGGAGGGTCAATGGGAGGCTTTCCGTTGAGCAGGTTTGGCTGTTTCTCCTTCTCAAGTTTCAACGGCAACTGGCGCAGCTGGCGACTGACGGAGGCTCAGCTGGAGAGGAGGTCTTCAGTGGACTGAGTGCTCAGGGAGGTCAGTGGGTTCAGGCTGGCTCAGTGGATGCTGATGAAGCTTGCGATGGTGAGAGGAAGCTTAAGAAAAAGCTGGAAGCAGAGGAGCGGGGACGAACAGACAGAAACTTGAGGAGTTTGGCTGGGCTGTGTCGAGAGCTCTCTGTTGCGTTTGTGCTTAAGTGTTCTTTGTGCATTCCTGTGAGATCTGTGTGAGCGTTCCTTCTTGTGTGATCTCTTGTACTCAAGTTCAATCATCCGTGAGATCTGTGGAGATGTTTCTCCACCGAGAAGGAGGCTCTATCTTATCCGGTGTTCACCGGGGCTTGATCTGCCAACGATCAAGGGATCACCCACCTTAAGGGCACGCCAAGGAGTAGGGGCAAGTTATCCCCGAACCTTGTAAATGATCCTTGTTAGCGTTTTGGTTTGTCTTTAGTTTCTGCACTTTGTTTTTGCTATCATACTTTGTATTTCTTCCGCTGCGACTAATCTTCAAGCGCAGAAGTTCAAAAGTTGAAAGATTTGGTGTCTGGCTATATTCACCCCCCTCCTCTCTAGCCATTCAAGCACTAACAATACTAGTTATCAGATCGAGGTGGACCGGCAAGAGGGGGGGGGGTGAATTGCCACTGTAAAATAAAAATAAATCTTTTGTGCGGCTCACAAAGATTCCAGATTAGTTGCTGTCAGGTTGAGGTGGACCGGCAAGAGGGGGTGAATTGTCACTGTAAAATAAAATTAAATCTTTTGTGCGGCTCACAAAGATTCCAGATTAGTTGCTGTCAGGTTGAGGTGGACCGGCAAGAGGGGGTGAATTGCCACTGTAAAATAAAATTAAATCTTTTGTACGGTCTCACAAAGAATTTAGATTAGTTACAATAATTAGTTAAAACAAACATAAACAAATTAAACTAGTAAAAGGCTCAGACAAAGAAATTTACTTGGTTGCAACTTAGGTGGTTGCTAATTCAAGACAATTGAAGCTCATTCTTAAAATCTCCTTCTGACAGAGAAGCCTTTTTACAGACTTTGAAACACAAGACTTAAGAAAACTAAGAAATGAATTATATGCAGTTGATGGATGAATTAAAACTGAGCTCTTAGGGCCTATTTATAGTCCCGGTCAAACTTATCCGTTTGCTGACGTGGCAGTACTGGGCCCCCTAGTGCTTCAGGGTGCTTGACACGTGGCCTGAGAGTTATCTGCAGTGCAACGATAGCAAATGGTAGATTGATTGATAACTATGGACTCTCGGGCACCTGTATACACACAGGGGCGCCCGAGTGCTCAGGCGCCTGAGATCCCGAGCACCTGTATCCATACGGGCGCCCGAGGTCAGCGAGTCTTCTTTGGGTGATTTTTGGCCAACCGGAGTTAGACTCACCCGAACCCAATTCCGGCCTTTTGCCCCTCGAGCATCCTTCTTTTCGGCTTCTCGTTCCTCGGACGTCACGCACGTCCTTCTCGCTCCACCGATGTACTTTCCCGTAGCTTCCGCGCCCCTCGGATGCACTTAGCCCGTCAGCTCACTTCCCCGTGCAATCCTTCTCGTCCACTGCGTCTTACGCTCGACTTTCTCGGCTCCTAAGTTTCTGTACACTTAGGCAGAGGAATCAAAAACCATCAGGACCTAACTTAAGTTGGTTGATCACATCAAAACTAACCAGGGCACCAACAATCTCCCCTTTTTTAATGTGTATCAACCCAAGTTCAGTTAGGGTTAAACTAAAAGAAATAACACTAAGCATGAAAGAAATGTTTGCAAATTAAAATATCACCACTTCCCCCTGAACTTAAGCTACTCACCCCCTTTAATTACAGCAAAAAAAATGAGGCACATCAAAAGCTAGGGAAACGAAAAAAAATAGAAAATATGAATGAAATAATCTCTAAGCATTATTTTAATGTCAACAGATAATTTTTTTTAAAAAAAATTCATAGAAGTCGAAAACATGTTAAAAAATCTGAAAATATTTGTATAAATGGGAAATAGAGTTTTGAACTTGTACAACAATTTAAGAATTAAAATCTTTATCTGTGGCTAAAAAATAAATCAAATACTGATTGAGTAGAATTTTTGAAGAATGAATATTTAAAATTCAAAAGCATTTAAAAAAATCGAGTGAAATTTTACTAAGGTCTACTGATTATATCTAGATTCAAAAAAATCGGATCTAGGAAAATAAATTTTTTTATCTATTTTAAAATTTAAATTTTGAACGCAAAAATTGTGAAAATTCAAAAAAAAAATAATCTAAAAAATGCACAGTAAATAATTAGTTGGAACATAATTTTATCAATTTAAAATTTTACTTCTATTCAAATTTCAAAACCAGTAAATAATCAGTTGGAACAAAATTACAAAAAAACTGTTAGTATTAAAACATATAATGACTAAAAATTAATTCAGTAAAGACTTAGGAACCCAAAACAAGTTTCTATATACAGGGTTAATTAAGAATTTTATAAGAATATAGTTCTTAGATACTTTTTCAAGTTGGCCCCTGTGATTTTTAATATACCAGTTTAGATTATTAGGATAACTATTTTTCTTTCGGCGTAAACATGTAATATTAAATTCTAGTTTTCAACTAAATTTCTCAAACTAATATTTTCGTTTTTCAATTTACCAGAAACATCAAAAGAACATTCATTAGTTAATTTTATTTTTTTATTTTTGATTCTCTTTTTCTAATTTAAGATTAGCATTAAGCATTACTTTTATACCTAAGTACAGTTAATCGTGAGGGAGGAAACATACCTCACTTATCAGGTCGCTTTCGAAAAGAGGGACTCCCCCTTTGTTGCTGCTTTCTGCTGGTGTAGCTCCCCCTTTTTCAGTACTTTCCTCTTGATGATTTCCATCAGCGCAAATCTAGCCTATTCTTCGGCTTCGATTCATCAATCGAGGTTTTGTCCCAGGTGGCTTTCAACGCCTTCTTATTCTTTGGCTGGTTCTTAAGTTTGGGACACTAGTCTTTTAGATGACCCTCCTCTTTACAGTTATAGCATCAGATTGTACGCTTCATCTCCGCTATATTTTCATCGTCCGTTGATGGCTCCTCCTCAATCTGGTTTCTCCTCGCGTTCAGAGCGATGTTGTCCGTTTTTCTATTCTTCCATACACACCGAGATTCGTGAAGCTCTAAAATCAAAAACAGTTATTCTAGAGTACTAACCTTAAGATCTTTTGAAATAAAATATGCGTCGATTACTGAGATCCAATCTGTTGGTGTAATTTGCACTAATAGTTAAACTTGAGTTTTGATGAATGACAAATAGGTTAAAGTTAGACTTGCTTTTGGTTTTGACCTCTTTACTAAGTGTGCAGGGTTGAAAGACTTAGGACCTGACGCCAGGCTGAAGTCCAGGGTGGTTGAGTCCTGGTGGGAAGTCCAGTTGGGTTCGCGAGGCCTGACAGCTGGCTGAAGCCCAAGTTGGTTGAAACTTGCCAAAAAGACCAGGGTGGTTGAGCCCTGACGGGAAGACCTGGTGGGTTAAGAAGTTGAGTAGAGCTGCACGAGATAAGTAAGGTAAGTCACTGGAGGAGCGAACCAGTGAGGACGGGTCCTATTTTAGGACTGTAGGCGTGGTCCAACCTAGGCCCATTTTGGTAACCTCGGTTGAGTCCTGGTTAGATCCTTATCCAGGTTTGGACGAGGTCTAATTAACTCTAAAAGCATTCTTATCTTAGTCCATTGCATTAACTCTATTTTACAGGTTTTATTTGATATGTGAACTAATTAGATTTTGTAGGTAAATTTTACAAAATTATTCCTCATCTAAAGCCTCGGTGGAGGATAAACTCTCATTTAAATTATTCGTATTTCTTATTTTATTTGAGAATAAAATTATAAATTATTCCTCATTTAAAGCATCGGTGGAGGATAAACTTTCATTTAAATTATTCGTATTTCTTATTTTATTTGAGAATAAAATTACTCCTACTAATGATAAAATGTTATTCTGTACGAGAGTTTAAACTTTAAATTATTTTTTTTAATTTAAGTGGAGCAAAGGATAGAAACGTTATCTTCTTTGAATTATTCCAAAAAATAGCTTGCTAACTTTATTTAAATTATTTTTTATTTAAGTGGAGCAAAGGATAGAAACGTTATCTTCTTTGGATTATTCCAAAGAATAGTTTGCTAACTTTATTTAAATTATTTTTTTCAATTTAAGTGGAGCATTCTTATTTTAATTTAAATGGAGCATTCTTATCTTAATTTAAGTGGAGCATTTTAAATTAACTCTAAATGCATTCTTATCTTAATTTAATTAGCTATTTTTAAATTATTTAAGAATAGCTTGCTGATGGATAAAATTTGGGCTGAGAAGATCATGCATCGAATTGAATATTGGTAGCTCGAGGCACTATAAAAAGAAGCAAGCGAGCCCTCTAAAGAAATATATTTTTTTTAAGTCTGGTTCAAGCTTTGGCGCTCTCTGGCTTCCACGCTCCTCTGCTGCGGTTTGTGCTTTGACTCGACGCTGTCCGACTGCTGCCGGAAGATCGCTCCCAACACCCAAGCTGCTTCAGATAATCTTAAGTGTTGGGTAACGCATTTTTATTTGTTCTGTCTGTACTGAAATTATTTAAGGGGGAAGTGTAGGGTTGTTACACTTCCGCCTAATCTTGTATTCGAATCGCTCTACCGGGAGTTTATCGGTAGAGAATTTTAGTGGATTGCCCACAGGAAAGGTTCAAGGAGCCTGGGCCTTCGAGTAGGAGTCGCCGAAGGCTCCGAACGAAGTAAAACTCGTCGCTTATTTTTTATTGTTTTTCGCTTTTGTGTTTCGTTTTAATTCTTCCGCCGCGCACATTTTTCAAAGCATCATACGATTTTCTATCGACTCTGATTTTAAAACGAAAGTTTTAAAAGTCACGTGATTCACCCCCCCTCTCTCACGTG
Source organism: Boesenbergia rotunda (assembly GCA_024364735.1). Taxonomy (NCBI): domain Eukaryota; kingdom Viridiplantae; phylum Streptophyta; class Magnoliopsida; order Zingiberales; family Zingiberaceae; genus Boesenbergia; species Boesenbergia rotunda. The sequence goes on along the minus strand of JAGFNQ010010619.1, from coordinate 423,858 downwards.
CATCGGTCCTACACAATCCGGGGTTCTCAGGAAAGCATTTAGTGTGTACCGTTGAGCGTCGCGACACGACACCTTTTCTCCGAGATTCTCAAGGCTTGTGATTAGCTCTTTTACCTTGGCGTGCAGTTGAGCAACTGATTGTTCATTTTCCATTCGAAGGTTGGTATGTTGGCTTCGTAGGATGTCTCGTTGTGTCAGTTTCACCTCCGATGTGCCTTCGGGCAATTCTAGGAACTTTTCTCAAAGTTCCTTTGCCAAGTCGTACTTCCTGATTCGATTAACATCTTATTCGAGGAGGATGGTCAGCAAATGGAATTCCGCCTTTCCATTTGCTATTGTGTCAGCTTGCTCGTTTTTGTTCCAGGAGTCAGTTTCCTTGATTTTTTTCCTTCGTTATCTTTCGGAGTTGAAAAATCATTTTTCATTGTTAGTAATAATTCGTAATCAATAGTAAAAAATACCTTCATTTTTCCTTTCTATGTTGCGAGCTCCGCCTCAAATTTCAGCGGGTCGATCACTAGTCCAACCATTCTTTAGAATTTGCTGTAGTTGGCGGTTAGTCCTTCTGCGGCGTCCTGACTTTGATACCACTTGTCGGGTCGAGGTGGACTGGCAAGATGGGGGGGGTGAATTGCTGTTGTATCTTTTGTACAGTCCCACAAAGAATTCAGATTAGTTATAATAATTAGTTAAACAAATTAAACTAGTGAAAGACTTAGACATAGAAATTTACTTGGTTGCAACCTAGGTGGTTGCTAATTCAAGATGACTGAAGCTCACTCTCAAAATCTCCTTCTGGCGGAGAAGCCTTTTACAGACTTTAAGCACAAGACAGAAGAAAACTAAGAAATGAAATGTATGCAGTTGATGGATGAATTGAAATTGAGCTCTCGGGTCTTATTTATAGCCCGATCAAATATATTTGTTTGCTAACGTGGCAGTATTGGGGCGCCCGAGTGCTCCAGGGCGCCTGACATGTGGCCTGAGAGTTATCTGCAGTGCAACGGTCGTAAACGGTAGATTGGCTGATAACTATGGACTCTCGGGCACCTGAGTGCTCAGGCGCCCGAGAAGCCTTTGGTCAGCAGCTCGCTGACCAAATTTTAACGGATTTTCTTTGGATGATTTCTGGTCAATCGGAGTTAGGCTCACCTGAACCTGACTCCGACCTTTTGCCCCTCGAGTGTCATTTCATCCGGCTTCTCATCTCTCGGACATCGCACACGTCCTTCTTGCTCCACCGGTGTATTTTTCCACAGCTTCCGCGTTCCTCGAATGCTCCGAGCCCGTCGGCTCATTTTCCTGTCCAATCCTTCTCGTCTACTACATCTTACACTCGACTTCTTCCGCTCCTAAGTTCCTGCACACTTAGACAGAGGCATCAAAAACCAATAGGACCTAACTTAACTTGGTTGATCGCATCAAAACTAACCAGGGCACCAACAGTTGTTACAATTAAATAAAATAAGCATAAACTAATTCAACTAGTAAAAAGGCTAAGATACAAAAATTTACTTGGTTGTAACCTAGGTGGATGCTAATCCAAGACGGTTGAAGTTCACTATCAAAATCTCCTTTGGCGGAGAAGCCTTTTACAAACTTTGAAGCACAGGAAGTTAGAAAACAAGAAAAAATTCATTTCAGTTGATTGATAGTTTGGAACTGAGCTCTGAGGGTCTATTTATAGCCCCGGTCAGTTCTATCCATTTGCTGACGTGATACTATAGGGGCGCCCCAGTCAGCTTTGATTAGCAGCTTACAGATCAATCTCCAGCGGGTCTTCTTGGGTGATTTCTAGCCAACCAGAGTTAGGCTTACCCGAACCCGAATCTGGCCTTTCGCCCCTCGAGTGTCCTTCTTTCCGGCTTCTCGTCCCTCGGACATCGCACATGTCCTTTTCGCTCCACCGGTGTACCTTTTCGTAGCTTCAGCGTCCCTCGAATGCACTGAACCTATCGGCTTACTTCCCCGTATAATCCTTCTCGTCCACTGCATCTTACGCTCAACTTCTTCTGCTCCTAAGTTCTTGCATACTTAGACAGAGGGATCAAAATAATAACAGGATCTAACCTAACTTGGTTGATCATATCAAAACCAACCGGGGTACTAATAATTACAGTAGCTTGTTGTAGGGTTCTCAGGTATCTCCTATGTGTTGCATTGCGGCATAAGTCTGGCGCACCCTATAAAATCAAAATTTCAAATGGTAATTTGAAGACTTATTTCAAAAACATAAATTGTTTTAATACATGAAAGGTAGATTAGTTGTTTTCTTCTATATTTTTACTAAACCCAACGAATCATTTTTTTTTGGATTTTAATTATTTTGATTTTATTTTTTAGTTAAGAAATTATGTAATTGTGTAATAGGTATTTAAGAAATTCAATCAAATTAAATGAATAAAAGTTATTAATTAGTTCAAATTGAATTATATTTTTTTCAACTAAATCTTATTATTTATTTATTAATTATTATTATTATTAAAAACTATAATTTAGGTCAAGTTATAAAAAACTACTTTCAATATTTTTATGATAAAAATTCTAATTAACAAAAAAAAAACTAAAATACTTTATGAGAAATGATACGTACAGTGAAAATGAATATCTCAATGAAAACTTTAACTATCACTCGGCGGCACATCCGACATTCGATCGCTGATCGGACACTACCGGCGGCCTCTGATCGCCGCCCTGAATCAAACTATATCTTGGGAGGAAGGTAAACCCGTCAGGATTGCCGACAACGGTGAACCCGTCAAAATCGACGGTGAATAATGCGAGATCGCAATTGCGGCGATCCCCGACGGATTTACCATATCCCTCAGGATATAGTTTGGTTCGGGACGGCGACTTTTGGCCGCCGGTAGTGTCCGATCAGCGATCGGACATCGGACGTGCCGCCGATTGATGATCAAAATTTTTACTAAGGCATTCACTTTCATTATACGTATCATTACTTTACTTTTATTTATGTAAATTAAAAAATAATTTTATTTGAAACTAATGGTAATTTTTTATTTTATGTTTTTCTCCATTTTATTAATAAATATATTTTTGTTCTCCGTTATATTACACATGTAATATGTGCGTGATCACTAGTGTCTGGTCGATCCTAAATTTTGAAGGACTTAGGGTAAAAAAACCCTTTTGTATTGATACAAAAAAAATACTAAAATCAATTTTATAAAAATAATTTTATTAATTGAATTGAGATTTATAATAGTGAAAAATATTATAATCTATATTGCTAATAATTCGTATAATTATATCATAGAAAAAAAAAGCATCGCACAGTCGCTAAAGAGAAACGAACAAAAAAAAATGTTTAAGAAATCGTCAGGTGAAGATGAAAATGTTACGCCATCGTCAAAGAGACAAGGAAAAACAAAGAGCAAATAGGGTTAATTAGAATAAATGTCTAATAATTATTTCTAACTATTATTTCTAATGTTAGAAATATTTGCTCGTTTATTATTTCTAGGTTAGAAATAATAAACTTATTCTTAACTATACTATATTTTTCAAAAGAATTACTATTAAAAAATTTAAAAAAAAGGGCCGCTTGACATAGGTGGGTTCCTGTCCAATGGCCCCATCTGCACCATTCTAGGACTGGTCCTGATTAGTATATGGGTAAATTTTTCTAAACTCCCTATTTACCAAGTCAACTTTATATGTAATTCCTACACAAATATTTCTTTACATGCAGTCCCTGATGAGAGGTTTGATGAGTATTGTTTGAAGAAAAGTGAGTATAAAAATTAAAAAACTGAGTATGACAGTTTGCATCCACCACATCAATACCCATGTACTCAATTTTCACTATTTTATACTCAAGTTTAACTCTTTTATACTTAATTTTTACTGATGTATACTCAATTTTCACCCGTTTATACTCAGTTTCATCAAGGAGTAAAAACTAAGATAAATATTAGTTAAATATTTATCTTATTCATAAAATTTATATTATTTTTTACACTTAAATAATTATATATATATATATTAAAAAAATATAATTAAATTTAATTATATAAGAAAAATTCGGCATTGGTCAAAATGATGGGTTGTTTCGTAAATAAACGAGTCTTCGAAGGGCACCGCTAAACCTTACTCTGCACACAGTCGATGGCCTTTAAAACCCTTTGCTGCTGCTCTCACTTCTTGACGCCGGCGAGAGCGAACAACTCGGATATACCCAAAACCCTAACCATGGCGATTTGTCTCCGGCGGGCTCTACAGCTGAGGACCTTCTTCCTCCGGCATCCTCGCAGAATCAGCACCTTATCACCATTCTCCTATCTTTCCCAGGGCGATCCCGCATTGAACGCGGCGTCCCATTGCGGCTCCCGTGGCGGATTGTGCCGTGTGGATATCGATTCTTTAATGGGAAATCATCGGGGCTTTGCTAAAGGAAGGAAGTCGAGTGAGTTGCTGGCCTTTTTGCTTCTTTCCGTTGGTTTGGTTTTCTTTTACTTCTGTTTCATATGGTCAAAATTTTTTTGTTTGATAGTAGTTTGCTTTTGATTGATTAAATACTGAAGAAACGGGCAATTGTGTCTATCTATAAGCACTAGCTAAATGATATTGGATCGAGAAGCTTTTCGTTCCTATATATGCTAGAAACTTTAGCAGAGGATGAGCTGATATTTTCCTGATTACGATGGAGTGGGATATGCATGTCATGTTATTTATTTGAAGTTATGGTTGTAAAGCTACTATGAAATAAGATTTTTTTTTTAAAAAAAATCCAAATAGTGTTCATAGATGACTCATCCTAGTTATATCAAAAACTTTGGCTGCCAGATACAGATTCGACCATGCTAACAAATTAAACCTGTCTAAATATGAGGATGAAAAACTAGGGTCAGATACTTCCTGCCTCATGACGGAATATAGAAACTTGGCTGGCGGCAAGACCTTGACCAGAGGGATCAATGTGGGAGTGGAGGTAAGAGAAAGTGTATTTGGCATCCCAATGAATGCGAATTTGATTTGGAAACTAGACTTGATATGTGAACACAAAGAAAAGATAATGCAGGCTAATCATCAACCAACTATGCACAAATAAGCTATATAGGCCTGCTACTGTGCTACAACAAAAGGAGTCAAGAATTATAGTGATGACTTGCTTTCTTAGGTAAATAACATATTAAGAAAACTGAGTTTATTATGCTAAAAGTTTATGCTATTAGGAAAGTCCACGAATCCATGGGCTGCACTAATGTAAATTAATAGTAGATATAATAATAGGGTGACAAGCAAGGGTTCAAACTTATGGTTGGTTATTGGATATGATCTCTCCCAAAGCGTAAGGCATTGGAACCTACAACTACAACAATAACAACAACTAATTCTTTATCCCATTAAGTGGGTAATGGGGTCGGCTATATGCATCCTTCTATGCCATCAGGCCGGGTCTCCTACTATATCCTAATATATAATTGCTAACCAATTCTTATTTAGTCTCTCTCTTCCTTTATTGGAATTGATTATGGTTCAATACACTTGCGGAAACTCATGGCCTGCCATTCACCTCACCATGTGCCTTTCGCCCGTGCACCTAAATTTACCTCCCTTCATACCTGTGGGGCCGGCTCTGGGGGGCCGTTAAGGCAGCGGATCTACTTTATTATGGTTTAATGCATTCTAAGGTATGACCACATTCATTTGCATGAATCACACTTTTGCATACTTGCCGACACAATTCATTCATCAAGTACAGTGAAGGAGAATTTTTGTAATCTAGTCCATCATATGATATCTCGTATATTCCTTGACTTCAATTATCTGCTGTTTAGGGGATCATTTAATGGGGAAAATAGAATTTGATATCAGTAACTCCCTATTACAAATCATTTTTACTTACTATATTCACTAATATGCTTCTGTTGTAAATTTGAACTTGATCATGAAGAAGACACATTGAAAATAGGTGAAATCTGTGTATCATTGTTTGGCAATGAAATTTGTAACAATTTAACTAATTTTTTCTTTTTCATACGTTCCTAATTTGATTATTTCTCGACTACGACATTTTAGAGGATGAAACTGATGATGATAAAAATCAAGTTGACACTAATTTTGGCCCTACATTGAAGTCAACCACTCAGTCACAAATGGAGGCTGCTATTGTCGCTTTGTCACGTGAGTTGAGTAAACTTAGGACTGGAAGAGCATCTGCAGGTATGTCTTATTTTGCTATCCTGTAGCAATTTTGATATTTTCTTTGTTTCTCACTACAACTGGATATTTTTTCCTCATTGCAGGAATGCTTGATCATATTTTGGTAGAGACAGGAGGTGGAAAAGTGCCTCTCAATCATGTTGCTGTTGTCTCTGTCATAGATTCAAAGACCCTCTCAGTGACACCTTATGATCCCGATGTAAAGTTTCTAATTCTTAAACCTTAAGATTTGGCTCAAAAGTTCTCTTTTTTCATGGATATTTTCTTATTTTTCATTATACAATTGTGGAAAGAAATTTTTTCTTCTTCTTTTTGTTATGCATCTCTTGGGCACTGCTATGGAATTAGTGTTCAATCATTCTTTTTCTTTGCTATCTATCAAGGTATAGAAGGACTAGATAGAATTTTAATCTATAGGAACTTGGTTACCATTGGGCTTTAACAGAATTTTGGCATAAGATCAGCAAAATACACTTCATGTTCTATAGCCTAGAGAGTTCCTAATGATTGGAAGGCATCTTAAATGTTTTAAACTTTGACCCACAAAGCGTTTTAAATGAGGAACTGCTCAATAAAAAATTTAGCATGCAAAGTAGATTAAAGTTGATGAAAACGCTAAGAATATAAATCAAACTCATGACCTGAATGTTCAGAACAATTTGTGTTTGCAACCTAAGAAGTGTAAACTTGATCATGTCTAACCTTGTTTTCACAGGTAAAATTATGGGTTTGATTAATCTTGAAGTATCCACGGCACTTCGGATGTGATTAATTATCTCATTTCACATGTTTAGTTGGTCTTGTTAATGCGATTTACTTTATTTTTATTTTTTTCCTGTTTGTTTGAATAAGAATTTAGTATAGCAAATATATTGATGTCTACATTTGTTTTCTCATTCAAGTTTGATAAATATATGAATAATGTAAAATTTAGAGGATGCATAGATATGTGCTACTCATTTTACCAAGATCTTGTTGTATTTGTATCCTCTTGATTAGATCTGATTGTGCACTTAAAATTTTGCTTATTAACTACTGCATATTCATTGCTGATTAACAATGCTACTTGTGAGTGCAGTACTCTTTTCCCCCTCATTTATTTAATGTTGTTTGGCTGATCATCTTTCCATATTATAAATGATGGCTGTGCTGCCTCACTCACTATCAATAATAGTATTTTCCTAGAAAAATCTTTAATTATCCATATCCACAATATTATCACATTCAAACACTATCAATTTAACAAAGGATATATCTATGATAAATTAATTTTGAGACGTATAACCTGTTGGATAAAGAAAAACTCTTCAAAACCCAATTATAAATCAAGACCATTACACAACTTATATAGCTTGTAGCCTGAAAATCCTAATGGTACAAGAGAGAATAAAAAGACCTAACTACCCGTCACATCCTCACAACACTCCCCCTCAAGTTGAACATATATATCAAACATGTTTAACTTGCTAAGGGCAGTATTAAACACAGCTTGGGGTATAGCTTTTGTAAACATATCAGCAAGTTGGTCCTCAGATTTGACATAGAGCAAACATAATTCTCCAGAATCAAGTCTCTCCCGAATAAAGTGACGATCAATCTCGATGTGTTTGGTTCGGTCATGTTGAACTGGATTATTTGCAATATTGATTGCAGCTTTGTTGTCACAATATAGCCTGAGTGGTAATTCAGCCTTTAATCCAATGTCATCCAACAAGAAGGTCAACCACAACATTTCTGCAAGACCATGTGCCATGGCCCGATATTCTGCTTCCGCACTGGATCTTGCACAAACACTCTGTTTCTTACTTCTCCAAGTTACCAAGTTTCCTCCTAAAAAGGTGCAATAGCCAGAAGTAGATCTTCTATCATCTCTAGAACCAGCCCAATCAGCATCAGAATAACATTCCACCTTCAGATTACCACCTCCCTTAAACAACAAGCCTTTTCCGGGACATGACTTTAAATACCTCAAAATCCTGTCAACGGCCTTCATGTGGATAGTTTTAGGAGCATGCATATACTGACTCACTACACTAACAGCGTAGGTAATATCAGGCCTAGTCATAGACAAATAGAGTAATTTTCCAACCAACCTTTGATACGTTCCTTTTTCCAGATTTGTAAGATCTTCCCCATTAGAACTAGTAAGATCATGATTTACTTCTATAGGAGTTGATGCTGGCCGACAACCTAACTTCCCTGTCTCCTTGAGCAAATCCAACACATATTTTCTCTGACATATATATATTCCCTCCTGAGATCGAGCAACTTCAATACTAAGGAAGTACTTCAATAGTCCAAGGTCTTTAATTTCAAACTCTGATATTAACTTGGACTTAAGAGCCTGGATTTCAACCTCGTCATCACCTGTGATTATCATATCATCAACGTAAACCAAAAGAATGGTAGTTTTGTCCTCTCTCCTCTTCACAAAGAGTGTATGATCAGCATTCCCTTGTCTAAAGCCAAACAATGTCATGACTTTGCAGAACCTATCAAACCATGCTCTGGGTGATTGTTTAAGTCCATACAAAGCTTTTATTAGTCGGCAAACCTTCCCTTTTGTTTCAATTCCAGGAGGTGGTAACATGTAGACCTCTTCATGAAGGTTACCATTCAAAAAAGCATTTTTCACATCTAGCTGAAATAGCGGCCAACCATACTGAGAGACAAGAGAAAGAATCACCTGACTGATTTGAGTTTTGCAACTGGAGCGAAAGTCTCCAAGTAATCCACCCCATATGTTTGAGTGAATCCCTTGGCAACCAGTCTGGCTTTATATCTGACCACGTCACCCTCTGAGTTATACTTAATAGCATAGACCCATTTAGAACCAACCAAGTTCTTCCCCTTTGGGGGATCTACTAATTCCCAAGTACTATTCTTATTAAGAGCCTCCACTTCTTCATTCATTGCTTCCAGCCACCTTGAGTCCCTTACAGCTTCATAATAAGAAGAAGGTATAACATGATTTGATAGCTGTGAAACAAAGGCATGATATGAAGAAGACAAACGAGAATAAGAAACATGGTTAGAGATAGGATGTTGAGTACATGACCTGACCCCTTTCCTAACAGCAATTGGAAGATTCAGCTCATTTATATTCAGTGGTGCGATTGGTTCAAGCAATGAGGATACAGGATCAGGAGCCAGAGCATCCGATTCAGCTAGCCGATTAGTAGTAGGTCCTTGCTTATGTCTTCGTCGCTTGTAAGTAATAATTTCTTGTGAAGCCTGCGAGCCCAGTAATGGAGCATCCAGTAGTGGAGCATCATCTTTTCTATTTTCCATGACATCCAATGAAATAGGAGAAGGAACCACTTGAGGTACAAGGGGTCAGGTCATGTACAATGAGTGTAATCATCAATAAAAGAGATAAAATATCGGTAGCCATCCAAAGAAGGCACAGGAGAGGGACCCCACACATCTGAATGAACAAGGTCAAACGGAGACGAACTTTTATTCATGGACTCAGAAAAATGAGTTCTGCAATGTTTAGATAACTGACAAACTTCACATTGAAGAGACTCAAGAGAAACAGAGGAAAAGAGACTAGGAAATAGAACCTTCAAGGATCGAAAAGATAATGTCCCAAACGAGAATGTCATAATAAGATTTCTTGATGCTTACTTTCTGAACACTGAGCTGTAGACTTCAGAGCAGATATTGTTCCAAGATGATAGTAATAAAGACCTCCTACTTCATGGCCAGTCCCAATCGTTTGCTTGGTCTCGAGATCCTGAAAGACACAATGATTAGGGAAAAAGGTTACTGAGCAGTGTAGTTGTTTAGTAATACTACTAACAGAAAATAAATTAAGAGAAATGGAAGGGACATGAAGTGCAGAGGATAGGATTAAGTGATCTGCCAGTTGTATGGAACCTTTACCAGCAACAGTGGCTTTGGTGCCATCAGCAATAGTCACTTTATCCTGCCCAGAAGACAAAGAGTAAGAAATGAAGGAATTAGCAAGATTTGTCATATGATCTGTAGCTCCAGAGTCAATAACCCAGGGGCTATAAGATCTTGACCCAGCAATACTTAGCTCCAGGTCACGAATACCTGTGTGCGCTTGAAACGAATTAGTAGAGACAGAGGATGAAGTCTGAAGCCGTGATAAAAGGTCCTGAAGATTAGCAATATTAGCAGATGACAACTTAATATTAGAAGGTACCGAAGAATCAGTAGTCTCCCCATCCACTAATTTCTGGGCAGCAATATTTCCACGACTAGACGCCTTCTTGTCACTGTATTTGAATTTTTCAGGTTTTTTTTCTGGATATTTCTTCCAACAAAAATATGAATCATGATTAGTCCTCTTACAGTGTAGACAAAATTTTCCACCTTTTCCTTTGTTGTTCCTTTGTTGTTCATGGTTCTTCTCCGTCTCTCCTCCTCTCTTTCTCGGTTCTGCTCGCAGCCGTTCTCCTCTCTAAAAACACTGCACAAAGGTGAGCAATTAAAAAATGGCTTGCGCATCTTATTGCTCCAAGGCGTGCACTGCTCACAGCCGTTTTTGTTGACTCATGCTCAAGAATTCTCCAAGTGGATAATTAAATCTTCACCAAGTGAAGAAGAAGGGCAGCCGCAATTGTTGACTTGTGCCCAAGAGTGGAGAAGACAGGGAAGTTGCTAGGTTTCGGCCAGTGATGGGAAATAAAAAATAAATGGAAGCTGCTGAGGATCAGCGAGGATGGCTCGCGAGAAGAAGTCTGCCGACGCGAGAAGAAGATGGCGTCGACAGCAGGATCCGAACCTGCGCAGGCAAAGTCCGACTTCGAACCAAATTTGAGAAGAAGATGACGGGAGAAGATGACGCCTGGGATGCCTGGACTCTGCCTGGGCTCGCCCGGGAAGAAGACGCCTGGGCTCGAGCGTCGCGAGGGGAGAGCAGCGCGAGAAGAAGACGCCTGGGCTCTGCTTGGGCTCGCGCGAGAAGAGTGACGGCACGCCTGGGCTCGTGCGTCGCGAGAGAAGACGCCACGCCTGGGCTCGCGCGTCGCGAGGGCAGAGCAGCGCGAGAAGAAGCGATTCGCGCGTCGAGCCTCGATGAAGAAGCCTGGGCTCGCAGAAGAAGAAGCCTTCGGAGGAGAAGGCTTCGCGAGGACAGAGACGAGAGGAGGAAGCCTTCCGCCGAGAAGAAACCTGGGCTCGCAGAAGAAGAAGCCTTCGGAGGGGAAGGCTTTGCGAGGGCAGCACCAGCACCGGCTCGCGAAGACAAAGACGAGAGGGAAGAAGGACGGCGCTGTATAGATTAAAATTTAGGGTTTTGAAGAGCCTAGCTCTGATACCATGTTGGATAAAGAAAAACTCTTCAAAACTCAATTATAAATCAAGACCATTACACAACTTATATAGCTTGTAGCCTGAAAACCCTAATGGTACAAGAGAGAATAAAAAGACCTAACTACCCCTCACATCCTCACAACATAACCCTTTCAACTTGGCTTTATTCAGAAGTGTTCCTTGGACTATTGTATCTAATTGTTAGTTTGTCAATTTGTGACCTGGCACCTGGTTTTTAGTGGAGCAAAAATGATGATCTACTTGGCTTAGCAATGGGTAAATGGAAGTATGGAACATGAATGAGTAGGCCTTGACATCTTTTTATCATCCCCATTGGAGAAAAACACTTAGAAAACATCTTATTAAACCTCAACTGATAGATTATCAAATATTCAATATTATCATTATAAACATGTTTTCTGCATTATAAATATTCAATATTATTGTTATAAACAGGATTGTTCACATTCATGATTCATCTAGTGGAGCTGCCGATAGTACTGATGTAATATAGCATGGTTTATGATGTTCAAAATCATTTTTGTATAATCACGTACCCAAGCTATTCTCCCACGATTATACAGTTTCGGTTGCAGAATCATAGTCTTTTCCAGAAGATATAAATCTTCATCCACTTATAAACTAAAGTAAATGAGTAAGTTCTTTTGTAATATCTCACATCTTTCAGCTAGTTAAAAATCAAACAATTCTTTTCCAGAAGATATAAATATTCATCCACTTATAACCTAAAGTAAATGAGTAAGTTCTTTTGTAAAATCTCACATCTTTCAGCTAGTTAAAAATCAAACAATTCTTTTCCAGAAGATATAAATATTCATCCACTTATAACCTAAAGTAAATGAGTAAGTTCTTTTGGAGAATCCCACATCTTTCAGTTAGTTAAAAATCAAACAATTCAAATTTATTGCTGAGCTTTTTGGCTAGCTAATGAAGTGCTAAGTTGCTTTTATGAAACTTCTCAATGCCAAAATCTTGCAGAATTCACTTATGTTTTTATAACTAGGGGACATAGTTCATTACTTCTCATAATATGCTAGGATAAAAATGTATGTTGAGCATTTCTGCTAGAAAAAATTCTCATTGCATATAGACCGAATTTTACATGCCGTGTTTTTTATTATTGTTCAAAACCTCTTGTGATGCAGACTTTGAAAGCAGTAGAGAGTGCAATAGTTGCATCTCCATTAGGTTTGAATCCAACACCTGATGGTCAGCGATTACTTGCAGTAATTCCTCCGTAAGTTATTAACCTTTCGATGGTTTCAGAAGTGGTACTCACTTAGAGGAGTTAATGCTATAATTGACTTGCTTCTTTTTGTGATTTTAATACGGACAATGGAGTTTAGTCTCACAAAGGAGAACATTCAGGTAAGTCACTTTAAGTGCTTTTTCTTCCGTCTAAACTGTATTTGCTTGCATAATGTAGCCTTTATCGTGTTTGTTTTCTCAGGCACTCTGTAAGGTGGTTGCAAAATCTTCAGAAGATGTTAAACAGAGTGTCAGAAGAGCTCGTCAAAAGGTACATTCATGCCATGTCGCTTCTGTGATCATCATGAATTTGTCATTTTGAGCTGGTATAGGTCCATGTTTTTGAGTATTTTGATTGAAGTCTATGGTTCTATCCTGCAAGGTACAAGTTAGTTGTTAAGAGTTCAGAAACACAAAATTATGCCCTTTATTTGAAAAGGAATACATGATTATAGTCTATAATCACTATCTCATTCATTACGACTGAATAATAATTGCTTGGTGTTGATCTGCAATTTAAATTATTCTAATCTCTATATCAATACTTATTCCTTGTGTCAGTAAACTAATATTTTGGCATTGCTTTATGTACCTACAAGCTTGCTAGGCGATGTTTGAGTTAATATGCAATTCAATAAATCAATAGTTTTACCATTAAATTGACAGCGTGGAGCTCTACCAGTTAGTTTCCCTTTCATAATTATGCCACATAAGAATGTGCACGAATCATTCATGTTCATAGGCAATTTTATGATCCTTTTCCTCATCCATGCCCTCCCCTTTCCCCTACCATCTTAGGTTTACTAATCTGATGTTAGGGGAAAAGGGGCAGGGAGAGAGAAAGGGAAAGTAATACAAAAAATATACATGGGTGATCAATACTCAATGTGTACTTGGATAAAACTTTCCCCTCTCCCTCCTATCTTTCTATCAAAGTAAGCCCAACATTAAAGTCCATTGCAATAAGAACACCCAAAGAACTATTATTTTAAAAAGTGGTCAATGCTTTATTGCACCAGAGAAGCCACACGATTTTAAAAAGTAGTCAATGCTTTATCATGCAGTCAAGCTGAAGGCAGTCAGACTAGAGATCATGTTTATCATGCATACTATTCAAACTATTCTTGCAATAATATACTGAATTGCAAATGATTCTATTGATAAGAGCTCATATACTGTATGTATTCGTGTGCAATGATCCGGCTGCATAAGGTTTATACTAAATTTTAAGCATAAGTGAGCCGGTGTTATTGAGAAATAGCTGTAGTGGTGTACATATCCATGTTAGATTATAATTACAAAGCTTATGCTTTGGAGATGTTTAGAAATGCTAGTAACCTTTTATTTTGTTGCATGAAATAAGTTTCTTGTTTCACATTAGTATTATATTTTGATGTGGCCTAAAAATTGATAATTGACCCAATTCAACTTGATCCAACTCAGATTGGGTCCAATGAATTCTACTCGGTATAGGATGCAGTTTCAGAACAACCTTTCCCTGATCTAAAAAACTCAGATCGAGTCAAATTTTGTTGATCGTGATTCGTGAACTAACCCAATTCAACGCGCATTCACCCACCTTCTACTGCTAAAATTGATTTCTTGTTACATAGTAATCCATAGTCAAATTGCTTAAGCATATACGTTTTGTTTGCTGCTTGTAGTTACTCTTCAGACCTGTGCTAATAAACCTCAGAACTCTTGTTGCCCCATATAGAAATCCGACCTCCTGAAAGTGCCTGACAATTAGTAGAGACAACCTATTTAAAGAACCCTAGCAGTTGAAAGATCATTTTTGCTAATCGATACTAACTAGGGACTTAATCAATAAATTGCATTGTTTACTTTGCAGGCACAGGATTCTATAAAGAAACTAGCAGCAGGAGTTCCAAAAGATGATATCAAGAGGCTTGAGAAAGAGGTAACAGAAAATACAAAAAGAAAAAGTAAAAGTGATGTGGTTGTAGATGTCTCAGCTTTATGTTTTATTCTTATCCACAGATCGACGAAATGACTAAGCGATTTGTGAAGACGGCGGATGATATGTGCAAGGCTAAGGAGAAAGAAATTACCAGTAGCTGAGTTGCATCCCAAGATTTAACCTTTTGCAGTGTCCTGGGGCAAGTGATGCATGCACAGGAATATCAAGTTTCAAATTATGTTTCCCGTAACTCAGCGGGGATTCTGTAACACTGAATGTGTTCTTTTCTACGATATCCAATGAGATTCTGAAAGAATGCTGGACTTAGGAAATGTCATTTATCCAATGTAAAACTTATTGGCAAAGCTGGCACCAGTAAAAGTTCCATTCGTAGCACAAGGACATGTAGCAATTGGATATTTCAGGTTGATTATTGATTTTAGCATTTCAAACTCTGCTACTACCATGGTTTTCTGTGTACAATTCTTCCATTAGGAATTGGATCCATTTTCAGTAGTTGATTCAGCATAAATACAGATAGCCTTCATTACAGAGACTTCAAAACCAATTCTCCAGATCTCAAATAAAGCATCGGATATTGGACAATGAGCTGCAGGCAGAAACCTTCCAAAGATCTCAATGAAGTCCAGATGCCACACCGTGACACACCACGAGGCCTCTCAGATGGAAGCCTGCGACATCGGACAGTACACACAGACGAAATAAACAACCAGCAGACAGACTTCGATAGGAAGTCCAACTGTTGCACAACTTGGCACTTGGTCTCAATTGACTACGGTGCTTGGAAGCTTCCCAAAGGCTGCTGTGGTCACAAGGCGGATCCCTCTCACCCACAGCTTCGCCTCTTCTTCGCCTCCCTCGCAGACGAAGTGCACCTCCCTCTTCTTTCCCGTCGCCGTCACCACCCTGAACAGCGCGGCCTCGTCGACGGCGTCGCCCTTTGCCTTCCGGTTCTTCCGGAAGGCTGCGCTCCCGCCCACTGCTGCATCCCCGCACACCACGTTCCTCCGGCGCGCGCTGCCCCATCGTAGCACCCCCGCCGCCGCGACCATCCTCAGCTCTTTCCCGTGCGGCGCCCCTTTCCCGCCCTTGGTGTGTTTCTTCACCCGGCCGCCGCCCACCACCACTGCCCGCGCCATCTCGTCGAGTATCACCTCCTCCGCCTCCTTCCCCAGTTTCGCGTTCGCCCTCGCCAGCGACAGCGCAGTCTCGCCGCGCCGCGTTACAAGACGGCACTCGGCGCCGGCGAGGACCAGCGCTTCGCAGATCGCCCCGTGGCCTTCCCTCGCCGCCAGCATCAGCGGCGTGTAACCCTCGCCGTCGAGGGAGTTCACCTCGCACCCTCTCCTGGTCAGAAGCCGCACCGCCTCTGTGTCTCCCCGGCGGGCGGCGAAGTGCAGGGCGTGGAAGTGTCCGATTCCACCTCGTTCCAGCATGAATTCAAGCATCACCTGCTCGAATAGTTCGCGATTCTCCTTCAAACGCAAGAGATCGATCGCAGTCTCACCTTCTTTGTTTCGGTGCTTCATGTCGGCGCCGGCGAAGACCAAGCTACGGAAAGCCTCGACGTGGCCTTCTTTGACCGTTATCATTACAGGGGTGTCGCCGACGCCGTCTAGTTCGTCGATATCGATTCCTTGGCGTCTCAATAGTACCTCCAAGGCTGCAACATCGCCGTGACGGGCAGCGAACGCGATTGGTGAGAAGACGGAAGGATTGCTCGACCGAGGAACATCGCCGGACCAGATGGCACAGAGGAGGGCGTCTCGGAAACCGATGCTCCAGTTGTTCGAAGCAGCAGCAGAGATAGCCGAATCTCCGGAGAAGCTCCGCAATCCAAGATCGGCGCCGGAGGATATGAGGATTCGCAGGCAGTCGTTGCGTTTGTGCCGCGCGGAGAGCATCAGCGCCGTCTCCCCTGATTCGGTCCTCGAGTTCAGATCGCATCCAGCCTTGTCGACGAGGACTCGCAGAACGGAGGCGAAGCCGAGCCGTGCAGCGAGGTGGATCGGCCGGAATTCGATGTCGCGGCCGGCCTTGACCGGGAGCTCGCAGTCGGCGCCGAGGGCCAACAGGGTGTCGACGGCTCCGGGGTTGGCGCAGAGGACAGCATGATGGAGGATGGTTCGGCCGTGGTGGGGAGCGTCAACGGCGGAGTGGTGTTCCAGGAGCTGTCGGAGGATGGCGCCGGTGGACTCGAAGTACTCGACGGCGCACCACGTGGTGTCGTAGGGCTCCGAGAGCCCGGCGCCGACGCGGAGCTCTTCGCCGGTGGCGGCGTCCCAGGACCACGCGCCCAGCCTAACCTTCGCCTCCTTGCGCACTCCGGCCCGGAGCAGACGCCGGACGACTGCAACCTGGCGGCTGACGACAGCAGCGAAGAGCGCGGTGCAGTCCACATTGGTGTGCAACGATGGCTTGAGCGAGCGGAGGAGCACACGGGAGGTCGCGTTGACGTCTACGCCGCCCTGCACAGACACATCGAATTAGCAACCAGAACAAAATGTCGGCTTTTAGGGAAATTTCCGGACCTCGAGGAGGCCGTCGACGACATCAACATATCCCCGGGAGGCCGCCGAGACGAGCGCATGGACGGCGACCTGAGGCCGAACGAGATCAGAGCGCATGAGAAGCTCAACGAGTCGTGCCCTCCCGTGGAGGCTCGCCTCCACCACCGCCTCCTCGCAGGCGGGCTGCGACGCCCCGGCTTTGAGCAGCACCTCCACCACCTCGGCGCGCCCCTCCCTCGCCGCCGCCGTAATCGCATGCCCCCCGAACAGCTTCTGGTTCACGTCCGCCCCTTTCTCCTGCACTCAACCATCAAGATCAGTAACTCCAAATCAAGCAGTAAAGCAAAAAAGGTCCAAAATAGCATCATTTGGTCGGCAACAACCATGAGATAAGACACCCTGACACAGAACCAAGATGCAACCGACCATGGCAAGAACCACCTCTCTCTCTCTCTCTCTCTCTCTCTCTCTCTCTCTGTGCAAATCTTTTGGTGGTTGCTAACTCAATTCCTATTTAAAGTTGTGGGGACGAAGCGGATCAGCTACAAGGCCAGTGACCGCGCGCACCGACGCTCGAAGACAAGCACCTCTCTCTTCAGTTGTCCCCAGATCGACCAGCTGGCGTGCAGCGCAAAAGCAGAGAGCCAACAGGCGTACGGGACCGTACGGCACGCCGCTACTCCACTTCCTCCTATCCAAAGCGCAGTTTGTCGAGACGTCCTATCCAAATCCCTATCGACATCCACATCTACAGGCGAATTCGTTCCTAGTTGAAGCGATCGACAGCAACCCTAATTAATTAAGCTGACCTACCCCTGACCATCGGGGAGCACGGCTGTGCCAGCTAAGTGGTCGCGCTAGTCACGCATCACGAGGCGGCGGACGGAGGTAGACGATGAGGTTTGAGGAATGGGATTTTGCCAGCGAACACAATAGGGTTTCCGGAAGGGACCAGTGACCCGAAACGGAAACGTTTCATATGAAAACGGAACGAAGTAGGGTCGAGGGAGGAGATCGAACCAGGAAGCGGCGAACGAGGGGGAGATCGCCGGCGTGGGCGGCGACGAAGAGGGCGGAGGCGTCGGTGCGGAGATCCACGTACTCGACCCGGATGTCGTCGGCGGCCTCCTCGCGGAGCGCCATCGCGACCCGGCGCGTCCGCATGCACACCGCGCCGGCGTGGTTGACGTCGGCCGCGGGGTCAGCGAGGCAATCCGCGGCGGCCTGCGAGTCGCCGCGGTGCGCCGCCTCCACCAGCCGCTGCGACACCGCCGCGCCGCGGTCCGGCTCCGGTCGCCGCCCCGCGACTCGATTGACCGACGCCAGCGATCGCGGCCCGCCTCCGGCGAGCGAGTGGGCGAGGGCTACCATCCGGCTGCCGATCAGGTTCCCCGATGATTCTTGCGTCGGCCACTTCACCAGGAGATGGCGGCTTCCGGCATCGATCTCCGCCACTTCCCCGCTGCTTCCTTTAGCTTCTCGGGAAACTTGAAAGCAGAGCGCGGCAGGGAAAAGAGGGAGCCCATTCAGAATTACAAGTGCGGAGAGGCGAGAGGGGGGCCAATTAATTACGACGTGGCGGTTGCTTAAATAGGGCAAAAAGGTGAAATCAAAATAAAGCTACTGGCGGTTCCGCCAACCAAATGTACTAAAACCCTAAACAAGGATCAAACTAATTAATTTTAAAAAAGAAAAAAATGTTCATTTTGGCTCATAATTTATCTAATTTTTCACGCCCCATCATAATTTGAACAATTAGATTAGGGTAAAAATCCAATAGGACAGCTCTTGTTTTTTTAATTGAAATCTGACATTCCTCTTTCATTTGTTATTAAAAGAGTATTTCATCCTATCAGTATACATTTTAATTTTAAAAATTGCTACATAATTATAATCAGTCAACTTACCAAGTCAACTTTACATGTAATTTCTATACAAATATTTTTTTACATGCAGTCCCTGATGAGATGTTTGGTGAGTATTATTTGAAGAAAAGTGAGTATAAAATTTAGAAAATTGAGTATAGCAGATTGTATCCACCACATCAATACCCATGTACTCAATTTTCACTCTTTTATATTCAAATTTCACTTTTTTATACTCAGTTTTCACTGATGTATACTCAATTTTCACTCTTTCATACTCAGTTCCATCAGGGAGTAAAAATAAAGACAAACTTGTGTGGGGAGTAAATATAAATCTCAAAAGATTATTAAGAAGTTTATGATAATTTACCGTTATCATCTTAGTAATTATAACAACGATAATTTTTATAACCATCACAACTTTATATTTATAAAAGCTATGGTAACGTAGTTAACTACAATACAATATTGACAGTTGTTGATTCAAAATAAAGTATCGACTACAATTTATAATTATGATAATATAATATTGACCAAAGATTAAGTCTTCATATTGTGTAGTTAAGTAATATAGTATTGCAATTCTCTTATTCCTTTAACTTGTACATAAATCGGATTTTTAAAAATATAAAACAGTTTTTGTCGTTATTCTATAAGCTTTATTGCTAACATTAACAACATTAAGATATCTAAGAACACCAAATGCCAGCAATTGCCGGCCTAGAACTAGTCAAGTATATACTTTTTACGAAACATTAAATTATATATTTAAGTTCGGACCAATCTATGATGGGTGGATCGGTCTGTCAAAAATGCATCATATGGATGGACGAGGTGGGCTGGCTCGCCGTCCTAACGGGCTTAAAAATTTTCTAATCTACTCGACAAAAAATAAAAAAATATATTAAAAAAATAGAAAATTTTAAGTTTGTATTGCAGTTAAGTGAGATGAGTCTACCAGTTCATTGAATTTTCCATTCTAATTTTAATTTTTGGGAGAATTTTTTTCAACTCGTGGACCAACCTAAGCCCACCACGAGCTAGCCTGCTCGGGTCAACAACTCGAGTGGGTTGGCCAATTCGGATTTGTCTTTAAATAGATTAATAAAACTTCAACACAACCTTCTTAAATTATTTGATGGGACGAACTATTCCGATTGATCCAATTCCAATTATTTGATCTTCAACACAACCTTCTTAAATTATTTGATGGGACGAACTACTCCGATTGATCCAATTCCAATTGACAACTCTAATTTAAATAAACACGATAACTTAGTTGGAACTTGGAAGTACGAAGGTAGACTCCAAGAGACAAATTGAGTAATGGAAGCTAAGCTTGGAAGACTCAATGCGTGAGAAATTAAGAAATGAGATACAAAATGAGATCTAGGCGGTTTCCATTAGGCAAGTTAAATTGACTTACAGAGTAATTTGACTTAGAATTTTTATTGTCTTCGTGGATATAGTCGCGAGTTAGTACTTGAATAATAATTGTCAGCCCCTAAGACTATAGTATAGCGGAAGGGTAATTAGTTATCTCCGAAGTATTCATGGTCTGATTCCTAACTATGACGAATTTTACAAGAATTTTTCCTCCAAATGAGGAGCGTAACGGTAAGATGTTGGCTTCTAGACTATCGACGAGCAAGCACTTTCCAATTTACCTTGACGGTTTGGGATAAAGTTCTAACGGCAATTTACCAAAGGGCGTACCTAAGTATTGGTATTTACCAAAAGGCGTATCATGGTTTCAATATTACCAAAGGACGCACATATTTAAGTAAACTTCCTCTTATACCCCTACCGTCAAGTACTGCATGCATTTCTCTTTCTCATTCACATTCTCTTTCTCTTTCTCTTTGTCAGTAACGAATTTCGAGACGGACCATAAAGAGATGTTACTTTATATTTTGATTTTTATATTATGGAACCTTTCTCAAAATAAAAAAATATTGAAATTAATTAAAATATTTTTATTAAATTAAAACTAAAAGAACATTTCAGCCACCCACGTTGGGCCTGAAATGGTTCCATTTCAGGCCCAACGTGGGGCTGAAATGTTTCCATTTCAGGCCCAACGTGTCCAATATTAAGGGTCTTTTCTCGATTCTTTGTTATTATATTTTGACACCTCGCAGAAGTCCAAATAAACAATGGATAGCAAATTTGAACTCCTTGTAACCTCAAAAATCCACAGGAACTGAAATTTTTACAATCGGAGCTCTCTAGGTCAATCAGTGGAATTTGACACATTAGCCCTTTTAGGATCATTAGGCCTGAAATGGTTCAATTTCAGGCCCAATGATCCTAAAAGGCCACTGATTGACCTAGAGAGCTCCGATTGTAAAAATTTCAGTTCCTGTGGATTTCTGAGGTTACAAGGAGTTCAAATTTGCTATCCATTGTTTATATGGACTTCTACGAGGGGTTAAAATGTAATAATGAAAAACGGAGAAAACACCTTTAATATTGGGCATGTTAGGGCCGAAATGGGCGCGTTAGGCCTGAAATGGAACCATTTCAGGCCCACGTTGGGCCTGAAATGGAAACATTTCAGGCCCAACGTGGGCCTGAAATGGTTCTATTTCAGGCCTAATGATCCTAAAAGGGCTAATGTGTCAAAATCTACTGATTGACCTAGAGAGCTCCGATTGTAAAAATTTTAGTTCCTGTGGATTTCTGAGGTTATAAGGAGTTCAAATTTGCTATCCATTGTTTATTTGGACTTCTCCGAGGTGTTAAAATGTAATAATGAAAAACCGAGAAAACACCTTTAATATTGGACATGTTGGGGCTGAAATGGACACGTTGGGCCTGAAATGGAAACATTTCAGGCCCAACGTGGGCCTGAAATGGTTCATGAATCAATGACCTTAAAAGACCTAATGTGTCAAAACCCACTTATTGACCTAGAGAGCTCCGAATGTAAAAATTTCAGTTCCTGTGGATTTCTGAGGTTACAAGGAGTTCAAATTTGCTATCCATTATTTATTGGGACTTCTCCGAGGTGTTAAAATATAATAATGAAGAACCGAGAAGAAATCACACATTAGGCCTTTTAGGGTCATTGGGCCTGAAATGGTTAGACACCTATTGCATTGGTGATATCTAATATATAGATGTTTGGACACCTAAAACATCATCTCCTACCTCTACCCTCTCTATTCATATGAAGTTTTCAGAAATCCAGATATGGGAGGTCAATCAGTGAGTTTTGACCAAAACTCACTAATTAATGGACCTCCCATATCTGGATTTCTCAAAACTCCATATGAATAGAGAGGGTAGAGGTAGGAGATGATGTTTTAGGTGTCCAAACATTTATATATTAGATATCACCAATCAAATAGGAGTAGATTAGAAATATCAGTGAGTTTTGGTCAAAACTCACTGATGGACCTCCCATATCTGGATTTCTGAAAACTCCATATGAATAGAGAGGGTAGAGGTAGGAGATAATGTTTTAGGTGTCCAAACATCTATATATTAGATATCACCAATCAAATATGAGTAATTTAGAAATATCAGTGGGTTTTGACCAAAACCCACTGATGGACCTACCATATCTGGATTTCTCAAAACTCCATATGAATAGAGAGGTTAGAGGTAGGAGATGATGTTTTCGGTGTCCAACTATCTATATATTTGATATAACCAATCAAATAGGAGTAGTTTAGAAATATCAGTGAGTTTTGGTCAAAACTCACTAATGGACCTCCAATATCTGGATTTTTGAAAACTCCATATGAATAGAGAGGGTAGAGGTAGGAGATGATGTTTTAGGTGTCCAAACATCTATATATTAGATACCACCAATCAAATAGGAGTAGTTTAGAAATATCAGTGAGTTTTGACCAAAACCCACTGATAGACCTCCAATATCTGGATTTCTGAAAACTCCATATGAATAGAGAGGGTAGAGGTAGGAGATGATGTTTTAGGTGTCCAAACATCTATATATTAGATATCACCAATCAAATAGGAGTAGTTTAGAAATATCTGTGAGTTTTGACCAAAACCCACTGATAGACCTCCCATATCTGGATTTCTCAAAACTCACTGATGGACCTCCCATATCTGGATTTCTGAAAACTCCATATAAATAGAGAAGGTAGAGGTAGGAGATGATGTTTTAGGTGTCCAAACATCTATATATTAGATATCACCAATCAAATAGGAGTAGATTAGAAATATCAGTGAGTTTTGGTTAAAGCTCACTGATGGACCTCCCATATCTGGATTTCTGAAAATTCCATATGAATAGAGAGGGTAGAGGTAGGAGATGATGTTTTAGGTCTCCAAACATCTATATATTAGATATCACCAATCAAATAGGAGTAGTTTAGAAATATCAGTGGGTTTTGATTAAAATCCACTGATGGACCTACCATATCTGGATTTCTGAAAACTCCATATGAATAGAGAGGTTAGAGGTAGGAGATGATGTTTTAGGTGTCCAAACATCTATATATTAGATATCACTAATCAAATAGGAGTAGTTTAGAAATATCAGTGGGTTTTGACCAAAACCCACTGATGGACCTACCATATCTGGATTTCTGAAAACTCCATATGAATAGAGAGGTTAGAGGTAGGAGATGATATTTTAGGTGTCCAACCATCTATATATTAGATATCACCAATCAAATAGGAATTGTTTAGAAATATCAGTGAGTTTTGGTCAAAACTCACTGATGGACCTCCAATATCTGGATTTCTGAAAACTCCATATGAATAGTGAGGGTAGAGGTAGGAGATGATGTTTTAGATGTCCAAACATCTATATATTAGATATCACCAATCAAATAGGAGTAGTTTAGAAATATCAGTGAGTTTTGACCAAAACCCACTGATAGACCTCCCATATCTGTATTTCTGAAAATTCCATATGAATAGAGAGGTTAGAGGTAGGAGATGATGTTTTAGGTGTCCAAACATCTATATGTTAGATATCACCAATGCAATAGTTGTCCAACCATTTCAGGCCCAATGACCCTAAAAGGCCTAATGTGTGATTTTTTCTTGGTTCTTCATTATTACATTTTAACACCTCAGAGAAGTCCAAAAAAATAATGGATAGCAAATTTGAACTCCTTGTAATCTCAGAAATCCACAGGAACTGAAATTTTTACAATCGGAGCTCTCTAGGTCAATCAGTGGGTTTTGACACATTAGGCCTTTTAAGGTCATTGGTTCATGAACCATTTCAGGCCCAACGTGGGCCTGAAATGGTTCCATTTCAGGCCCAACGTGGGCTGAAATGTTTCCATTTCAGGCCCAACGTGCCCATTTCAGCCCCAACATGCCCAATATTAAAGGTGTTTTCTCGGTTCTTCATTATTACATTTTAACACTTCAGAGAAGTCTAAATAAATAATGGATAGCAAATTTGAACTCCTTGTAACCTCAGAAATCCACAGGAACTGAAATTTTTACAATCGGAGCTCTCTAAGTCAATCAGTGGATTTTGACACATTAGCCCTTTTAGGATCATTAGGCTTGAAATGGAACCATTTCAGACCCAACGTGCCCATTTCAGCCCCAACATGTCCAATATTAAAGATGTTTTCTCGGTTCTTCATTATTACATTTTAACACCTCGGAGAAGTCCAAATAAACAATGGATAGCAAATTTGAACTCCTTGTAACCTCAGAAATCCATAGGAACTGAAATTTTTACAATCGGAGCTCTCTAGGTCAATCAGTGGATTTTGACACATTAGCCCTTTTAGAATCATTAGGCCTGAAATGGTTCCACGTGGGCCTGAAATGGAAACATTTCTGGCCCCCAATGACTCTAAAAGGCCACTGATTGACCTAGAGAGCTCCGATTGTAAAAATTTCAGTTCCTGTGGATTTCTGAGGTTACAAGGAGTTCAAATTTGCTATCCATTGTTTATTTAGACTTCTCCAAGGTGTTAAAATGTAATAACAAAGAATCGAGAAAAGACCCTTAACATTGGGCATGTTGGGCCTGAAATGGAAACATTTCAGCCCCACGTTGCGCCTGAAATGGAACCATTTCAGGCCCAACGTGGGTGGCTGAAATGTTCTTTTAGTTTTAATTTAATAAAAATATTTTTAATTAATTTCAATATTTTTTTGTTTTGAGAAAGGTTCCATAATATAAAAATCAAAATATAAAGTAACATCTCTTTATGGTCAGTCTCGGAATTCGTTACTGACAAAGAGAAAGAGAAAGAGAATGAGAATGAGAAAGAGAAATGCATGCAGTACTTGACGGTAGGGGTATAAAAGGAAGTTTACTTAAATATGTACGCCCTTTGGTAACATTGAAACCATAGTACGCCATTCGTTACTGAACCATTTCTAATGTGCTTTCCCTAACTATATCGTCTCAGATTTGATGTTACTCAACTTAATTAATTATTGAATAGTAATTGTCACATGAGAATAGAAATGAAATATCGAGGAAATAATCCTTTGCGGGAATAAAATTCCTCTCATCATGATTTACCATATTTTCATCATTATGGAGTCGACGGACGATGATGAACGCTAAGGGTGGGTAAGCGAGCCACTATTTGTCACTTGAATTGAACATCTATTTGTTTTTATAATGATGTCGGGTCGAGATAAGCTTGGCCAATTCAGGAGGCCACGCCATCGGATATGAAAATCATATCGTACGCAGGAAAAATCATGACTCGAGTCCATAACAGGCCATGAGCTGAGGATGGCTCCCCATTGAGACCTGAGCAAGGATCGGGGAGTAGGTTTGAGGTCGGGGTCAAACCTCCTTAAACCTCCGGTTGACATCTCGTCTGACCAGAACTCTGCAAGACTCCCCCTCAGGTCCTTCCCCCCTCGAGCTCAAGCCGATCCCAACTCATATCAGCTTAGGTCGATCCTTGGGGTCCCGGCCCCCTAGCAGCAGCTCGAGTTGGCTCCCGTGCTCACTGCCTGGTTACGATCCTCCATGACGAGATCAACAACAGAGCCCTAGTCCAGCATTAATAGCCAACGACTACGACAATGTGGGTCCTGAGTGGTTCCAAAAGACATGCCCCACTATACAACGCTCACCATAATACTCCCCAAATCTTATTCCTTATCGGAAATGTACGCAAAGATTATGAGATCATGGGACAAGTGGCTTCCGGCAACCCTATAAAAAAGTATATCCCCCTAGGAGCAGTTATGAAAAAAACTTGCTTCCCGCAACCCTATAAAAAGATATATCCTTGCTAGAAGCAGTTATGAAAAAATAACCTTTCTACTGATATATCACAATTTCCTTGCATCCACCACCTCTAATTTTAGCGTCAGAGTAACTGTGTCAGAATTTCTCCGACCGTCCTCCTAACTCATTCATATTCTCAAGTCACCTCCTTGGTGGTTTTTTTCAGCGGTTAGACGAGGACTTACTCTATCCATCCTTTCTAATCCTACAGGTGAATTGTCCGATGACGAGACGTGGGCAGCATCATATAGTTATATTTATTATTACTTTCGATAAAAGATGCCTCTTTTTTTTAAAAGCATAAGTGCCTTAATCTATTTTTTATTTCCAAAATATTCTTATTTCTGTATTAGGGTAGCAACTACACTGTACTTGTTAGATTCATCAATTTGTGACAGTTATGATCATAATTCAATTTAATTTAATCAAAATTACTACATATTATTTGATTAAAATCAATTTAATTTACTTAAAAACACTTCAAATAAGATAGTTTTGAATTGATGTTAACTAAGTTAAGTGATTTTTATTATGTTTAAATAATTTTAACTAAATTAATAAAAAAATATTTTAATAAAAATTATACTCCGCGTATAGTAATTTTGATGAGTTACTTTAAAATAATATTTCTCTATGTAATTGCAGCTATTGTTGTAATTACTATAGTGATGCTCAAATAAAATATATTAATACTATTTTAATAATTTTTTACCCTCTTGATAAAAATAATAACATGAGACACAATTTTATTTTATTTTTTTGATAATTTGGATGTCTAGTTGTGCCCCATTAATTCTAAAATAGGTGATTTTCTTCCTAATTTATCTATCAAATAAATTTGAAATATAATTTATACACACTCAAATTTAGACCTCTAATATGTTGGGATCGGTTGGTCGACAAGAGGGAGTAAATTGTCCTGAAAAATAAACTAATCTTTTGTTTTCTTTAAACATAGATAGAGTTAGTTATAAAAAATAAATCAATAACATGAGCGGTTAACTAAGTAAAAGAAAGAGGCATAGAATATACTTAGCTTACAACCTGAGTGGTTAATAATCCAAGGCAAATTAACAACTCAACTCCAGAATAACTCCTTGTGGGTGAAGAAGTCTCTTACACACTTGCAGACTCAGAGAAAACTAAAGAAAGTTAACATAATAATTACAATTCAAATCGATCATTTCTTCTAAGTTAAGGGGTCTATTTATAGCCCTGGAAAACTTATCGAAATGCTGACATGACACTTCTCAGCGCCCAAGTGCACACGGACGTTTGATACTGGGTTAGTGCTTATCCACGTTGCAACGACCACAGAACAGCTAGTTGTTGATAAAATTCTAACTCGGGTGCCTGTATCCCCGAGCGCCCGAGTTGAACTCGTCTCTAGCCTTCTCCTTAAACGGGCTTCCTCCCCGACTTCTTGTCCTTCGGACGTCGCGCGCGTTCTTCTTGCTCCACCGGTGTACTCTTCCGCAGCTTTTGTATCCCTCGGATGCGTTGAGCTCATCAACTCCCTTCTAGCGCCATCATTCTTGTCGTTGTGTTTTCTGCTTGACTTCCTGCGCTCTTAAGCTCCTACACACTTAGACACAAAGATCAAAAACCAACATGGCCTAACTTGACTCAGTTGACAACATCAAAACCATCCTGGTTACTTACATAATATACAACAATAACAATTAAATCTTATCTCACTAGATGAGACTGACTATATGAATCTTTTTACGTCATTAGACTTTGTCTCTTATTATCTATATTAAATAAATTTTTATTTTATTTTATTATTGCTAATTAAGTTTTTTTACCTTCCTCTTCCGCGTTTGATATGTGTATTTATCATAATTTCACATCACCTAATTAGACCATTTATTGATCGTCTACCACCATAAATATAACTCGTGATGTTTTTATCAGTAAATGCAACTCCGACTTTCTCTTTAAAGCTCTCATTCCTTATTCTGTTCATCCTTATATATCCACACATCCACTTTAATATCCTCATTTCTGTAGCTTTCATCTTCTACTCATATGCCTGAGTCATAACCCAACGTTCAATGCCATATAACATAAGTGTTAGATCGTGTTCGTCTTGCTAGAGGGGGGGGGGTGAATAACAACTTTCGATTCTTCTACCTACGATGTTAGCATGCGCAAGCGGAAACAATAATAACAATAATAAACAATCGCTAACACCAACCTTTACGTGGTTCGGAGATGACGCTCCTACTCCACGGCAGTCCGTAAGGTGGACGATCCCTCGATCCTTGGGCGGATCACTCCCCGGATGCCCTCCGGCTAGCTAGTGTAGCTCATTGTGGGTGGAGAAACCTCGCCATAATCTCGGACACACTTTTTGAGCACAAAGACTACTAATGAGCTCTAACCAAGCTCATTTCGTCAAGGAATCCCAGCCAAAACCGAGCCCCTTTAAATAGGACTCTGGCTGAAAAACCCGCTACCAGTCAACTACCCCAAGGCCAGTCGACTGCCCCCACTCAAACTTGACCGTTGCAAGCCCAACGTTCGAATTTCTAGTCTTACCAGTCGACTGCTCCCATAGCAGTCTATTGATCTTACTGTGGGGTTTACCAGTCGACTGCCCTAACTAGGTTTCCTTCTCGAGTACAATTCTCTCAGCACTCGACCCCTAAAATTTCCCCGAGTATATTCCCTCAATACTCGTATCCTCACGACTCAGCTGACTCCTCACCAACAGCCTCGACTATTGCATTCGCGCCCTCTTCGTCTTCGGCTCCTGTCCTCGGGTGCGCACACAAGCCTCCAGCTTTCCTCCATGCCATCCTTCACGCATGCCTCGAAGTCCGGGCCCCTCAGCTCATCGTCCCTGCTATCCATGGTCCCTCGGGTGCACACACAAGCCCACGGCTTGCCTCCATGCCCCCTTCACCATTCCTGAAGCCATCCAGCTAAGTCAATATGTGTAACCTGCAACCCTGCTCACTCCAATACACATATCAAAACACAAGGGTAACTCTAACTTAAACCCTTTGCCCAAACATCAAAACACATGGTCACTCCAGACCATACATTGCCTCAACAATCTCCCCCTTTTTGATGTTTGGCAATCCGTTAAAGTTAGGGAAAACAAATAGCAAAAACAACCATTTGGACTTACGTTGCCAAGACTCCATCTTGGACTTACACCGCCAATGCATATGCAATGCAAACATGCATGGATCCTATTCCAAGGCATCTCCACACCTAACCTCCCCAAGTTAGGAATGTTTACCAAAATGGACTTTTTAAAATCTTCCCAAGGCTCCCCCTACATTGGACTTACAAAAGCATTTTAAGAACCTATCCAAGGTTCCCCTTACGCCATCAATAGAGTAATCATGCTCCCCTTTACCTAAACTCCTCCTAGACCTAGGGTTTCCCGCAAAGGCGTGTTTGGTTTCCCAAATTAAACCCAACACTTCTCCCCCTTTGCCATACATCAAAAGAATTCCAACAATTCCCCCCATACACTTGTTTTACATCATTTGGTCACTTTCCACCTGCTGAAACCCAATTCAGCCCAGATCAGTCGACTGCCCCCAGAGGCAGTCGACTGGCACTCTGAAATTCTGATTTTCAACATTTCTGACCAACTTCAGAAATGCACCAGAAATTTCATAAATCTCCAAAAATTCCTAAATTTTGTGGAGAGGTTTGTGGTACCCATACCTACTTGGGAAAAATACACTTAAAAATGTATCTATCACCATTCCCAAGTTTGACACAAAACCCAAAACTAGCTACAAAGTTCAATTGAATTTTGACCTAAAGTCCTAGTTTTGGTTTTCTCTTGATGTTACTGCCCATACCAACCCACAATGCCTCCCTAGCATTGATTTATATGACATTTACACATTAAAAATTAACTTTCATGCTATATGACCCCAATGTCATATTTCCATGCATAAAACTCAAAGCCATTGTGCCAAATCCCAAGAATTAAGACTCAAGTCCGTCTCCAATTCTTTTGGCACACTCCATGGCTCATCTAGACCTCTAGGAGAACACCTCCTGAGATCCATTCATTATATATCCCAAAGACTCCTAGAGCTCCCCCTTGAGCTCTTAGCCTTAGCCACCTCCCTAGGTGACTCAACAAACACTAGACCACACCGGTGTTCCCCCGGTGACTCTTGGCTTACAAAATTAACCTTCTTAACCTTAGACACCTTGTCCTTGGTTAAGTCATTCTTTTTACCTTTAAATGACAACCCCTTGCCATTTTTGGACTTCCCCTCCTTGCCATAATCATATGCTACCCTAGAATATTTCTTCCCATTGGCATTGGAAACCTTAGATCACTATCCCAACCCCGATCTATCATTGTTGGATTTTAGACCACCCAACACCATATCTAAACCCTTAGATCCAACCGCGAATCTTTCTAGGGTTTTCTTCAATTTATCAAGTCTTTCCCTCAAGGTTTGATTTTCCCTTCTAGGCTTCTAACCCTAGAATCCACATGTCCACTTTGGACATTCCTAGACCTACCCTCCTTCCTAGGCATATGTCTCCCCTTCTTGGGATTAATGCCATGATCCTTAGGTACAAAGGTCTTGGGTTTATCATGATGCATGACCTTTTTAGGGTTTGGATCTACCTTGTTAACCATATTCCTATCATTATACCTAAATCCATGATTATGCACAAGCAAACATTGTTCATTATTTCTAACATGCATGGAGGAACATAAGTATGAATTGCATTTCCATTTAAAGTTAGGGATTACTTCCCTTACTCTTGTATCTCCCCCTTGATGTGATCTCCTCTTCTTTTCTTCTTTTTCCCATCTTCTTAAATGTTTCATTTTCTTGAGCTTTCCACTCCTTGGGCATTTTATGTGGTAGTGTCCTAGTTCACCACACGTGAAGCATCTAATTTTCTCCCTTTTCCTTTGGATTTTCTCATTCCTACAACCCATGTTAAATTTAGAAGAAATTGAAATGAGTTTAGGGTTTACCTCCTTTTTCTTACCCTTTGGACACTTGTCCTTGTAGTGCCCCTTTTCATTGCACCCAAAGCAAATGATGTGGTCTTTGGTCCTTGCTTTGGTGGACGTAGGAGTCTCTTCTTGCTCCGGTATTGATGAGGGTCTCTCTTCCCCCTCAATCCTTGAATTTGACACCTCTTCTTCTTCACTTGATGAAGTGGATGACCTTTCACTTGATTGTGCCACTTCACTTGATGATGTTGACAATTCTTTTTCTTTTTCCTTTTCTTGGACCATTAGGCTTATCTCCTTTGGCTCTTCCACCATTTGAGCTTGTGTATGATTTTCATGGACTTTTCCTATCTTGTTCCATAACTCATATGCATTTTCGTATTTACCTACATCACTCAACACATTTTTAGGAAAAATATCAATTAATATACTAATTATCTTCTCATTTGCCCTAGAATGTGCTTGTTGCTCCTTAGTCTAATATCTCGGTCGGAGCTTCTTTCTGTGCTTGTCTCTTGGAATTTCAAAGGGCTCTTCTATTATCATCATACACTCCCAATCCATTCCAAGCCAAGCCTCCATCCTTGTCTTCCAATAACCAAAATCTTCATGATCATAGGATGGTGGAGTGTTGATATCATCCCCTAACTTGTCTTCCATCATTCTTCTCCTCTAGCTTGTGCTCCTTTGGCGGTCATTCATGTAGAGGCAATCTGTGATCCGGAGTGATCATGTGTTTTGATATTTGGGCAAAGGGTTTAAGTTAGGCATTCTCTTGTATACTAATATGTGTATGTGAGTGTGCAGGTTGTATAGGTTTACACATATTGCCTTGGCTGGACGGCTTCGGTATGGTGAAGGATTGCATGGAGACAAGCTGGAGGCTTGTGTGCACCCGAGGGACCTGATATAGCAGGAATGATAAGCCGAGGGGCGCGGACTTCAAGGCGTACGTGAAGGATGACATGGAGACAAGCTGGAGGCTTGTGTGCATCCGAGGGACGAGGGCCGAAGATGAAGAGGGTGCGAAGGCAATAGTCAAGGCTGCTGGTGAAGAGTCAGCTGAGGCAAGGGAGAAGAGCCGAGGGAGGAGGACTCCAAGGGCAAGCCGGGAAGTGGACTTCAAAGGGCACATGTGAAGGGTGGCATGAAGGCAAGTCGAGGACTTGCATGCGCATCCGAGGGACGACAGCCGGTGGAAGAGACTTCAATAGGCAAGCAAAAGGAGTGGACCTGAAGGCACGTATGGAGGAGGGTCAAGAGAGTGAGTAGGAGTGCTATTGTAAGCTGGGCAGTCGACTGGGGGTTGTCTAGTCGACTGCCAAAACTCACAGTAGGTTCTGGACCCTGGACCAGTCAACTGCCATTTTGGAAGTCGACTGGTAAGTCACCAGAATTCGAACGTTGGGATGTTAACGGTCGAATCTGAGTGGTGGCAGTCGACTGCCCTGGGACCAGTCGACTGCCAACGGGTTTTCCAGCCCGAGTTCTATTTAAAGAGGACTCGGTTAGGGTTGGTTTTCTTGACAAACAGGCTTGGTTAAGGCTTGTTAGTAGTCTCTTGAGTCCAGATCGTGTCAAGGTGTTGTGGCGAGGTTTCTCCACCCACAAGGAGCAACGAGGGCTAGCCGAAGGTTATCCGGGGATTGATCCACCAACGGATTCTTGGATTAGTCACCCGTCTGGGGTGGATACCAAGTAAATCGGTTTGTTAGCAGTGCTTTCTTTGTTGTTTGTGTTTATTATTATTGTTTCCGCTTGCGCATACTAACAACGTAGGAAGAACAAGCTGAGATTTTCTATTCATCCCCTCTAGCAGACATAATCGATCCTACAATTGGTATCAGAGCGAAGGACCGCTCTTGATCGAACTAACCGCCGAGTGAGCATACGCTAGAGGAAGAGAGACATGGAAGATAAGTTGTGGGAAGATATCTACACTCCACCGCCCTATGATCATGAAGATTTCAACTTTTGGAGGGCGAGAATCGAGACTTGGTTCGGGATGGAGTGGGCATGTCGAATCACGCTTGAAGAGCCTTATGAGACTCCAAAGGATAAGCACGGGAAGAGGCTTAGGCCTAGATATCGGAGTCAAGAACAACAAGATCAAGCGAAAGCAAACGAGAAGGTAATTAACATTTTGGTAAATATTTTGCCTAATAACATTTTGAGTTGTGTAGGTGAATATAGAGATGCACATGAATTATGGGATAAAGTCAAAGAATATCATGAAAATCCTACACAAATTCAAGAGCCCAAAGAAATCAATTCATTGGTTCAAGAAGTGGAAGAAGAAAGTGAGAAGTCATCCACCTCATCTGGAGAAGAGGAGGAGGTCACTACCTCAAGGATTGATGGGGAGGAGAGACACTCATCTACACAAGAATAAGAGGAAGCATCTTTTTCATCCAAGGTTGAAGAGGAAGTCAACCTAGCCTCTACCTCCACCAAAGCTAAATCGAAAGAGCACATCACATACTTTGGTTGCAACGAAAAGGGGCACTACAAGGACAAGTGCCCAAAAGGTAAAAAGGAGGTACACTCTAAACCTATTTCAATTAAATTAAATTCTAACATAAAGTGTAGAACTGGAGAAACCTAAGAGAAGAAGAGGAGGATTCGATGCTTCACGTGTGGTGTACTGGGGCACTACCACACCAAGTGTCCAAGTAAGAAAGAGCTTAAAAAAATAGGACACTTGAGGAGATGGGAGAAAGAAGAAAGGAGGAAGCAAAGATCACAACAAGGAGGGACTATAAGGGTAAGGGAGGTAATTCCTAACCCTAGGTTAAAAAATAATTCAATTTCAAGTTCTTCCTTGCATTTTTAAAAATCATGTTAATCATTCATCCATGCATGCTAGGATTAATGAAAATTGTCTACTTGTGCATAATTTTGGATTTAGATATAATGATAAGACTAGGGATAACAAGGTAGATCAAAACCCTAGGAAAAGTATGCATTATGGTAAATATAGGACCTTTGTACCTAAGGATCAAGACACTAATCCCAATAAGGGAAGGAATGTGCCTAGAAAGGAGGGTAGGTCTAGGGATGTTCAAAGTGGACCTATGGACTCTAAGGTTAAATGTCTAGAAAGGAAAAATCAAGCCTTGAGGGCAAGGCTTGATAAATTGGAAAAGACCTTAGAAAGATTCAAGGTTGGATCTAAAGGTCTAGATATGGTGTTGGGTGGCTTAAACCGCACCAATGATAGATCGGGGTTGGGATACCGATCTAAGAACTCTCATGCCAATGGAAAGAAATATGCTAGGGTAGCATGTGATCATGGCAAGAAGGGGGAGTCCACAAATGGCAAGGGGGTGCCATTTAAAGGAAAAAGAAATGACTTAACCAAGGACAAGATGTTTAAGGTTAAGAAGACTAAGTTTGTAGGCCAAGAGTCACCGGAGGTACACCGGTGTGGCCTAGTTGTGGTTGAGTCACCAAGAGAGGTGGCTAGTGCTAAGAGCTCAAGGGGGAGCTCTAGGAGCCTTTGGGATATATGGTGAATGGACCTTGGGAGGGGGTGCTCCTAGAGGTCTAGATGGACCATGGAGTGTGCCAAAAGAATTGGAGACGGACTTGAGTCTCAATTCTTGGGTTTTGGCACGGTGTTTTGGGTTTTATGCATGGAAATATGACTTTGGGGTCATATAGCATGAAGATTGGTTTTTGATTTATAATTGTCATGTAAATCAATGCTAGGGATGCATTATGGATTGGCATGGGCAAAGACATAAAGAGGAAACCAAAACTAGGACTTTAGGTCAAGGTTCTATTAAACTTTTTAGCTAGTTTTGGGTTTTGTGTCAAACTTAGGAATGGTGATAGATACATTTTGGAATGTATTTTTCCCAAGTAGATATGGGTACCACAAACATCTCCACAAAATTTGAGAATTTTCGGAGATTTATGGAATTTTTGGCGCATTTTTGAACTTCGTCAGAAAAGACTGAAATTCTGAGTTTCAGAGTATCAGTCGACTGCCATTTGGGGCAGTCGACTGGTAAAGGCTGAAATAAGTTTCAGCAGCTGAGTATGTGTCCAAATGATGCAAAACAAGTGTGTGGGGGGCTAGTATACATTGTTTATGGTCATTAGGGATTAAAAGAACCAATGATTGGGATATTGTTGGGTTTAATTTGGGAAACCAAACATACCTTTGCAAGAAACCCTAGGTTTAGGGGAAGTTGAGATTAAGGGAGAGCATGGTTGCTCCATTCTTGGCGTAAGAGGAACCTTGGAGAGGTTCTTAAAAAGTCTTTGTAAGTCCAATGGAGAGGGAGCTTTGGAGAAGCTTTAAAAAGGTCGTTTTGGTGAAAATTCCTAACTTGGAGGGTTAGGTGTGGGGAGCCTTGGGATAGGTTTTAAAAAGCCCGTTTCAGAAATTCCTAACCTAGAAGGTTAGGTGTAGGATGCCTTGGGATAGGATCCATGTATGCATTGCATATGCATTTATTTAGCATTATTCTTGCTATCTATTACTCTTTGTCTTCCCTAACTAAACGTATTGCCAAACATCAAAAAGGGGGAGAT
The DNA here is from genome assembly GCA_024364735.1 of Boesenbergia rotunda. Lineage (NCBI taxonomy): Eukaryota > Viridiplantae > Streptophyta > Magnoliopsida > Zingiberales > Zingiberaceae > Boesenbergia > Boesenbergia rotunda. The sequence goes on along the minus strand of JAGFNQ010010619.1, from coordinate 388,088 downwards.
TGTTGAGGCAATCTGTGATCCGGAGTATCATGTGTTTTGATGTTTGGGCAAAGGGTTTAAGTTAGGTTTTCTCTTGTGTACTAATATGTGTATGTGATGCAGGTTGTACAGGTTTACACATATTGACTTGGCTGGACGGCTTTGGTATGGTGAAGGGTTGCATGGAGACAAGCTGGAGGCGTGTGTGCACCCGAGGGACCTGATATAGTAGGAATGATGAGCCGAGGGGCGCGGACTTCGAGGCGTACATGAAGGATGGCATGGAGACAAGCTGGAGGCTTGTGTGCATCCGAGGGACGAGGGACGAAGATGAAGAGGGCACGAAAGCAATAGTTAAGGCTGCTGGTGAAGAGTCAGTTGAGGCAAGGGACAAGAGCCGAGGGAGGAGGACTCCAAGGGCAAGCCGGGAAGTGGACTTCAAAGGGCACACTTGAAAGGTGGCATAGAGGTAAGTCGAGGACTTGCATGCGCATCCGAGGGACGACAGCCGGTGGAAGAGGACTTCAATAGGCAAGCAAAATGAGTGGACCTGAAAGCATGCGTGGAGGAGGGTCAAGAGAGTGAGTAGGAGTGCTGTTGTAAGCTGGGCAGTCGACTGGGGGTTGTCCAGTCGACTGCCAAAACTCACAGTAGGTTCTGGACCCTGGACCAGTCGACTGCCATTTTGGCAGTCGACTGGTAAGTCACCAGAATTCGAATGTTGGGATGTCAACGGTCGAATCTGAGTGGTGGTAGTCGACTGCCAGTGGGTTTTCCAGCCCGAGTTCTATTTAAAGAGGACTCGGTTAGGGTTGGTTTTCTTGACAAAACAAGCTTGGTTAAGGCTTGTTAGTAGTCTCTTGAGTCCAGATAATGTCAAGGTGTTGTGGCGAGGTTTCTCTACTCACAAGGAGCGACGAGGGCTAGCCGGAGGTTATCCGGGGATTGATCCACCGACGGATTCTTGGATTAGTCACCCGTCCGGGGTGGATACCATGTAAATCGGTTTGTTAGCAGTGCTTTCTTTGTTGTTTGTGTTTATTATTATTGTTTCCGCTTGCGCATACTAACAACGTAGGAAGAACAAGCCGAGATTTGCTATTCACCCCCTCTAGCGGACATAATCGATCCTACAATTCAAACAAGAGCGAACCTTTAGATCGTGTTCGTCTTGCTAGAGGGGGGGGGTCAACAGCAACTTTCGATTCTTCTACCTACGATGTTAGCGTGTGCAAGCAGAAACAATAATAAACAATCGCTAACACCAACCTTTACGTGGTTCGGAGATGACGCTCCTACTCCACGGCAGTTCGTAAGGTGGACGATCCCTCGATCCTTCGGCGGATCACTCCCCGGATGCACTCCGGCTAGCTCGTGTAGCTCCTTGTGGGTGAAGAAACCTCGCCACAATCCCGGACACACTTTCTGAGCACAAAGACTACTAATGAGCTCTAACTAAGTTCATTTCATCAAGGAATCCTAGCCAAAATCGAGCCCCTTTAAATAGGTCTCTTGGCTGAAAAACCCGCTACCAGTCGACTGCCCCAAGGCCAGTCGACTAACCCCACTCAAACTCGACCATTGCAAGCCCAACGTTCGAATTTCTAGTCTTACCAGTTGACTGCTCCCACAACAGTCGACTGATCTTACTGTGGGGTTTACCAGTCGACTGCCCTACCTAGGTTTCCTTCTCGAGTACAATTCTCTCAGCACTCGACCCCTAGGATTTCTCTGAGTATATTCCCTCAGCACTCGTACCCTCATGACTCAGCTGACTCCTCACCAGCAGCCTCGACTGTTGCCTTCGCGCCTCTTCGTCTTCGGCTCCCGTCCCTCGGATGCGCACACAAGCCTCCAGCTTGCCTCCATGTCATCCTTCACGCATGCCTCGAAGTCCGCGCCCTCGGCTCATCGTCCCTGCTATCCATGGTCCCTCGGGTGCACACACAAGCCCACGACTTGCCTCCATGCCACCCTTCACCGTTTTCGAAGCCGTCCAGCTAAGTCAATATGTGTAACCTGCAACCCTGCACACTCCAATACACATATCAAAACACAAGGGTAACCCTAACTTAAACTCTTTGCTCAAATATCAGAACACATGGTCACTCCGGACCATAGATTGCCTCAACAATAAGTAGGTCTAACAACTATTTTATAGAACTTCCATTTAAGTTTTCGATGTACTTTATGATCACATAAAATACCCGATACTTACCTCCATTTCAACTATTCTTCTTTATTCTATGTAAGACATCTCTCTCAATGCCTCCATCATTTTACAAAAAATGATCCTAATACTTAAAGCTCTCAGTTTTAGATAACTCATTATCATGTCATTACGTCTAATATTACTAAATTTAAATCAAATATATTCTATACTTACTCTATTGTGCTTAAAACTTTTTATTTCTAATGTTTCCCGCCAATATTCTAATTTATTATTTACTCCTTCATGTGTCTCATCTATCAAAATAATATCATCTAGAAAAAACATGTACTATACTGTATCTTGAAGCCCAATGAGTTCACCCATGATTAATGTAAAAAGATTGAGACTTAAAGCTGATTCTATTGGTGCAATCATGTCCAAACATTATTTACTTTTGATGTTTGGTTAAATGAGTTTAAGTTAGGCAATGTTGGTGATCTAACATGAAACTTGAGTAAGCAGGTACAAAAGCAAATCTAGGTATAAAGACTTGACAAAAGAAGACTTAGCATGACAAAGTCAAGGGAAGCACTTCAAGGCAAGCGCATGGATAAGGAGTCAAGGGCTCAGATGCATCCTAAGGGCGCAAGGCTGATGGAAGGTGTTTGAAGGTATAAGTCTACGCTAAGGGAAAGCAGAACCTCAATTTATGAGGTATCAGTCGACTGATGAAATGATCAGTTGACTGGTACACCGAACAGAGAGTTGAGTCGATTGATAAGAGGAATCAATAGACTGCTACCCAAACCAAACAGAAAGATCAGTCGACTGGGTCAGGTCCCAGTCGACTGATATGTGATCGTTATAGGTCGACGACAGAAAATCAAACACAATCTATAGTGATTGTTGAAGCTCATCAGTCGACTGATGATAATACCAATCGACTAATATCGAGGGTAATATAAAAATAGATTTTAGAGATTGAAGAAGCAACAACTTGATTTTCTCATTTCTCTTGCATGTTTTGAAGTCTCCAAGCTTTCAAGTTCTCAATTTCTTTCTCCAAAATCATTCTAATCTTGTAAGAGGAAGAGATCATCTTGTAAGAGTTTCTCAACCTTCAAGCTTGATTTGAAAAGGAGAAAAGCATAGAGGAGATTGATTGTGTGGGTGTGGATCCTTGGATTAGTCACCTCAAGTAGGTGGAGACCAAGTAAATCAAGGGAGTTAGGTATGTTTTAGTTGTTTTTGATTTTATCTATATTCTTCTTGTGCTTCCGCTAATCATTTGTAGACAAAATCGAAGAGAAGCTATTCACCCCCTTTAGCTAGATGTAAAGGTACTAACAAGTGCTATTAGAGCTTGGATCACTTGGGTAGAACTCACCATCAATCAAAGCATCAAGATGACGTTTCAAGAGGGATAGAGCACCACTCGACCACCTTTCTTTGATGACAATAATTTCGCATATTGGAAAGGTAGGATGGAGTATTATTTGATGAATGATATTGATAATTGGTTTAGTATTGTAGATGATTTTGAGAAACCAAAGGATGAGTTTGGAGCACCTATTCCAACCAAGGAGTGGACAAAAGAGATGTCCAAAAAAGCTCAAGCGAATGCAAAGGCCACAACTACCCTATAATGTGGACATTTCAAGGAGCAATCAAACAAGGTTGGACCATTTAACTCCGCTAAAGAGCTTTGGGAAAAGCTCATTAAGTTAAATAAAGGATCAAGCAAATCAAGGAGAGCCAAGAGTGATCTATTGGTGGGCCAACTTCAAACATTCACCATGAAGAACAATGAGACCGTGAGTCAAATACATGGTAGATTATGTTGGGACCGGTAGGAGAGCTAGAGGGGGGGTGATTAGCTACGATCTTTGCTTGTTGATGATTTGTTACGGCGGAAGACTTGAGCAATGCTAACACCTCTATTTTACTTGGTATCCACCTCCTTGAGGTGACTAATCCAAGGGTCCACTCTCCTTACTCTCTCATACACTATGAAAGATCTCCTTCTTGAGGTGGAGAAACCTCTTACAAGCTTCCGAGAAGATACAATAAGAATCCAAGTAAATACAAAATGAAATCTTACAAGATTTAGAATGATAAGCTCAAGCTTTGCTTTCCTTGCTATCTTCAAGCTTGCGATCGCCTCTAGAACTTTGGAAGTGCAGCAACACTAAGCCCCAAAGCTTCTCTTGAAATGGCGTAGAAGGAGGAGGAGAAGTGCCGAAAAGCCCATCAAGCATCCCGGTTCAAACCTGCGTGAAAACCCTATATACCCGACGCCTAGGGTTTCTGAATCGATTACCCAATCAATTACCACGTCAAACTTAGCCATTCAACGGCTAATTTTTGAATCGTAATCGATTAGCCAATCGATTACGAGCATCTTGAATCCGATTTAGGACCCTTTTGTGCTCTCGCGCAAAACGTCAATAATCGATCACCCGATCGATTAAAAGACCCCTTAATCGATTGATCAATCGATTAAGGGAAGGCTGAATCGATTGACCAATCGATTCAGCCACCTTCTGTTCTCGCAACTCATTTCTCCTAATCGATCAGCCAATCGACTCACACATTCCTTAATCGATCACCTGATCGATCAAGGAAGCTTCTGATCGCGAGAAACCAAACCCTAATCGATTACCCAATCGATTGAGTCCAACCTAACTTGTGCTCACAAGTCTAGGGTTCCCTACCAAGTGTGTGGTCAACCCCTTTGACCAATATGGATTTCTTCTGCCTATCTCTCAGGTAGGACTTAACCTGATTCCCAACCAGATTCGCCTAACCCTCGAGTTAGGTCTAGTCTCTCGGTAGACTTCCACCTTGCCAGCATGCGATCTCCCCGATCCACCTGGACTTCACCTAGTCCCACTAGGTCTTTTCCCATGCCAGCGTGCGATCTCCTCGATCCACCTGGACTTCACCTAGTCCCACTAGGTCTTTTCCGTCAAGCCTCCAGTCAACCTTGACACACTTGACATCATACGATATTCAAACATCATATGACATTCAAACATCATTATCAAACATCGAAACATCCAACCTTAAGCTTACCAAGCTTATCAGACATAAGCTCACCTGAGCCTAGTCAAACTAGGTCAACCTTGACCTAACAAAGATTGCACCAACAATGTCCCCCTTTTTGATGTTTGACAATATGTTTGAGAAAGACTAATCCCTATTAGCCTTTCAATCTTCTCACCCTTTGACACACATCAAAAACTCTCCCCGAGAATCTATATGGTCAAAAGCAAACACAATGAAAGCCCCATACCTTTCATTTAGACCTATGCTCACCGTTGAAGAAGATTCCCAATCTTCATCCTTTTCCAAATAAAAATCCAAACACATGCATTTAAGGAAGACCTCCCCCTCAAAACATGCCCTAAACCTCTATCATTGCACCAACAATGATTTGAGAATACCTAAACCTTTAGGAAATCTCAACTTGAGATTATGAGATTTTGAGATTCAAAATTTGAATCAAAATCTCTCCTTAACCCTATAGTTTTCACTGAACCATCTCCCCTTTTTGATTTCATACTGAAATTTACCCAAATGTTCTTGTAAAAGTATTCCAAGGGGCTAGGGATTGGTAGGTTACTCAAAATTGGGTTATCCGACTGAAAATAGACAGTTTCAGTCTAACCAATCGATTGTTGTTGGGAACCAATCGATTAAGCTATATCGTAATCGATCAGCAGATCTGTTACGACTGCACTTAATCGATCAACCGATCGATTACAGCTGTCCTTAATCATCACCTGATCGATTGAGTTTCTGATTTCTAAAAATAAATTCAGTCTGAATTTCAGAAACTCCTAAATAATTCTACAAAATTTAAAAAATTTTGAAATTTTGTGTAGACATTATTTATGACATATACTATCAAGGAAAAATAATTTTATACGAAAATACCTCCCTTTTTCAAAGATTGACACAAAAATAAAAACTATTGAAATATTTTAATATTTCACTCTATTTTGTATCCAATTCATCAATGATGAGATCTATCAAAAGATAATATTCACCAAGGTTTTTCAAGATACTTTTGAAATAGGTTTCAAAAACAATTTCCAACCATATTCCTTGGACTAAATGCAAATGACTTGTACATTAGCTTTCCCAATGATTGAAGTTCATTTATATTCATGTTTTGATGAGCCTAAAACTCACTAACTTGAGTGTTGTTCATCACCCTAACACCTCACTTGTTTCTAAGGTGTCTCAAAAACACACACAAGTCAAACTTATGGTCTTGGTGAGATGTGAAAGTCATGTTCTCCCTAGGCTAAGGGTTCATGCATTTCTACCTTGACATCATTGTAACGCCCGCTTTTTTTTTTTTTTTTCATAAAGCGGCGTTACGTTAACATACTTAGGGCATGTAGACATCATAAGGCAGCGGGATAACTTTAAGACTTACACATACATGCCCTACTACCATTCCTAACATAATGACATGGGAACTTGGCATATTAACTTCGTACTTAGCATCATATCATACTTAGCATCATGTCATAGAGTTCCATAAGTCACCATTCAAGCACATAAGTAGTAAAGGTAAAGTTCTAGCATAAAACAAGTAAACATATTGTTTTCTTGGCCAAGTCACTACCACACACATGCATTCTTGCCCTCCTGCTGCTTCCTTACAGTCCCTTTGCGTGATCTGTTGTATAAGGAAATAAGATTATAAGCACACAGGCTTAGTAAGACTCTTTCCTACTCACTAAAACCATTCATCACTTAATCATAAGCACATGAAACATAAACATAGCTTTATGCTTAAACATAAATATAAATAAACTCACATGGCATGATACATGACATAACATGAGCATAATTAGAATTTACATGGCATGATACATGGCATAAACATAATTCAACTTAGCATGGCATAATACAGGACATAGACATAGACATAAACATAATTCAATTTAACATGGCATAATACATGACATAGACGTAAACATAATTCAACTTAGCATGGCATAATACATGACATAGAAACATAAACTAAACATTCTTACTTGACGTGATACATGACATAAACATAAACATAAACTAAATATTCTTACTTGACGTGATACATGGCATAAACATAAACATAAACTAAACATTCTTACTTGATGTGATACATGGCATAAACTTAAACATAAAGCATGAACTAACCGGTATGGCATAAACACAGGCATGCTTTCTATCATATCATATGGGCATCTTCTTATCATAGCCCTAAGCATAAATCTTTTACTATCATGCATATTTCTTGACATGAGACATAAGTATAAGACATTACTATCATGGCATAATGCAATACATGAATGCATGAGTCTAATGCATATACATAAGGATGCTTAACTTTTAAAACATATTTTTAAATACTTAAATATCATCATAACATCATTGGGGGTCCCCGGCTTGTACCACATACATACATCATAAGCGCGCATCCCTAAGTAAATATGAGGTAGCGAGCCCCGACCTACTAGGGTAAGGACATCATAGTCGGTAGTCCCAGAACCGGGGCGTTCTTAAGATGCCCATCCCTGTTGCACAGCTTCGGTAGTGCCAGAACCGTGGACAGCATAGTCGGTAGTCCAGAACCGGGGCGTTCTTAAGGTGCCCATCCCTTGGACCCATACTTCGGTCCGGTACAAACCCATTCATAAAGTAAAATACTTTACATGCTTTATCATTCATAAAACATGACATACATCTTCATTCATAACCATTGCATGCATCTTCATTCATAATCATGGCATGCATCTTCATTCATAAACATGGCATGTGTAACGACCCGATCCGTCTACCGGCCCATTTACCGGTCTCACGACCGTCGTACCGTCGTACCGTCAACCATCGACCGTGTCGTCATTCATAACATGACATGCATCTTTATTCATAAAACATAGCATGCACTTTCATTCATAAACATAACATGCATCTTCATTATAATCATAACATGCATCTTTATTCATAGAACATGGTATACTTACATAAACATCATTCTTATTCCTAGTGCTTGCATAATCATGGCATATAAGGTAAGCATTGCATTATATTCATTGAACATGACATGCTTGCATAGACATTTATCCTAATCCATAGAACTTGCATGATCATGATGCATAAGGTAAACATTGCATTTCATACATAAGCATGGTATCTATCTCAAGCATGCATGGGTAGGACTTCCATAAACATACTACCTACCATTCAAGTACATGGCATAGGACATAAGACATTCATAAATAAACCCTATTAAGCATGACATCCAATCATAAACAAACAAACATGAAACATGGTGCTTAGAGTTAGGGTTATGGGTAACTTAATTTCTACCACATGCTTGAACCTTTATATATACTTCATAATACACCATAAACCATCATTCTTCAAACCCTAACTCCATCCAAACCCTAAATTCCTTGTTTGGCCGAAACCTATAGGGAAGGGTTCTATCATTCAATTAACATGTAAGATAGCATAAGGTAAAGAAACAATCATACATTACTCATAAGACCATGGGGAGCCATTAGGGCTCATGATTAGGGTTATCCCTAACCTTTAGCCCTCCTTCCTTGGGCTGGCCGAAACCCTACAAGGCCATGGGGGCATGGAAAAATTCCATAAAAACCCCAATCAAACATTAAACACCAACCATACCCTACCATAGGGCCATTAGGACCCTTGCTTGAGGGTAGTCCTAACCATTTTGCCCTAGACCCTTCTTGGCCGAAACTTACAAGGGTCACAAGACCTTGAGAAAATTCACCCAATTCACTTTAAACCCCCTTTTGAATCATGGGGATACCCAAAGTACATACTTGAAAGGTTAGGCCTAATCCTAACCAAAGAGTCATGGTGAGAGTCCCAAACCCTAAGGGGTCTTTAGGGTACTCCAAAAATTCCCCAAAAATTATATTTATTCCATATTCATCATGATAACACATTAGAAAACATGATTTAGATTTTTAACATCATTATGGATCCAAAACCCATGATGGCCGAATATGATAGGGGTCCAAGGCACAGTTTTCTCAACATCAAACTCAAAACCAACTTTATATTATGCTAAAAATCCCAAAGGAACTATTATACCACAGGTGAGGGAGTCTTACCTTGGTTGATCTTGATTATAAACCTTAGATTTGAGAGAAGGATGGAGATCTTGTTGCCTCTTGACCACCCCTAGCCTTTGTATCCTTGTAGAAGCCTTGGATCTTGGGGATGAAGCCTTAGGTGAATTTTTCCAAGGGGAAATCCCTCTTGGGGTGTTCGGCTAGAATGGAGAAGGAGGGAGGAAGAAAGGTGACTTGATGGAAGAAGAGAAGTAACCCCCCATGCCTCTCTTTATAACTCATCAAGGAGGGTAAGTGAAGAGTCATGGTGTCTCTTCATTTCCCCCTAAGCCTTAACCATAATCCACTTCATTTCCTCATAGCACTCCCTTGCTAGGTGAATTGGTTAGAGCATGCATGGTTGTACAAGAGGTCCAAGGTTCAAATCCTTGGTGCATGCATTAATTTTCCATTTTATTTTTATTTTATTTTTCCTAATATTCGAAAATCCCCTAAAAATCTCCATAATTATGTTAATATTTCCCATTAAAATCCCTTTATATTTCTATAAATTTTTACCTAAAATTTACCAATAATCATGGTACTAGAAAGCTCATATAAGGCCCATTAGTGCCCATTTCCTCAATTTAAATGGAAAAGGTATGGATTTCTAGGCTAAAATTCGTGTTAATATTTCTAGGTCCCTCGGAAAATTATCTAGACATGCTTAATATTTTAAAGAAATATTAAGAAAATTTTCCGGGTCGTTACAATCATAAACTTGATCATCCACCTAGAATATCAATTAATGCCAATGTCCTTAATTTCAATGATAATTAAATTAATGCATGATTATGACTATGACATACATCGTATGAGAATTTACCCAATATTATAACTAGATGATGCATGTATGACATGACATATTATATTTTCACAATAAAATATGAATGATGGATTATGATGTCATGGCATGTGATAGGACATACAAAACATGACATAGTAGCTCAAAAGAAAATACCTAGATTTCCTATCTAAGTATTAATAACTCATCGTTAAGCCATTGATAATCCTAACTTTGCCCCTAATTTCCAAGATAATGCCAAAACTCCCCAACTTGGCCTATCTTTGGATTCTAGCCTAGTTGTACCAACTTTATTGAGTTCAATCTTCTAACAATATAATTTGGCACACATTTTACTCCTCCGAGTAAACAAATGACTCCTTCATTTTCAAGGGTAGTAACTCCTTGAAAATGCCCCAAAGTGTCAACTTCATCAAGGTTGGGTTAACTACCCTTCCAATTTGTGTTGACACTCCCTAGACCTATCTATGGTGTGGTAAACACACTTTTAGGAATCCAAAACCTATTGGTGCTCCTTGGGTGTTCTAGGTATTCACTAGGGATAACTTCCCTTGATACCTTTCTAATGACTCTTCTAGGCTTCTCTGAAGCCTTAGTCATGTTGGTCTTCTCTTGGTTAACTCTAGGGATGACTTCCCTTGTGGCCTTGACTTGACCTAGATTAAGTTCCATACCTATATGGAACTCTATGATAGGATGAACCATCATCCTTTGTTTTAGGTTTGTATTCCAAACCTTTCTTGCTCCTAAAGGGACCTTGATTTCCTAAATCTAGATTTTGAATTTTTGATCCCTTAAATATATTTTCTATTCTTTTGAGAGATTTTTCTAATGTCTCAAGTCTTGACCTCAAAACTTGATTTTCAATCATTACTTTCTCAAGGCTTGATTTTTTAAGATTGCCTTAGTGATTATTCTTCTCGGCCTTGGATTGGATAGGTCTACCTTGGAAATTTCTAATTTGTTCCCTATCCTTAGATGTGGTAGACCTAACATGGAGGGCTCTATATTTTTCCTTAGGGTTTTCATACCTCCTATTTTCATGATAAATAGCATTTAAATGAATATATTTATTTTTAACATGCATATTATCATGATTTAAATAAGTACCATTACCTAATGGTACCTTAGTTTTAATCTTGGAGGCTCCCCCTTGATTTGAACTCCTCCTTTTTGCCTTGGTCGGATCCTTTGCCTTTGGACATTGATTTCGATAATGCCCCTTTTGTTTGCATGAGAAGCACACAATGTGCTTCTTATCCTTCTTTGCCACGGGGCCGACCTCCTTTGGCTTCTCTTGGTCTTGGGTGCCACTAGCACCTTTTTCTTGACCAATTTTGGACACTTACTCTTATAGTGCCCTTTTTCCCTACACTCAAAGCAAATGATATGATCTTTATTTTTACAAATTGAAATTCTTATACCTTTGCTTGTAGGGGTGTCGCATGACTCTTCACTTGATCCGGAGGTAGATACTTCTTCTTTTTCCAGAGTTAATAATCTTTGCTCCCCCTCAATCCTAGAGGTAGAGACTTCTCCTTTTTCCTCCTCGGCCAATGCTTCTTGAATTTCCTCCCCGGATGTTGAGCATCTCTCAACTTTCGAGTCCTCTTCATTTGATGAATCTCCCTCTTCGGATTTGTCTTGATACAGTACAGTGGAGGAATCTTCATGAAGCTTTGCCAATTTGCTCCAAAGCTCTTTGGCATCTTTGAATTCTCTAATCTTGTTCAAGATGGTGCTTGGCAAAAGATTGACCAATAACTTGGTCACTTTGTCGTTGGCCTCGCATCTCTTGATTTGCTCCTCATTCCATTTGCTTTTCTTGAGGAGCTTTCCTTTGGTGCTTGTTGGAGCTTCAAAATCCTCCATTAGAGCAAACCATTGCTCTATCTCTATCATGAAGAAATTTTCAATCTTTGACTTCCAAAGATCGAAATTTGCCTTGTCGAATGGTGGAGGTGCCCTGGTGTCGTAACCAAGCTCCATTTTTGAAGTTGAACCCTCTTGATGATGACTTCTTGAAATTAGAGTTTCTTCCAACTTCTTCTTCTTCTTCTAGCTCTTGCCCTCTTGGCGATGAGTCCAAAACATAGCAACCTTGCTCTGATACCACTTGTTGGGACCGGTAGGAGAGCTAGAGGGGGGGGTGATTAGGTCCGATCTTTGCTCGTTGATGATTTGTTGCGGTGGAAGACTTGAGCAATGCTAACACCTCTATTTTACTTGGTATCCACCTCCTTGAGGTGACTAATCCAAGGGTCCACTCTCCTCACTCTCTCATACACTATGAAAGATCTCCTTCTTGAGGTGAAGAAACCTCTTACAAGCTTCCGAGAAGATACAACAAGAATCCAAGCAAATACAAAATGAAATCTTACAAGATTTAGAATGATAAGCTTAAGCTTTGCTTTCCTTGATATCTTCAAGCTTGCGATCGCCTCTAGAACTTTGGAAGTGCAACAACACTAAGCCCTAAAGCTTCTCTTGATATGGCGTAGAAGGAGGAGGAGAAGTGCCGAAGAGCCCGTCAAGCATCCCGATTCAAACTTGCGTGAAAACCCTATATACCCGACGCCTAGGGTTTCTGAATCGATTATCCAATCGATTACCACGTCAAACTTAGCCATTCAACGGCTAGTTTTTGAACCATAATCGATTAGCCAATCGATTACGAGCATCCTGAATCGATTGTTAAATTGATTCAGGACCCTTCTGTGCTCTCCCGCAAAACGTCAGTAATCGATCACCCGATCGATTAAAAGACCTCTTAATCGATTGACCAATCGATTAAGGGAAGGCTGAATCGATTGACCAATCGATTCAGCCACCTTCTGTTCTCGCAACTCATTTCTCCTAATCAATCAGCCAATCGACTCACACATTCCTTAATCGATCACCCGATCGATCAAGGAAGCTTCTGATCGCGAGAAACCAATCCCTAATCGATTACCCAATCGATTGAGTCCAACCTAACTTTTGCTCACAAGTCTAGGGTTCCCTACCAAGTGTCCGATCAACCCCTTTTACCAATCTGGATTTCTTCTGCCTAGATCCCAGCTAGGACTTAACCTGGTTCCCAACCAGATTCGCCTAACCCTCGAGTTAGGTCTAGTCTCTCGGTAGACTTCCACCTTGCCAGCATGCGATCTCCCCGATTCACCTGGACTTCACCTAGTCCCACTAGGTCTTTTCCCATGCCAGCATGCGATCTCCCCGATCCACCTGGACTTCACCTAGTCCCACTAGATGTGCCTAGTCCTACTAGGTCTTTTCCCATGCCAGCGTGCGATCTCCCTGATCCACCTAGACTTCACCTAGTCCCACTAGGTCTTTTCCGTCAAGCCTCCAGTCAACCTTGACATACTTGACATCATACGATATTCAAACATTATATGACATTCAAACATCATTATCAAACATCGAAACATCCAACCTTAAGCTTACCAAGCTTATCAGACATAAGCTCACCTGAGCCTAGTCAAACTAGGTCAACCTTGACCTAACAAAGATTGCACCAACAGATTCAAGGAGATTGTAAATAATCTTCATGTAGTATGTGAGAAAATTGACAATCGGGATCTAGTAAGTTATGTGCTTCAATCCTTTCCTAGAACCACCTTATGGGCATCAATGATTGATGCGTATAAAGTCTCTAGAGATCTTTCAAGAGTTAAGCTTGATAAATTATTTTGTGATTTTAAACTGCATGAACAAGCTAACGTGTTGTCAAAAGAGAAAAGCATAGCTCTTATTGTAGAGAAAAAGCAGAAGAAGAAGGAAAAGAGAGAAAAGAAGGAAGAATCTTCATCATCCGAGTCTAATCAAGAGTCTTCGGATAGCGATGAGGAGATGTCGGCTTGTGAAGTAGCTCATTATGTCAAGAAAATGATGGGAAGAACGAGAAAATTTAAAAGGAGGGATGTGAAGATGATGTTTCAACCTTCAAAAGTAAAAGTGGCCAAAGTTCAAGTTTTAATACTAATGGTGGCTCAAGCCAAATTGCCCGGAATTGAAAAAGAAAGAAGAAAAGGAATAGAAAAAGAAAGAGAAAAAGAAGAAGGAGGCAATGGTGGCTCAAGCCACATGGGACACATCAAGCATTGATTCATCGGATGAAGATGAGCTATGTCATGTCACAAGACACATGACATTTATGACTTTGAAGATGACAAAGAAACTTCAAGTGAGGAGGATGCTTCTGTTGGGCAATCAACCCAAGGTTGATCGGGAAGATCATGGTTTTGATGTGTGTGTCAATATGATTAAGTTAGGGTTTCATGTTGATATAACATGTGTATGTGAGTGTGCAGGTTTACAGGATACATATAGACTTGATTGGACGTCTTCGGGTGCGGTGAAGGATGACATAGAGGCAAGCCGTGGGCTTGTGGGTGCATTCGAGGGACCATGGACAAAGCAGGAACGATAAGCCGAGGGAAGCGGACTTCGAGGCATATGTGAAGGATGGCATGGAGGCAAGCCTAGGGCTTGTGTGTGCAACTAAGGGATGGGAGCCGAAGTTGAAGAGGGCTTGAAGGCAACAGGTCGAGGCTGCTGGAGTAGGGATGATGAGCCGAAGGAAGCAGACTTCGAGACATGCGTGAAGGATAGCATGGAGGCAAGCCGAGGACTTGTGTGTGCATTTGAGGGATGGAAGCCAAAGTCGAAGAGGGCTTGAAGGCAACAGATTGAGGCTGCTGAATGAAGAGTCAACCAGGTCGTGAGGGTTTGAGTGCTGAGAGAAATGTACTCGGGGAGGGTAACCCTAGGCTTAGGAAGTGGACCAGTCGACTGATAAGGGATCGGCCGATTGATGGAGTGCACAGAAAGATCGGTCGACTGGTTTAGGACCAGTCGACTGATGGTGACTAGAATTTGAAATGTCGGGCTGTGACATTCAAATTCGTGAGGACCAGTCGACTGGTGCTGGACTAGTCGACTGGTAACGGTCAAATCAGCCTCGAGCTCTATTTAAGGGAGCTCGTTTATGTTAGAACGTGGCGCTTGCTAGAGGGGGGGGGGTGAATAACTCTTTTCACAAACTTTTCTTTATAAGAGGGTTAGCACAATACAAAAATATAATGAAAAATATAAATAACAATGCTAACAAGGAGAATTTACTTGGTATCCACCCCAAAAGGTGACTAATCCAAGGATCCACACGAATACACCACCTCCACTATGAAAAGTTTTCTTTAAGGTGGAGAAAACCTTTATAAGGTTGTCTTCTTCCTCTTTACAAGATTGAGATGAAAGCTAGAGGAAGAACTGATCACTTTGGGTACTAGCAGCACTTTGGTACAGTAAAGGACCGTACCTTCCTCGTGCCAAAAAGTCTCCTTTAAATAAGAGTAAAGAACAAATCCACGAGTTGTCCAGCCCGACACCAGTCGACTGCCCCTTTGGCAGTCGACAGGTCTAGCCTTAAATGCTAGCCAACGGCTAACTCAACAGCTAGTTTTCGGGGTTACCAGTCGACTGCTCCTGGAGCAGTCGATTGGTCTCAAGTCCGAAACCTTCTGTGAGTTTCTGTTTTCTCTAGCAGTCGACTGCCTTTCTACCAGTCGACTGCCCAGCTTCTACAATCACTCACTCTCACTCCGAACACTCTCCTTCATGTGTGCCTTCAGGTATACTCCCTTGGCTTGCCCTTTGAAGTCTTCTTCCACCAGCTATCGTCCCTCGGATGCGCACACAAGCCTTCCCTTGGCTTGCCTCCATGCCACCCTTCACGTGTGCCCTTTGAAGTCCACTTCCCCGCTTGTCCTTGGAGTGCTCTTCCCTCGGCTCTCGTCCCTCGGATATGTCCTCCATGTGTGATTTTCCAAGTCCTGCAAACTCAATCACTCATATCAAATAACAACACAACACCCTAACCTTAAACATATTGGCACACACACATCAAAACCATGATCTTCCCGATCATCCTTGGGCCAATTGCCTCAACAATCTCCCCTTTTTTGATATGTGGCAATATGTTTAAGTTAGGGAGAAAATACCAGCCAACAATAGTAATTGAAAACAAGACATAGTAAGAAAAATAAGAGATAACCTCCCCCTTAACCTATGTATTCTCTATTTTCAATTTTCATAAACCAATCAACCATAGTTAAGTTACAAACCTAACTTAACCCACCCATTCTCCCCCTTTGACACCATCAAAAAGATTGCCCCAAGCAATCCTAACCCATGGCATCAAATGAGAACATAATTCATTTCTGAAAATTTCAAAGTTCTGAATTCAGCCGTGTTAGCGGCAGTCGACTGATACTCTGTCAGTCAGACATTCAGGTTTCTGAGCCGAAATCAGAAACTCCCCAAAAATTCTAGAAAATTTCAAAAATTATAAAAATTTGCAAGCATGTTTCATATGAGATACTTTATCAAAGAAAAATATCAGTTCATGAAAAAAATCAAACATGCTAGACGTTTTGACTAAAGTTCAAATATCTTGAATAACACTAACTTTGTATCAAGTTTCCAATCTAATTTTGCAATCATACATCTTCCAAGCTTATGGCAAAACATATAAAACATAAAATGGTTTTCAAAGGTTTAAAATGTCCAACCTGTTGAGGCAATCTATGTTCTGGAGTGACCACGAGTTTTGATGTTTGGGCAAAGGGTTTAAGTTAGGTTTTCCCTTATGATTTAATATGTGTATTTGAGTGTGCAGGATGTACAGGTTACACATATTGACTTAGCTAGATGGCTTTGGTATGGTGAAGGGTGGCATGGAGACAAGCTGGAGGCTTTTGTGCACCCGAGGGACCTTGGTATAGCAGGGATGATGAGCTGAGGGATGCGAACTTCGAGGCGTACATGAAGGATGACATAGAGACAAGCTGGAGGCTTGTGTGCATCCGAGGGACGAGGGCCGAAGACGAAGAGGGCGCGAAGGCAACAGTCAAGGCTGTAGGTGAAGAGTCAGCTAGGTCATGAAGGGACAAGAGCCGAGGGGGGAGGACTCCAAGGGTAAACCGGGAAGTGGACTTCAAGGGCACACGTGAAGGGTGGCATGGAGGCAAGCCAAGGGAAGACTTGTGTGCGCATCCGAGGGACGATAGCCGATGGAAGAAGACTTCAAGGGGCAAGCCAAGGGAGTGTACCTGAAGGTGCGCGTGGAGGAGGGTCGTTGAAGTGAGGAAGAGTGTGTTTGTTAGCTGGGCAGTCGACTGGGGATATAACAGTCGACTGCCAGCGAACACAGAAACTCACAGAAGATTTCTGACCCTAGTCTAGTCGACTGCTCTGGGAGCAGTCGACTGGTGAGTAGCCAGAATTCGAACGTTGGGCTGTCAACAGTCGAATATGAGTGGGGGCAGTCGACTGCCCTGGGATCAGTCGACTGCCAGCGTGAGTTACAACCCTGAGTTCTATTTAAGAGAACTTGGTTTGGACTGGGAGCTCTTGACGAAATGAGTTTGGTTAGAGTTCATTAGTAGTCTTAGTGCTCAGATAGTGTACTCAAGGTTGTGGCGAGGTTTCTCCACCAAGAAAGAGCTACACGAGCTAGCCAGAGGGAATTCGGGGAGTGATCCGCCGAAGGATCGAGGGATCGTCCACCTCACGGACTGTCGTGGAGTAGGAGTCTTCATCTCCGAACCACGTAAATAGGTTTATTAGCGTGTGTTTGTTTTTACTGTTATTATTTCCACTTGCGCACTAACCCTTGTAGGAAGAACAAACCAAAAATTGCTATTCACCCCCTCTCTAGCATGCTGTCAATGATCTAACACAACCATGATCTTTGGGCAAGATGTCCATTAATTAAACACTTGCTTTCCCCATGGTTGGTCTATTTTTCATAATTTGATACTTCTAATGACCCAACACTATGCCACAAGCACAAGTGAATCATTTGTATCATCCTAATGGATCAAGCACCACCTTCCTAATATATTACCCCAAGGTTCATCCTATACGTCTACAAAACACATACCAAAGCCTCTTCTTAAGGATGTGAACTCCGATTTGGGAAGAGGCTTGGTGAAAATGTCGGCAAGGTTTGACTTGACTCAACATAGTATAATTCTATGTCTCCCCTTGCCATATGATCCCTAATGAAGTGATGCTTCTCTTCAATGTGTTTTGTTCTAGAATGGTGAACAAGATTTTTTGTCAAGTTAATTGTATTTATATTATCACACAAAATCTTGACTTTAGAGTAATGTAACTCATAATCCTCTAAGGTGTGCATGATCCAAAGTAGTTGGGACACCACCCATTGCCACATATTCGGCCTCCGTTGTTGATAGGGAAACACATGATTGTTTCCTACTACTCCAACTAACTAAAGATGACCCAAGGAATTGACATCCTCCACTAGTATTCTTCCTATCTAGTTTACACCCCGCATAGTCCGAATCGGTGTATCCAAAAAGATCAACATTTGGGGTTCTAGGATAGCAAAGCCCAACTTTAAGAGTACCTTTAATATACCTTAGGATCATCTTTACTACCATTAAATGAGACTCTTTGGCACATGATTGGTACCTTGCACACATACCTACCGCAAATAATATATCGGGTCTACTAGCGGTTAGGTATAATAGACTACCAATCATGCTCCTATATTGTTTTGAGTCTACCATTTTTTCTTCAACATCACTATCCATTTTGACATTTGTTCCTATAGGGATAGATGCTACCTTAGCATTTTCTAGTCCAAATTTCTTTAGCATTTCCCTAGCATATTTAGTTTGATACACATGAGTTTCTTCATTTGTTTGCTTAACTTGTAGACCTAAAAAGAACGTCAATTCTCCTACATAGACTTAATGAACTCATCTCAAATTCATTTTCCATATACTTAATGAACTCATGTAGGAATTCACTATTTGTGGACCCAAAAATAATATCATCCACATAGACTTGGGTCATAAATATGTCCTTATCCTTAGATTTTAGGAACAAAGTTGGTTTAATTGTTCCTCTTCTAAAACCCTTGGACACTAAGAATGAGGAAAACCTTTCATACCAAGCTCGAGGAGTTGTTTCAATCCATACAAGGCTTTTCTTAATTTGTAGACATGTCTAGGGTGATTTGGGTTTTCAAACCTAGGAGGTTGTTCTACATAGACCTCTTCCTTAATGACCCCATTAAGGAATGCCGACTTCACATCCATTTGGTGAAGTATGAAACCTATGTGAGCGGCATATGCTAGTAAATTTTAATGTACTCTAATCTAGCTACGGGGGCATATGTCTCATCATAGTCTAGTCCCTCAACTTGATTAAACCCCCTAGCTACCAACCTAGCCTTATTTCTAGTTATCTTTCCTTGATCATCTAGCTTATTCCTAAAGACCCATCTAGTGGTAACAATGGTGCAATCATTGGGTCTAGGAACCAACTCTCATACTTCACTCCTTTCAAATTGATTTAACTCCTCTTGCATATCTAGGACCCAATCCACATCACCTAATGCATCATCAATGGATTTCGTTTCTAATTGAGAAATCAAGGCAATTTGACTACTATGTTCCCTAAAGTAAGACCTAGTCCTTACCCCTTGAGTGGCATCACCCACTATTTGATCAATGAGGTGATCTTGGTGATGTCTTAAGGCCTAGAGGTTATGGGTTCATTAACTACATGATCCTCATCCTCTAGTGTACTTCTCTCTCCCCCTTGATCATTGCCCCCTAAATGTAGGTCTTGAATTTCTTGGGTTGAGGGTTGACTTTCTTCTATGTCCTTATCAATAGAGGATTTCCTAGGGTAGGTGTTGGTAGACTCATCAAACTCCACATTGGATGACTCCTCAATTACCTTAGTCCTTTTGTTATATACCCTATAACCTCTACTAGTGGATGAATAACCAACCAAGATCCCCTCATCCACTTTAGATTCAAACTTCCTTAACTCATCCATGGTGTTCAAAATGTGCACTTTACATCCAAAAACCCTAAAGTAGTGAACTTGTGGAATTCTCCCATTCCACAACTCAAATGGTGTTTTCCTAAAAACCTATGAATTAATATCCGGTTTTGAATGTAACAAGCGGTATTTACCACTTTGGCCCAAAAGTAGCTAGGAAGTGAATATGCATTAAGCATAGACCTAGCGGCCTCTTGTAGGGTTCTATTTCTCCTTTCTACGACACCATTTTGTTGAGGGGTCCTTGGGCATGAAAATTCATACTTGTACCCACTTTTTGCACAAAATTATGAGAAGTTTAAGTTTTGGAACTCCCCACCATGGTCACTCCTAATTTGGTTGATCTTGATATGTTTCTTATTTTCAACCCTCTTACTAAAGCCTATGAAAATCTCTAAGGTATCATCCTTATGTTTCATGAAAAATACCCAAGTAAATCTAAAGGTAAAGTAGTGCTAGTTAAGGTTCTATCTTTGTGTACCTTTGTGTGATGACCTAGTTTGCTTATCCTCTTGGCATACATCACACATTTTGGTCTTTTCATACTTGATCATGGGAAGCCCCTTCACCAACTCTTTCTTGACAACTCTTGCAATGTTCTTCATGTTGATGTGCCCAAGTCTTCGGTGCCACAACCATCCTTCTTCTTCTTTAGATATGAGACACTTAGGCAAATTGTTAGAGGCATAAGCAAGATTAAGATAGTAAAGATTAGTCTCTCTATATCCTTCTAGCATAACACTTTCAGACCCTTTTTGTTTAATTAGACACTTTCTAGCATGAAACTCAACCCTATATCCCGCATCACAAAGTTGACTTACACTAAGTAAATTAAATTCCATTCCCTTAATTAAAAGAACTTTGTGGATAGAGATTGTAGAAGATACCTCAATGGTGCCCCTACCAATTATTTTGAGTTTCCCACTATTTCCAAATGATATGGTCCCTTCTCTTAGGTAGCTAATAGAGGTGAACTTGCTTACATCTCCGGTCATGTGCCTTGAACACCCGCTATCTACTATCCACATATTTGAGGCTCCCTTCACCTTCACCTATACAACATGGAAAACACAAGCTTTTGGTACCCAAATCTTAGTTCCACAAGCATCATTTAAATATTTCTTTAGTACCCAAACCTTCTTTGCATTTCCCTTAACACTTAGTCTCCTAGAGGCATCCTTTCTACCCATGAGTGAAACAATGCTATCTCCTTGGTTTTTGGCTTATAACCCAACCCGGCCTTGCTATACACGGCTCTTTGGCTATTTATTATCATATCAGGGTTGCTAGAGCCAACTTGAAATTTCTTAAGTGCCTGGTTAGGTCTTCTACCTTTTCCCTTAGTTCCTTATTTTCATTTTCAAGACATGAATCATTTGACATAGTAGAAACATCATGCAAATTATCCTTAAGTTTCATGGATTCTACTTTAAGCATGGCAACTTCATCCTTTAATTCTTTAATTTTCCTCCTAGCCTTAGCCAAATCAACATTTGTACTAGCAATAATTTTGACAAGAGTAGAGGAGGGTAAGCTATATACCTCACTTACCGATGCCTCGGATTCGGATGATGATGAGGCTTCACTTTCATCTTCACTAATGCGAAGTGTGACACGTGATCTTCCTCCTCCTCCGAAGACGATGGATCATCCCAAGTAGCTTTTAGGCTTGTGGCACTTTTCCCCTTTTCTTTTGACTTCCTCTTCTCACTCTTCTTCTTTTCTTCCTTCTTGTCATCTCTTTTCTTGAGTTGTGGGCACTCATTCTTCATGTGACCCTCTTGGTGGCAATTGTAGCAAATGATGTCTTTGCCTTTGCTCTTGCTTCTTGATCCTTTCCTACCATAAGACTTGTTAGAGAAATTTTTAAATGCTCTTCTCATTTTCCTTACCATATAAGCCTCTTGGTCACTATCCATAGAGGCACTAGACTCTTGCGATTCGGATGATGAGGAGTAGATGATCTTCTTCCTTTCCTTCTTCTTTTTCTTCTCCTTTTCTACAATGAATGCTACACCTTTTTCTTTGGAAGAAATGTTAGCTTGCTCATGTAACTCAAATTCACAAAACAAATCATCTAACTTTACCATAGAAAGTCCCTTGATACTTTGTAGACATCAACCATTGATGCCCACAATGTAATCCTAGGGAATGATTGTAAGACATACCTCATGAGATCACGGTTCTCAAACTTCTCACCAATTACATCTAGCTCGTTGATAATCTCTTTTACCCTTCCATGTAGTTGTCTAATCGTCTCGTTGGTCTTCATTGATAGTGATTGTAATTGATCCACCAAGAGGTCCTTCTTTGCCCTCCTTGACTCATTTGAACCTTCGTTGAGCTGGACTAGCTTCTCCCATAATTCCTTGGCGCTCTTGAAAGACCCCACCTTGTTGAGTTGTTCCTTCGATAGTCCACATTGAAGCGTTGTGGTGGCCTTGGCATTGGCTTACGCCTTCCTTATCACCTCCTTGGTCCAACTCCTCATTGGTAGTGGCTCTCCTTGTTCGTTGACGGGTGCGTCGAAGCCATCTACAATATTTATCCAATTCTCAATGTCATTCATCAAATAGTACTCCATCCTACCTTTCCAATAGGTGAAGTCATTTCCGTCAAAGAACGGTGGCCTTGCGGTGCTATACCCCTCTTGAAACGCCATTTCTTTGTACTCCGGTCATAGTGAGTTCTCCCGAAGCGAACCGGCTCTGATACCACTTGTTAGATTGTGGCGCTTGCTAGAGGGGGGGGGTGAATAACACTTTTCATAAACTTTTCTCTACAAGAGGGTTAGCATAATACAAAAATATAATGAAAAATATAAATAACAATGCTAACAAGGAGAATTTACTTGGTATCCACCCCAAAAGGTGACTAATCCAAGGATCCACACGAGTACACCACCTCCATTATGAAAAGTCTCCTTCAAGGTGGAGAAACCTTTACAAGGTTGTCTTCTTCCTCTTTACAAGACTGAGATGAAAGCTAGAGGAAGAACTGATCACTTTGGGCACTAGCGACACTTTGGCAGTCGACTGGTCTAGCCTTAAATGCTAGCCAACTGCTAACTCAACGACTAGTTTTCGGGGTTACCAGTCCACTGCTCCTGGAGCAGTCGACTGGTCTCAGGTCCGAATCCTTCTGTGAGTTTCTGTTTGCTCTGGCAGTCGACTACCTTTCTACCAGTTGACTACCCAACTTCTACAATCATTCACTCTCACTCCGAATATTCTCCTTCACGTGTGCCTTCAGGTGTACTTCATTAGCTTGCCCCTTGAAGTCTTCTTCCATCGGCTATCGTCCCTCGGATGCACACACAAGCCTTCCCTTGGCTTGCCTCCATGCCACCCTTCACGTGTGCCCTTTGAAGTCCACTTCCCGGCTTGCCCTTGGAGTCCTCCTCCCTCGGCTCTCGTCCCTCGGATATGTCCTCCATGTGTGATTCTCCAAGTCCTGCAAACTCAATCACACATATCAAATAACAACACAACACCCTAACCTTAAACATATTGGCACACACACATCAAAACTATGATCTTCCCGATCAACCTTGGGCCGATTGCCTCAACAGTTTATGGTTGTTTCTTCTTGGCGAAACAAGCTTGGTAATAGTCTGTTAGTAGCCTACAAGTGCTCAGGTCGTGTCAAAGGGTTGTGGCGAGGTTTCTCCACCCACAAGGAGGGACAAGAGATAGCCGGAGGTGCTTCGGGGAATCATCCACTTAAGGATCATGATCGCCCACCTTACGGACAGCCGTGGAGTAGGAGTTTCATCTCCAAACCATGTAAATCGGTGTGTTTTCTTAGTTGTTAGTTTCTTAGTTTTTGTTATTCTACTTGCACACTAACCATTATAGGAAGACAACATCGAAAAGTTGCTTTTCACCCCCCTCTAGCAAGACAACAAGATCCTAAAAAGTGGTATCAGAGCGAGGTTCGCTCATCTACGGACTAACCACTGAGAGAGCAAACAGCTAGAGGAGATGACGATTAAAGAAAAATTTGGGGATGATATAAATGTTCTACCTCCCTACGACCGCGAGAATTTTGACTATTGGAGGATGAGGACAAAGACGTGGTTTGGCATGGATTGGGATTGCATGATTGCACTAGAAGAGCCATTCGATATTCCAAGGGATAAACACGGAAAAAGCTTCAACCAAGATATTGGAATAAGGAGCAACAAGCCTAATCAAAGGCAAACAAAAAGGAAGTTTCGATATTAATTGATATTGTGCCTAATGATGTAATTAGTGGTGTAGGTGAATACAAAAATGCATATGAGTTATGGAACAAAGTATTAGCATTTCATGAAAATCCTACACAAGGCCAAGTAGTGGAAGAACCCAAGGAAATGAGCTCAATGGTCCAAGAAAAGGAGAGGGGCAAATTGGATGAAGAAATGAGCTCAACATCCGAAGATAAGAAGGAAGAGGAAAAAGATCCATCCATCTCATCAAGTGAAGTGACATAAGAAAGTGAAAGATCATCCACATCATCAAGGGAAGAAGAAGAGGTCTCCACTTCAAGGAGTGAGGGGGAGGAGAGACCACCTTCAATACCGGAGCAAGAAGAAGTGTCCACCTCCACCAAAGAGAAGTCAAAAGATCACATCATTTGCTTTGGGTGCAACAAGAAGGGGCACTACAAGGACAAGTGCCCATTAGGTAAAAAGGAGGTAAATCCTAAACCCAAGTCAATTATTTTAAAATCTAACATGGGTTGTAGGGAAAAGAAGGAGAAAAAACACATTAGGTGTTATACATGTGGTGAGCATTTGAGGAAATGGGAGAAGAAGAAGAAAAACTCATATCAAGGGGGAGCTACATGTTTGATCGAGAGAAACGATAGAGGGGGGGGGGTGAATATCGTAAAACGTTCGGATTAATAGGTTAGAGAAATTACGCAGCGGAAATTTAAATCAAACCGCAAACACCAAGTTTTTTACTTGGTTCGGAGTCGCGGTCGGCTCCTACTCCAAGGCCCACGGTCGTTGACCATTTTCTGCGGGCAATTCTATATTTTCGCAAAACCAGTTTACAAGATTGAATTACAAGTATAGTAATGTAAACTTTAAAGAAAGCTCTTCGTTACCGACGTCCAGTGTAGATTGGATTTTTGATACAGGAGGACGTCGTTGGCGCTTGTATCTCGAGTCGGGAGGTTTCCGGAGCCCAGTGCGGGAGTAGAAGAGCGTAGAAGCGTTGAAAGAATTGTTGTTCGAAGCCTTGGGGTCGAGGGCCTATTTATAGCCCCTGGAGGCGCCCGGAATGTCGGGGGCGCCCCCTCACGTGTCGGTCGATCCGAGTTCCACTCGGTCAGCTCTGATCCCTTTAAACTCGGGATCAGATCTTGACGGGGGCGCCCGGGTTAACCGGGTCAACTCTTATCCCTTGGCTTCGCTGGCATCTGCTTTGTTGGCTTGCACTGGGGGCGCCCGGGACGCTGGGGGCGCCCGGGACGCTGGGGGCGCCCGGGAGCACAGGGGCGTCCCGCCCATGAGCTGTCGAAGCCTGCCTTTGCTTCATGTGTTTTGTGTTCACCTTGGGGGCGCCCGGGACACTCCGGGCGCCCTGGTCAGCTGCTGCCTCACTCCTTTGAGGCTCTCTGAGCTGCAGACACTCGTTCCTTCGGTCATGCATCCAGGGTTAGTCCAAAACAACATAAAGTAGTAAGATGTTAGTTTATATAGCCTTAGCTGTCTTGGTTCTGACTTTGGGCCTCCAAAATGGAGCCCTAGGTCGAACCGACGCCTACTGTTCCCTCGACGGGGAACGCGTCCTCACCTACTCCTCTCGGGAGAATGTACCTGATGGCAACCAGCTCCTCCGGTTGGACTTTTGCCCAGCTGTCCTTTGCCAGGTGCCTAGCTGTCCTTCGCCAGGTCTTCAGTACCAAGCTGTCCTTCGCCTGGTGCCTAGCAGTCCTTCGCCAGGGCTTCAGTACCAAGCTGTCCTTCGCCTGGTGCCTAGCAGTCCTTCGCCAGGGCTTCAGTATCTGGCATTCCTTCGCCAGGTGCCTAGCAGTCCTTCGCTAGGACTTTGTATCCTGGCATTCCTTCGCCAGGTGCCTAGCAGTCCTTCGCTAGGGCTTTGCCTGCACACTTGAGTAACATGTTAGACAACCATTATTCCTTAACTTTTGAACCCTGTTGCCATTATCAAAACACAGGTTTGACTTGGGTGCTTTCTGCACCAACAATCTCCCCCTTTTTGATTTATGGCAACCCTGGTTCAAAAAGTTAAGTTAATCAGAGCATATAAAGATGAGATTTCGTTTCCTCCCCCTGGAAGGAATCTCCCCCTAGATTTTTCAAATGTTCGTGGGTTTTTGAAAATAACTTCTAAGTTTAAAGATGTTTTAATTTTGCTTAGAGTAATTTTCAACAGAGACTTTGTATTTTCCAAAATAATTTTGGTTGTGCACTTTGTAGAAAATTTAAGTTTCAAAATACTTAGACACATTGAAGACTTAAGTTTAAATATCACGAAGGATTTTTGAAAACTTAGGTTTGAGTACTAAGGAAAATTTCAAAAATTTAAGTTTAAGTACTCAGAAAGTTTTTGAAAACTTAAGTTTAAAATACTTAGAGGGTTTTTGAAAACTTAAGTTTGAGTGCTTAGAGAAATTTTAAAAATTTAAGTTCGAGTACTTAGAAAAATTTGAAAATTTCAGTTCAAAGTACTTAGAAAATTTTTGAATGAAAACTTCAGTTCAAAGTACTTAAAATTTTTTTGAAAATTTCAGTTCAAAGTACTTAGAAAAATTTAAAAATTTCAGTTCAAAGTACTTAGGAAAATTTGAAAAAGAATTTTGGTTTTTAAGTACTTAGGAAACTTTAAAAAATTTGTTTTAAGTACTTAGGAAACTTTGAAAAATTAAGTTTTAAGTACTTAGGAAACTTTGAAAAATTAAGTTTTAAGTACTTAGGAAAATTTAAAAAAATTTTAAATACTTAAAAAACTTAGTACTTTTTGAATAAAGGATAGAGTTTGAGGTTTTGGATTTTTTTTTAAAAAAAATTAAACTCTTTTCCTTTCCTATCTCTCCCCCTTTGCCATATATCAAAAACAAATAACTATAGCAAAAACATGATAAATAAATTGCATAAGGAATAATAAATTGCATAAGTTGCTGTACTGAGCCAATTCAGGATATGAACTAAACCAAATCAGTTTCAATTTTCTTTTTTAGGGTCCTGTCTAACCCAATTAGCTATTTACTAACTGTTATAAACAGTAGTTTTCGCTAGGGTTAGTCAAGTTAAGTGTTCTGTTCAAGTTAGATTTTCTAAACTTGACACTTAACTTGATTACTGTGTAAGTTATATTTAGTGCCCCAATTACTGCAGATGCACTGACTTAAAGCATCTTGAATTAAGGCAAAGACCTAAGCATCTCAACCCATTCTAGGTTATCAATCAAAAGTACCCTAAGGTGCTTGTGAGATGCTGGCTTCTAAATCTATAGGTGCATGCATTTCTAGGGTTAGGGTCTAGGCTAAGTCCATTTGCGAAAAAGCCCTAGTTTTGAAGGGGGTAGTTTTGAAAATAAAACTAAGTTGAAAATTTTATTTTTCAAACCTTTTCAAAACTAAGTAAATGCTGATTTTGAAAGCATTAAAAAAACTACTTTAAAAACTGATTTTTAAATGGACAAAGTAGTAAGAAAACCAAAAAATAGAGTAAACCTATTCTACCAAACATAATCCTAACTGCCTTCTTAGTGAGCTGAATTTAGACTTAGGTAGCGGTTTAGTGAATATGTTAGCTAGGTTGGATTTAGAGTCTATGTGCTTAAGTACTATTTCACCCCTGGCTACATGGTCTTTTACAAAGTGATGTTTAACTTCTATGTGTTTAGTTCTGGAATGTTGGATTGGGTTCTTAGTTAGATTAATTGAGCTTATATTGTCAATGAATACTTGAGTTTGGGTGTAGCTGAGCTGGAAGTCCTTAAGAGTGTGCATCATCCATAAGAGTTGTGCTACACATTCTCCTAAGGCAACATATTCAGCTTCTGTTGTGGATAGAGCTACACAGTGTTGTTTTCTGCTGCACCAACTTACTAGACTCTGTCCTAACAGTTGGCAGCTTCCACTTGTGCTCTTTCTATCTAATTTGCAGCCAACATAGTCAGAATCCGAGTATCCTGACAAATCAAAGGTTGAGGTTCTAGGATACCAAATCCCTACATTTAGGGTGCCCTTTATATATCTTAGTATTCTTTTTAGGGCTGCTAAGTGCGTTTCCTTAGCACAGGTTTGGTATCTAGCACACATCCCTACAGCAAACAGAATATCAGGTCTGCTTGCTGTAAGGTACAGTAGACTACCTATCATACTTCTATAGAGTTTAAGGTCTACTGGTTTACCATCAGGGTCACTATCTATTTTTATATTAGTGGCCATGGGGGTACTTATGCTTTTAGAGTTATCCATTTTAAATTTCTTTATTAACTCTTTAGCATTTTGGATTGATGGACGTAGTTTCCATCTCTAGTTTGTTTAATTTGTAAGCCTAGGAAAAAGTTAAGCTCACCAACTAAGCTCATTTCAAATTCATTTTCCATTATTTTAACAAATTCTTTTAGAAAGTTTGAGTTGGTGGACCCAAAGATTATATCATCTACGTAGATTTGGGCAATAAATATATCTTTTCCTAGGGTTTTAATAAATAAGGTTGAGTCAATTTGTCCTTGTTTAAATTCTTTAGAAATTAAGTAAGTTGATAAGCATTCATACCAGGCCCTAGGTGCTTGTTTTAGTCCATATAGTGCTTTAGTAAGTTTGTAAACGTGGTCAGGTCTTTCTAGGTCCTCAAATCCAGGGGGTTGTCCTACATAAACTTCTTCTTTAATGAATCCATTTAGAAAGGCTGACTTTACATCCATTTGGTATAGCTTAAATCCTTTATGGGATGCAAAGGCTAATAACATCCTAATGGACTCAAGTCTAGCTACTGGGGCATATGTTTCGTCGTAATCTAATTCTTCTACTTGGCTGAATCCCTTTGCTATTAAGCGAGCTTTATTTCTGACTATTTCTCCTTGATCATTTAGCTTATTCCTAAAGACCCACTTAGTGTCAATGATGGATTTGTCTTCAGGTTTAGGCACTAGTTCCCAGACTTGGTTCTCTCAAATTGGGCAAATTCTTCTTGCACTCGTAACAGGTTACGTTGGGCTTGCTCTTTTCATTTGCGAGTTCAGCTGGTTCATCCTTTCTTCGGCTGGCTTTCCTTCTGTTGGTTTGGTTCTTCAATTCCTTGTAGTAGTTTCTTGCCAGTCGGACCAGCTTTGGTCGATCTCCTTCATCTTCAGAGTCTGAGTCTGATTCAGACTCAGGTGTTGGTTGTGGTTTCTTCTTGGATTTCTTTTCAGATTTACCTGCAATAAAGGTAATGCCTTTCTCGGCCAGGGTGCAATTAGTCTGCTCATGTAATTCTAATTCAAAAAATAATTCATCTAATTTAATTTTTGAGAGGTCCTTTGAAACCTTGTATGCATCTACCATAGATGCCCACAAGGTGTTTCTTGGGAAAGCATTTAAAGCGTACCTTATTAGGTCACAGTTTTCTACCTTTTGACCGATGGTGTGCAGTCCGTTCATTAGTTCCTGGATTCGGGCGTGAAGCTGAGCTGCTGTTTCGTTGTCGGTCATTTTGATTGTATACAGCTTGTTCAGGAGCAAATCTCTCTTGCCGATCCGAGTGTCTAATGTTCTTTCGTGCAGCTCGATCAGTTTCCCCCACAGCTCCTTGGCACTGTTGAAAGGACCCACCCAGTTCAGCTCTTCTTTTGTTAAGCCACATTGGAGGGTTTGGGTCGCCTTTGCATCTGCTTCAATTTTCCGTTTCAGAGCAGTGTCCCACTCTGTGTAGATTTGAGGTACTCCTTCAGCATTTTTCAGAATCTCCAGTCCGGACTGGATGATTATCCACATGTCCACCTGAGTTTTCAGGTGAACCTCCATTCTGCTCTTCCAGTAGGAGAAGTCCTCCCCACTGAAGAGAGGTGGTCTTGCGGTGCTGAAGCCTTCTTGCATGGCCATTTATCTAAAACTTAAGAAAAAGACAGATATCCCAAGACTTGGTCTTGGATTAGTAGTGTGGTATGAAGAAAGAAATATTTATCAAGGGGTGTTGCACCAACCTCGACTAACGAGAAAAATTTCAAAAAGAAAAGAAAAAGATTTTAAAAAAAATCTGAAAAATTCTCAAATTGGTGGTTGCACCAAATTTGAGCTTCCCCGCTCTGATACCACTTGTTTGATCGAGAGAAACGATAGAGGGGGGGTGAATATCGTAAAACGTTCGGATTAATAGGTTAGAGAAATTGCGCAGCGAAAATTTAAATCAAACACGCAAACACCAAGTTTTTTACTTGGTTCGGAGTCGTGGTCGACTCCTACTCCAAGGCCCACGGTTGTTGACCATTTTCTGCGGGCAATTCTATATTTTCGCAAAACCAGTTTACATGATTGAATTAGAAGTATAGTAATGTAAACTTTAAAGAAAGCTCTTCGTTACCGACGTCCAGTGTAGATTGGATTTTTGATGCAGGAGGACGTCGTCGGCGCTTGTATCTCGAGTCGGGAGGTTTCCGGAGCTGAGCGCGGGAGCAGAAGAGCATAGAAGCGTTGAAAGAATTGTTGTTCGAAGCCTTGGCGTCGAGGGCCTATTTATAGCCCTTGGGGGCGCCCGGAACGTCGGGGTTGCCCCCCACGTGTCGGCCGATCCGAGTTCCACTCGGTCAGCTCTGATCCCTTCAAACTCGGGATCAGATCTTGACGGGGGCGCCCGGGAGGCTGGGGGCGCCCGGGTTGACCGGGTCAACTCTTATCACTTGGCTTCGCTGGCTTCTGCTTTGTTGGCTTGCACTGGGGGCGCCCGGGATGCTGGGGGCGCCCGGGAGCATTGGGGGCGCCCGGGAGCACAGGGGCGCCCCGCCCATGAGCTGTCGAAGCCTGCCTTTGCTTCATGTGTTTTTGTGTTCACCTTGGGGGCGCCCGGGACACTCCGGGCGCCCTGGTCAGCTGCTGCCTCACTCCTTTACGGCTCTCTGAGCTGCAGACACTCGTTCCTTCGGTCCTGCATCCAGGGTTAGTCCAAAACAACATAAAGTAGTAAGATGTTAGTTTATACAGCCTTAGCTGTCTTGGTTCTGACTTTGGGCCTCCAAAATGGAGCCCTAGGTCGAACCGACGCCTACTGTTCCCTCGACGAGGAACGCGTCCTCACCTACTCCTCTCGGGAGAATGTACCTGATGCCAACCAGCTCCTCCGGTTGGACTTTTGCCCAGCTATCCTTCGCCAGGTGCCTAGCTGTCCTTCGGCAGGTCTTCAGTACCAAGCTGTCCTTCGCCTGGTGCCTAGCAGTCCTTCGCTAGGGCTTCAGTATCCTGGCATTCCTTCACCAGGTGCTTAGCAGTCCTTTGCTAGGACTTTGTATCCTGGCATTCCTTCGCCAGGTGTCTAGCAGTCCTTCGCTAGGGCTTTGCCTGCACACTTGAGTAACATGTTAGACAACCATTATTCCTTAACTTTTGAACCTTGTTGCCATTATCAAAACACAGGTTTGACTTGGGTGCTTTCTGCACCAACACTACACAGGTAAGGGAGTAATCCCTAACTCTAAGCATTTTTCAAATTTATCTATGTGTAGTAGAAATAATGAAAATTGCTTGCCTTTGTATGTTAGAAATAATAATGGGAACTATTTATCTAAGCGTAATTTTGGTTTTAAATATTGTGATAGAAATAGGATCATTGTTGTATCTCAACACCCTAAGGAATCTATGTATCATGTTAAATCTAGGATTTTTCAGCCTAAGGACCAAGACATTAATCCAAACAAAGGTAGACACATGCCTAGACAAATTGGTAGATCTAGAAATATCCAAAGTAGACATAGTGATACTAAGGTGAAAAACCAAGAAAGGGAAAATCAAGCCTTGAGGGCAAGACTTGATAAATTAGAGAAAATCTTAGATAGACTCACTAGTGGATCTAGGGGCTTAGGCATTGTGTCAAGGAGTCAAAACCCTGAAAATGATAGACCGGGTCTAGGATATCGATCTACAAGATCAAATGCTATTGAAAAATCATATATAAGGTGTTGGAGCAATCGGCCCTAAGATGGTCCGGTGTGACCATAGGGTTTTGATGTTTGTGCAAAGGGTTTAAGTTAGGCTTACCCTTGTATTTGATATGCGTATATGGAGTGTGCAGGTTGTACAGGTTACGCATATGGACCTGACTGGACGGCCTCAGTACGGTAAAGGATGGCATGGAGACAAGCTGGAGGCTTGTGTGCGCATCTGAGGGACCTTGGAGTGCAGGGACGATGAGCTGATGGGCGCGAACTTCGAGGCATACGTGAAGGGTGGCATGGATGCAAGCTGGAGGCTTGCGTGCGCATCCGAGGGACGAGGGCCGAAGATGAAGAGGGCGCGAAGGCAACAGTCGAGACTGCGGAGGAGGAGTCAGTCGAGTCATAAGGGTACGAGTGCTGTGTGAATGTACTCGGGAAGTCCTAGGGGTCAAGTGTTGAGTGAAATGTACTCAGGGAGGCTAAACCCTAGGCTGGTAGGCAGGGCAGTCGACTGGCCCAAAGGCAGTCGACTGCTAGAACACACAGAGAATCGGGTCGACCCAAGGAGGGTCGACCAGTCGACTGCCAGTCGACTGGAATTGGTTCCAGTCGACTGACTCTAGTCGACTGGTCCTGTACCAGTCGACTGGTGAAGTCTGGAAACAGCTAAGAATTCGAACGTTGGGGTGTAACGGTCGGATTTTAGTGGTACCAGTCGACTGGCCCTGGGGCAGTCGACTGGTGGCGTGGTTTTTAGCCCGAGTCCTATTTAAAGGGACTCGTTTTGGGGCTGGGTTTCTTGGCGAATCTTGCTTGGAAAAAGCTTGATAGTAGCCTTGTGTGCTCAGGTGCTTGTAGAGGATTGTGGAGAGGTTTCTCCACCCACAAGGAGCTACACGAGATAGCCGGAGAGCATCCGGGGAGCGATCCGCCGAAGGATCAAGGGATCGTCCACCTCACGGACTGTCATGGAGTAGGAGTTTCATCTCCGAACCACGTAAATCTGGTTGGTTAGCATTGTTAGTTTGTTTTTATTTGTATTTCCGTTGCGCAACTAACAACGTAGGTTGAAAGAATCAAAGAACCACTATTCACCCCCCCTCTAGCTAGGGCAAAGATCCCAACATAAGGATGTCATATGACTATAGCAAGGGGAAGACCAAAAATGACAAGGAGAAGCCATTTAAAGAAGAGAAGAAGAATTTGACCAAGGGCAAGGTGTATAGAGTCAAGAAAGCTAGGGTTGAAGGTCAAGAAGTACCGGAGGTACACACGTGTGGCCTTGTCATGGTAGATGTCACCTAGGGAGGTGACTAAGGTTAAGAGTGTTGGTGCAAGTTGCATCAGTGATGTCCTCTTCTAAGTGTTTGAATATTTGACAATATACTTAAGTCAGTGATACATTAAACAAGAGAAGGGGAGTTAAGAGAGGAGTAACCAAAGTGGAAGAAAAGTCCTAGTTAATCTAGGCACTAAGACCTGGTGAGTGAAGCTGAGCACTAAGTCCTGGCAAAGGGCTGGGCACCAAAGACCTGCTCGGAAGGTGGGCACTAAGTCCTGGTCGAGGGCTGGGCAAGAAGACCTGGACGAGGGTTGGGCACCGAAGTCCTGGTCGAGGACTGGGCAAGAAGACTTGCCCGAGGGTTGGGCATCGAAGTCCTGGACTTAGGGTTTGGGCATGAAGTCTTGGTCCGAGGGACTGAGCAACTTAGCTGAGCGATGACTAAGGACAGAAGTAGAGACGGGTCGGGGTTCGGACGTCTCGAGATCCGAGAGTATCGGAAGCTAAGCAAAAGTCCACCTGAAGGACTGGGTGGCAACCGGCTCCTGAAAGGAGTAGGTGAAAGGCGCGTTCTCGGGGGTGGGAACTTGCTTCGATTCGACCTAGGGTTTTGTGGAAATCCGAAGTCAAAACCAAGTCCTTAGGGCTAATATTGTGTGTATATTTGCTTTGTGTTTGTGTATCTTGTAGGTACCAAGAATGGAAGACAAAGCACGGAAATCACACAGAAGGCAGCTGGATGCCTTGAAGCCAGGCGCCCAAGAGCAGTCAGGCGCCCCCATCATAGGGGCGCCTGGCTCAAAGAAGAAAAGTTGCAGTTTCGTGATGAAAGCAGAATAGGCTTCCATTCAGGCGCCCGGGATGATACGCGCGCCCAAGTTGAAAGCTGTATTTGCTGTTTCGAGTTCGAAACACAGATAAGCCTTCACTCAGGCGCCCAGGAGGTCCGGGGCGCCCTGGTCAAAGGTTTATCAGCTGCGGCGAGTTCGGCGCAGGGATGAGATTTGACCAAGTCCATAGGGGCGCCCCGATGATCACAGGCGCCCGTATAAAGCCTATAAAAGGGGCCTTGACCCCTCAGCTTCAGACACAACTTCCAAGAGCGATTCTGATCGTTCTGATCGACGACAACGCGCTAAAGATGATGCTCTACGACCGGGAGGCTCTAGGAGGAAGTGTGCGGCACTTCGGAGGTCCAGATCGGTCGAGTTTCAAATCCTTGTTGTTCGGTTTGCTTTTAGTATTTCACAATCAATTTATATCTTTGTGATTGTACTTCTGCACTGTAAGACGAGTTTTCATCGCCTCCGAAAATTCTAGAAAGGAGACCAATAGTGGACTCACGCGGAGTACATAGGCCTTGGACGTACTGACCCTGGGGGGTCGGGAACCAAGTAAATAAATCCCGCGTGTCTGCTGTGTTTTCTTAGTTTTATGTTTTACTTTTCCGTTGCACTAATGCTCTAAGTCTAGAACGATCGAAAGCTTTCCATGAGAAGATTTTCACGATCGATATTCACCCCCCCTCTATCGATGGCACCGATCCTACAAGTGGTATCAGAGCCAGACCGCTCTTCACCGGAATAACCGCCGACGGAGCAACGACCCTAGGAGTTGAGGGGGAGCCTAGGGGTGAATCAGGTACATTTTAATTATAAATGTCAAATTTTAAATTTCATATAATATGCTTCAAGTGCAGGGAGAGAGGGCACTATAAAAATCAGTGTCCTACTCATAAGACTCGTACTTCACTGGTGGCAAAGGAGGTACCAGCGCTAGGAGTCCGGATGAACAAGGACCACATCAAATGTTTCAAATGGGGAAAATACGGACATTACAAACACAAGTGTTGGGCAAAGGTACGCAGAATTTATGTTCCAAAAATTATTTAAATTCCTGCACTATCCTATGTAGATAGGTTAGATAATTTTTCTGATAAAGTAGAATTTTTACATAGTCAAATAAATTTCTTACATGACCAACTAGAAAATATAGACAATGATAAATTATCAAAAATTAATTCTTTAATTATCAATATCAATGCAATAATTTGTAAAATTAATTCTGATAATTTTAATCCTGAAATTAATTCTGATAATTTTAATTCTGAAATTAAATATGATAATTTTACCGTTATTTCTGAATTTAAATCTGAAATTAATTTTGAATTTAAATCTGAAATTAATTCTGAACTTAAATTTGAAATAAATTCTGATAAAATTATCTCTAAGATTAATTCTAAATTTGAAAAACCTTTAGATAATTATGAATTCAAATTTGAAAATCCCTTGGATAGGTCTGAATTCAAATTTGAAAATCCTTTGGATAAATCTGAATTCAAATTTGAAAAACCTTTATATAATTATGAATTCAAATTTGAAAATCCGTTGTATAAATCTGAACTCAAATTTGAAAATTCTTTAAATAATTATGAGTTCAAATTTGAAAATCTTAAGGATAATTCTAAAGATAGCTCTAAAATTAGTGAAAATATTTCTGAACATAATCCTGAAATTATTGAAATTGTTTCTGAGGACAAAAATGATTTTGTTGGAAATATTCTTGAGGATAATCAAGATGAAATTCTCCCAGATGATAACTTAATTATAGATACTATTGAAGATTATTACAAAACTTTAACTAGTGCCCAAATTACTCCACCTATGTTAAGGGTATTGAAGGATGAAATTTTGAGGATGAGAAGGAAATGAATTTTCTAAGATAAAGGCCATAGTTAATAAAAATTACCAAGATTCAAATAAACCAAAATTATTGGAAAAACTTGAAAAGATAAATAAGGAAGAAATAGTAGATGAGTCAGAAATGTTCGAAATAATGAAAATTATGAACTTAAACCCACAACTATTAATTAATCATTTCAACCTTAATTATTCAAATCTTTATTAATTAACAATCAAATTAATTCAACTTAATTCAATTAAATCTTAATTAATTCAACTTAATTCAATTAAATCTTAATTAATTCAAATTAATTCAATTAAATCTTAATTAAAACAAATTCAAATTAATTCACTTAAATCTTAATTAATTCAAATTAATTCAACTTAATACAATTAAATCTTAATTAATTCAACTTAATTCAATTAAATCTTAATTAAATCAAATTCAAATTAATTCAATTAAATCTTAATTAATCAAATTCAAATTAATTCAATTAAATGTTAATTAACTCAAATTAATTCGTAATTAAATCAATTTAATCTTTAATTACTTCTTATTTAATCTAATTAAATTAATTCGTATTCTAATTAATTAAATCCCAATTAATTCTTAATTAAGTCAATTAGTTCTTAAATAACTTAAACTCAAACTAAATAAAATCTTACCCAAACCGCAACAATTAAGTTAATAAAATTAAATATGTCAAAGTGGGTTGACATATTCGCGAGTTCACACGACATGTATCAAATCGGGAATTTGATACATTATTAGAAACTTAAATAAAATGATTTGAATTGTTTGACTCATGCATAACTGCCATGTCATGCATATGCTATTTTTTTTCAATTTATGTCATGTCATGCTATTTTTTTTCAATTTATGTCATGTCATTCATGTTTAATTTTATGCATAATTTAGAACGGCTATAGGAAAAAGAATAGTTGAAACTTGAACAACTTAGTATTAGGCGGAGGTGAGATGATAGTACGTTAGAGAAGCCCTTCTAATAAGGTCAAGTATATTCTACTTGGTCTGTTTAGTCTGGTGGAACTAGCCGAAGCTACCGATCCAAAACCTAAACTTGTTAGACCAAAATCTTTCAAGGAGTAACTTGAAGATGAATTTTCTATAAAAGGCTTTGTCAAGGAAAGGGTTGATGATCCAATAAGGCTACGACCAAAGAAGGCCTTTTGCCTCGTCAAGACCTGGAAGCCAATTACTGAAATCAAATTCACTTTACTATTATCAGATTTGAATCTAACACAAGTTTCAATTAAATCTTAAATTTAACAATGAATTAAGAAAAATGATTCAAGCATCTCACAATACACCTATAAGACAACCATGTTTGCTGTATTGAGACATCTAAAATGGGTGAGATGTTAAGGACTAATAAATTGAAGAATATTTTTCAAAACTGTTTTCAAAATTCTTAGAATATTTTTCTAAAAATATATTTTCAAAATAGTGCTTCAACATAATAATGTTTTTATGGATTTCATGATTGTCTGATTGCCAATATATTGTATGTCTTCAAAAATTTATATCATTTTCAAAAATTGTTTGGCTCACACAATTAGACACAAGCCTCCTAGGAAAACACTAAAGTTCCTTAAGACACCTAGATAGAGTCAAACGATGTCGGGTATAGGAGGAGTGTTTTTTTTTTGTTTTTAAACACTACTATTACTTACGTTTTTCGAAAACTATGCCTGACAAATTACCTTCATTTCAAAATATGTTTTGGAATTTCAAAATAAGTTCTAAAATTGTGCCTATGTCATTTGATTTTGATAAACCCTAAAGACACAGAGGAAGGTCCACTTAATGATCTACAAGGACTCCAAGGATGTATCAGATTTAGGGGGAGTCTAAATCAAAAAGAAATTATTTTTAACAAGTATTATCTTTTACAATTTATTAGATAATTGCTTTGATCTGAACCAAACCCTAAAGACTTAGAGGAAGAGTACTTGTGGTCAACAAGCTTCCTAGGACTGGGTCAAGTTTAGGGGGAGGTCAAATTAAAAGAATTATTTATAACGTGTTTTCATGAACTATATCTTCAAGATCTTGCTAAAATATAAGTCTTTCAAAATACTTTATTCTATTTTTTAGAATTTTTGTGCCTTATGAAATTGTTTTTGAAATAATATTTACTTGAGTTTGGAAAATTTTTCCAGGACACTTAGGAAAATGTCCTTGTAGTCAACAAGGTTTCCTAGGTTTGTGTCAGACTAGAAGATAGACCTAGTCAAGTAAAATATTGTGTTTTAAAATTAAAGATTTTTCAAAAGTATTTAAAATTTTTAAAAAATGTACTAGCATATATTTTCAAAGTACTATCATTCTTTTTAGATTATCAAAATTCTAATTAAAAAATAATATTTACATTAGTTTGAAGAATTTCCAGGACACTTAGGAAAATGTCCTTGTAGTTAACAAGGTTTCCTAGGATTGTGTCAGATTGGAAAAGAAACCTAGTCAAGTAAAATATTATGTTTTCAAAGCCTAATCTTTTTCAAAATGTACTTAATTTTTCAAAAATTCAATATTTTTCAAAAGTACTTAATTTTTCAAAGCTCAGTAGTTGCAAAATATGCATAATATTTTTCAAAAATTACTTATATTTTCCAAAATTGCAAATATTTTTAAAAAATGCATAATATCTTTCAAAGTTACTTATATTTTTCAAAAATTACATAATCTTTCAAAAGTACTTGCATCTTTCAAAAGATCATAATATTTTTCAAAGTACTTGTACTTTTCAAAGTTCATAGTATTCTTTCAAAGTTATGCATTTTCCAAAAGTACTGGGTTTTCTCAAAAAGTGCAATATATCTTTCAAAATTTAAAGTGAGAAGTTTTTTGTGACAAAATAGAAATTCTTTTTGGGTACAATTTAATTACTTAGTTTTATACTATGCTTTCAAAAATTACACTAAGTATTTTCAAAAAGAACCAAAGGTTTCCATTGTTGATGCAAGTATTTTGGTTTTTTTTGATGTATGACAAAGGGGGAGAGATGCGCCTTAAGTTAGAAATAAATTTTCTCTTCTCTTTCCAAAGGATCAAAAATCAAAATGCTTTTCAAAAAGGAGGGAGAGTGAAAGTTAGAAGTTAGAAATTTTTAAGTTAGAAATAAATTTTCTCTTCTCTTTCCAAAGGATCAAAAAATCAAAATGCTTTTCAAAAAGGAGGGAGAGTGAAAGTTACAAGTTAGAAATTTTTTTTCCTATTTTTCCTAGAGGATCAAAAATGGATTTTCAAAACTTAGATCAATTTTTTCATTTGATCCCAAGAGTTAAGGTTTAGCCCTTTCAACCAATCTAACTTAAGATATTGTCAAACATCAAAAAAGGTGAGATTGTTAGTGCAAGTTGCATCAGTGATGTCCTCCTCTAAGTATTTTAATGTTTGACAATATACTTAAGTCAGTGATACATTAAACAAGAGAAGGGGCGTTAAGAGAGGAGTAACTAAAGTGGAAGAAAAGTCCTAGTTAATCTATGCACTAAGACCTGGTGAGTGAAGCTGGGTACTAAGTCCTAGTAAAGGGTTGGGCACCGAAGACCTACTCGGAAGGTGGGCACTAAGTCCTGGTCGAGGACTGGGCAAGAAGACCTGGTCGAGGGTTGGACACCGAAGTCCTGGTCGAGGACTGTGCAAGAAGACCTGGCCGAGGGTTGGGCACCGAAGTCTTGGACTTAGGGTTTGGGCATGAAGTCTTGGTCCGAGGGACTGAGCAACTTAGCTGAGAGATGACTAAGGACAGAAATAGAGACGGGTCAGGGTTCGGACATCTTGAGATCCGAGAGTATCGGAAGCTAAGCAAAAGTCCACCCGAAGGACTGGGTGGCAATCGGCTCCTGAAAGGAGTAGGGGGTGGAAACTTGCGTCGGTTCGACCTAGGGTTTCATGGAAATTCGAAGTCAGAACCAAGTCCTTAGGGCTAATATTGTGTGTATATTTGCTTTGTGTTTGTGTATCTTGCAGGTACCAAGAATGGAAGACAAAACAGGGAAATCACACAGAAGGCAGCTGGATGCCTTGAAGCCAGGCGCCCAACAACAGTCAGGCGCCCCCATCAATAGGGGTTCCTGGCTCAAAGAAGAAAAGTTGCAGTTTCGTGATGAAAGCAGAATAGGCTTCCATTCAGGCGACCGGGATGATACGGGCGCCCAAGTTGAAAGTTGTACTTGCTGTTTCAAGTTTGAAAGATAGATAAGCCTTCACTCAGGCGCCCGGGAGGTCCGGGGCGCCCTGGTCAAAGGTTTTATCAACTGCGGCGAGTTCGGCGCAGGGATGAGATTTGACTAAGTCCATAGGGGCACCCTGGTGATCACAGGCGCCCGTATGAAGCCTATAAAAGGGGCCTCGACCCCTCAGTTTCAGACACAACTTCCAAGATCGATTCTGATCATTCTGACCAATGACAACGTGCTAAAGAAGAGGCTTTACGACCGGGAGGCTCTAGGAGGAAGTGTGCGACACTTCGGAGGTCCAGATCGGCCGAGTTTCAAATCCTTGTTGTTCGGTTTGCTTTTAGTATTTTGCAATCAATTTATTATCTTTGTGATTGTACTTCTGCACTGTAAGACGGGTTTTCTCTGCCTCCAGAAATTTCAGAAAGGAGACCAATAGTGGACTCACACCGAGTACATAGGCCTTGGACGTACTGACCCTGGGGGGTCGGGAACCAAGTAAATAAATCCCGCGTGTCTGCTGTGTTTTCTTAGTTTTATGTTTTACTTTTCTGCTGCACTAACACTCTAAGTCTAGAACGATCAAAAGCTTTCCGCGAGAACATTTTCACGATCGATATTCACCCCCCTCTATCGACGGTACCGGTCCTACAAAGAGCTCAAGGGAGAGATCTAGGAGTCAAGATGGGATCCATGGGCAATGGATCTCTAGAGGATTTCTCCTAGGGGACTAGATGGATTGTGGAATGTGCTAAAGGATTTGGAAGACAAACTTAAGTCTTAATCCTAGGGATTTGACACATCAAAAGTGAGTTTTATGGATCAAAAGATGACAATAAGACTATATTGTATGAAAATTGATTTTCAATTTGTAGATGCCATATAAATCAATGCTAGGGATGCATTGTGGTTGGGTATGAGAAGATACATGATAAGTGTTATTTTATTGATCATTTTATATGCTTAAATCCGTGTTTGACCCATATTTTACTTGTGTAATTGTGGATTTACCCTAGGTTTTAGGATTTATACTCTTTTTGGACCTAATTGTAAATTTTGATATATTTGAGTTGTTTTGTCACTAAATTTTTGATCTACTTTTGTAGGCTTCAAATGATCAGGGACCTAGGTCATGTTGGGTCAAGGTTGAGTCAAAAGTGGACTGGATCAAGTGATCAAGCGCCGACTCATATGGACCGTCCGATGCAAGAACGGTTAGATCTAGACCATCTGAGAACTTCTGATCAATCCGAGCTGGGATTAAGTCTAATCGAGCGATCAGATCATGATCTGAATGTTTCAGCCCAATCGGAGATCATCTGGCCGTTGGATCACGATCAGAGGAATCTAGACCATCCATTCAAAGATCAAGGTGATCTGAATCATCCGTTGGAGATCTGGCAGATCCGAGCTACCCCGAGGATGATCCTGACCTCTGATCAAGATCTAGAAAGTTTGAGTCAAATCGGACGAAGATCAACCGTTGGATGAGCAATGAACAATCTCAGCCGTCCAAATTAAATGGTTTAAGTTTAAATTCGAATTCCCTCGGCAGAACAGAGCATCGCGTCTTCGCCAGGCAGCTCAGTTTTCTTCTCGTTTTCTCGCTTGTTCTCCGTTTTCTTTGCGATTTCTTCCATCTGAAGGCGTGGCCAACTCGATCACAACCTTGGAGCAAGATTTGGATCGCTGGGAGGAAGCTTCAGTGGAGATTTCAGCTCCAAATTGCGCCGGATGCAGAGCTGTTTGAGGGTTTCGGCAGTTTTGTGATTTGAGCTCTTGGATCTCAATCGCGTCCATTTCCTTCCATCTGAACCATCTGTAGGGGTCCTAGAATGAGCTCAGATGATTTTCAAATCATCATCGCAACTCTTCACATTGAGATCTAGGAGTTTGGATTGGATTTCCCAGCTGTGTGCATTTTGAGAGCAGATCTGAATTGGAGCTAAGTTTCTCAGTGATTTGCGAGTTGAAGGGGTCCTTGACTTGCCCTTGCGTGACGAACAAGGAGGTCTTGATACAAGGGATGGATCGAGACTTAGTTTCCTTTTGCATTTCTTTTGTTTAGCTGTAATTTCAATTACTGCTCTGAATTCTGTTTCTGTTTCGTATCATCTGCTAAAAGTTTCATTTCTGAATTGTTCTAGCGTTTAATTAGGTTTCATTCTGCAAAGTAAGTAGTTTGATAGCTCAATTAGAGATCAATTGTACTCGAATCAGTTTGTTTTGTAGTTGAATCGTTTCTGAATTTAGATTCGTTTCTTCAGTTATGCTTAAACTATAGCGTTTCAGTTTATATTTTCAGTTTCTAAATGTTTGTATCAAGCTAGCTTAGCTGGGTTTATGAATTCACTTTGAAGCTCAATTCATTTACATAGTTATTGAAGTCAATTGTTGCATTTGGTTTCAGCTCGGTAGTGTAATTCAGTTTTCATTTCTGCAAGTTTCTGATTTCTGCAAGTTTCTGATTTCTGCAAGTTTTTGATTTCCAGTCTTGAATTGTATCAAGTGAAGTCTGTATCTTGTGAATTTTATCTGAACCTTGGATTGTAGCATTCGAGTTCAGTTGTTGTGTTTGATTTTGTATCAACTTCATGCTGCCTTTCATTTCTACTCATAATTTCTGAATTCCTGAACATGTGTACTGCCTTAGAAGCTTCTCTTCATTTCTGCAAATTGTTTCTGCAAACTAGTGTGCGCATCAGTTAATTTCAGCATGTTTAGTTCATCATATCTGAAAATGTGCCGAATCACCATCAGCTTTTCTTAAGCTTTCCTGAATTCGATTAGTAATTCAAATTTAGTTGCATTTGTTAGCTTCAGCACTCATCTTACCATTGCATCACTGCATCAGATTTATTAAGTTCTTCATGTCCATATCTGCATTAAGTTTATGAAGTTTGCATTTCATTTCTACATTCAAATCACATTGTACATTAGCTAGGTCAGAACTTTTGTTGCTGCATTCATTGTTTCTGAATTTTGCATTGAAAGTGTTTGTTTCACACTTATTTGTTTCACATCAGTATGATCCATTAGTATAAATATGCATTTAATGTCTTTTAGCACATAAGTTCCTTTCCTTGCATTTCAAGCTAGTTTCCACTCTTCACTTTGTATCAAGTTTTCATTTCTGAAATGTTGCTTATAATTCTGCATTAGATTCAATTTTAAATGCCAGCATTACTTTGATTTGATTACTTACTGTTTGGAATGCATTTGCTATAGTACTTGTTATTAATTGTTCAAGTTCATAATTGTTTAGTCCTTAATTGTCATTACCTAGTTTAAGTTGCTCAGTCAAGTTTTCTTTCCTCTTCTTTGCATTGTCATTTTTATTTGCAAACCAAACCCATTTCTTATTTGAAACCTAAAAACATTGGACGACATATAAATGCAAGTTTGAATCGAACAACTTGAACTATCCCTTGGAAAAAAATACGACCTGTGACCTCTTTACTACATTTTCATATTTTGATTGCAAAAAGGGTTTCCAGCAATTATAAATATCTAAATTTGAGACCCACTTTCGTGACAGCTCTTTTGGGTCCATCAAATTTTTGGCGCCGTTGCCGGGGAACATACTAGTTGAGTTGTTTGATTTTTGCTTGTGTACTCATTTCATATTTTTCTTGATCTATTTTTGCACTTACTGCTATATCTTTTGATCTGATTTTATTTGTTTCATCCTTCTATATACTTGTACTGCGATTTGTTTTTGATTTTATGACTAGGTCTACAGGTGGTGATCTTGAAAATTTTGACCCTGAGATTGAGAGGACTTTCAGAGCTAGGAGGAGCCAGCTCAGTGTTTCAGAGGGATTTGACATTATTCCTACTCAGTCTATTTCAGCCTATTCAGTTGATCAGATGGCAGACCACCAGAAGACCATGAAAGAACTCGCAGCACCAGATGCTACTTTTCAGTAGTCCAGTATAGCTTATCCAGAGCTAGCTGGTGATTTTGAGCTCAGATCTGGACTTATCAATTTGTTACCTAAGTTTTAAGGATTATCTGGAGAAGATCCAAATAGACACCTGCATGAATTTCACGTTATATGCTCCAGTATGAAGCCTCAGGGCATTTCAGAAGAAGATATCAAGCTGAGAGCTTTTCCATTTACCCTGACAGGAGCAGCTAAGGACTGGTTCTACTACTTACCTACGGGGCATGTGTCTAGTTGGATTTCAATGAAGAAGGCGTTTCTAGAGAAATATTTTCCAGCATCAAGGACTGCAATTATCAGAAAAAGCATTTGTGGCATTCAGCAAGTGATGGGTGAGACACTCTATGATTACTGGGAGAGGTTTAATAAATTGTGCTCCAGTTGCCCACAGCATCAGATTAATGAGCAGTTACTCATCCAGTATTTTTATGAGGGCTTATTGCAGATGGACAGAATTATGATTGATGCTGCAGCTGGAGGGGCCTTAGTCAACAAAACACCACATCAAGCTAGGGAGCTAATTTCAAATATGGCAGAAAATTCTCAGCAATTTGGAAGCAGAGCATTATCTACTAGAGGGGTTAATGAAGTTCAGATGGGTTCTAATGATTAGAAAGAGATAAAGAATTCATTGGCAGAGATCGCATCATTTATTAAGCAATTGAATGTTAATAATGCAAATCAAAATTCCAATATTTCGGTGCCTCCACAATCAAGCCAAGTGTTGAGAGTATGTGGCATTTGCTCTAGTCAAGAACACAATTCAGATTCATGCCCCAACCTCCATCAGGATGAGACACTAG
Source organism: Boesenbergia rotunda (assembly GCA_024364735.1). Lineage (NCBI taxonomy): Eukaryota > Viridiplantae > Streptophyta > Magnoliopsida > Zingiberales > Zingiberaceae > Boesenbergia > Boesenbergia rotunda. The sequence continues at coordinate 343,108 of JAGFNQ010010619.1, read as the reverse complement.
CGGCATTCGTTAGGGGACAGTTTCAAGCTAGGAATGGCTCCTATTCTTCTACTTATAACCCTGGTTGGAGGGGTCATCCAAATCTGAGGTATGGGAATTCATTCTACCAACAGAACCCCTCACAACAGCAAGGTCAGCAGCTTCAACCATCTCTTCAGCAGCCACAGCAATTTCCAGCTCAAAATCTGCAAAATCAGCCTCCAAATCAGCATTTCCAGCCAACAATTCAGAACTTTCAGCAGCCATTTCAAGGGAATCAACAAAGTTTCCAAGGGAATTTGAGTTACCCACAACAATATCAATCTTCACAGCAGCAACTCCAACAAACGCAACAAAATTTTCAGCCTTGGAATCAAAGTTTTCAGCCACAAAATCAAGGAATTCAGCCCAATCAATTTCAATCCTCACCACAACAAGTTCCATTTCAAAACCAGAATTTTCAAGCCTATAATCCTCAGCAAATTCAACCAACATTCCATCCAAATTGCCAGCCCTATCAACAACAATTCCAACAGCTCCAACAGCCCCAACAACCCTATTTTCAAGGATTTCAGCAAGGGCAACAATTTCAACAACCTACTCCTATCTTTCAAGGTCAAACAAAACCGTATGCTAACTAAGGGGGCTATGGAAGCTCTAGTGGAGGAAATGCACAGCAACAAAGAATTGAAGAGATGTTACAACAAGTTTTACAACAACAACAACAACAAAGGAATGAGCCGGCCATACAAAACCTTGAAAGGCAAATGAGATATTTGGCTAGTGAGATGAATCAAATGAAAGCTCAAGGATCAAGCCAACTACCTTCTCAAGCTGTTCCTAATCCAAAAGGAAACGTTAGCGCTATTTATTTGAGGAGTGGGAAGGTTGCATCAACTCAAAATGATCCAAGAGTTGAATTTTCTGAAAACAGGGCAGCATCTTCATATCCAGCCCAAAACAGCCACGAAACCACTTCAAATTCAGTTGATTCCACCCCTAGCCCGTGCCCAACTCCGTCATCAAGCAATCCTGTAATTTTGGTGGAAAACGAAGCACAAATCAGTGGCGAAACATATTTTACAGCAGCCATTCAAAACAGGGCAGCAGCTCATAAATCAGCCCTTCCATCTTCGGTTCAAGAGGAAGAATTTAGAGTGCCCTTGCCTTTTCCACAGGCGAGAACTCCAACCAAAAGACAAGTGGAGGAGGAGAAAGCAAAAGAGTACAATGAGTTGGTTAAATTGTTTAGCAAAGTAGAGATTAATGTACCCTTGCTGACGATGATCAAACATGTTCCTAAGTATGCAAAATTTCTGAAAGATCTTTGTGTTAATAAGAGGAAGCTTAAGGAAAATGAAATGGTCAGCATGGGGAAGAATGTTTCATCACTCATCCATGCCATACCTCAGAAATGTGAAGACCCTGGGATGTTTACTGTATCTTGTGAGATAGGGAGCACCACGTTACATGATGCCATGCTGGATTTAGGAGCTTCTATTAATGTCATGCCCAGGACAGTCTTCCAGATGCTTGGCATTGGTCCTCTACAGTCCACTGGAGTTGTGATTCAGCTAGCAGATAGAAGCCAGACCTGTCCGGCAGGAGTTATTGAAGATGTTTTGGTAAAAGTGAAGGAGTTAATTTTCCCTGCGGACTTCTACATTCTAGACATGGAAGGAGAGTATCTTGCACGTAGATCCCCACTCATCCTTGGAAGGCCTTTTCTGAAGACTGCTAGAATAAAAATTGATGTATATGCTGTCACCCTTTTGATGGAGGTGGGAGACACAGTAGTCCAGTTTAGTATTTTTGATGTCATGAAGGACCTTAGGGGAGATCGTTCTATTATGAGCATAGACACCCCAGATGAGACTGTTGAGGCACAGTTTATTGATGATGATGGTGCATTTGACATAGTGGGAGGAGCTTTGATTTTAGAGAAAGCTGAGAAGATGAATGGAAAAGCATGTGACAGCCTTAATTTCAAAACTGAAGCTTTACCGGAGTTTTCTTGTTTTCTATTTTCTGATGATACTGCTATTGATAGTCCTAATCTTTTTGATAAGGTTGTTGCAAGTATTACTAAGGAGGCATGCACAGGAGATTATTCTACAGTTGTAGGGGATTGCACATAGCCCCAGGGACCACCACCATTTCCAGAAAGTGTAGGGACTTGCATGATGAGAGCAAGTACCCAAGGATCACCTATTCCAGTTGAATGTCCACCAGAATTTGAACCTGAGATGGAGGTATTTCTTGTAGAACCAACAGACATTTTTGAACATGATCAGGTAAGTATTTTTTCTTTTCCTTTAGAAAATTTTAGGGAGATGTCTAGATTTGCATGTGAAGAATGTCTTGATACATCATTTGTGAAAAATAATTTTGAAAATTCTTTAGAGGCACCCAGGCTTGATTTTATGCATTGCTATGATACTCTTGAGATAGATTATGCTAAAATTGATTGTGAGAAATTTTTAGAAGAGCCTGAAATTGAAGTTGTTTATTGTGAAGAATCTCTTGCTATTTCCTATGCTGAAATTGAGTGTGAAAAACTTCTGGAGATACTTGAGATTGACTTTATTGACTGTGAAACATTTCTTGATATACCTCATGTAGAATATGCTTGTGAAAAATTTACTGAGGTACCAAAAATTGATTTTATTGGATGCGATGCATTTTTAGATACATTTTATGTAGAGATTGATGATATTGCACTTCTTTCTTACCCCGCACGCTTGAGAAAGGTTTTACATGTTTTTGCAGGGTCTCAGAGATTTCTTGAGTGGATACTCCATTTAGATAGTCTTCAACCTCCTAGATGGTTTTCCGAAAAGAATAAAGAGGGAAGAGATGATCCTACTTTAATTCGAAGCACTCCACCTCTAAAATGGCTCTTGGACCTAAATCACCTTCGGCCACCTGAACAGTTTATTGTAAAATCTAAGTGTGGGGTAGGTATGCATCATCAAATTGAACAAAGGAAGGGAACTCTCTCAATTACCCATACCCCTCCACTACCAAGATGGAGATTATCTCTTGATAGACTCCGACCGCTAGAAATAAAGGGGAGTTTGTTCCTTCTTGCATTTTCTTTCATTGCATGTTTCATTTTTATGTTCTTTAGAAGTAGAATTTTCTTTTAAAAAGAATTCTTGCTAATAAATGCGTGAGTAGAGTAGAATGAATAAATAGACATTGTAAATACCATTTTATGTCTTTTGGCACTTTTTCTTCATGAGTAGGAATAAATGTATCCCTCTAGGTTATCTTGATAACATTTTAGAGTCTTTTGAAAATAAATTAAATTTGGTTGTTAAAACTTTAGATTTGAGCTCATGGATGAAATCTTGGATGCTTGAGTACTACTTGGCCATGGATTCTTGATTGAGGACTTGAGATGAATTATTTTTACCCAGTGAGGATTAGCCTTATTTTTGTGACACATACATGTGATTGTACTCTAGAACTTGCTTAGGTTCTTTCAAAACCATATTTCAATGATTGGATCACATCTATTGAGGCTAATAAATTTGTTTACCTTTCCATATCAATTCTTGACACTAATCATGATCTTTCTATTTTTCTTTCCTTATCTTCTACTCTTAACCATACTTTCTAGGGATTTGTTGTTTGGGGATGTTCTTTGATGTTATTTTTCCCGAGACGGACAAAGGATTAAGTGTGGGGGAGTGATTAGTGTTTTGGAATGTATTTTCATCAAGGAAGCACTTCATTTGAAAAAAAAAAAAAATTTCATGTGCCATTTGAGTGGAGCTTGGTATCAAGAATAAGTGGGAATTCAATTTGAATTGGAGGTGAAGTGGATCTTAAAATCTGCAATGGGAAGGAATGGCACGGAAAAAACAAAAAAAATAGAAAAAAACTGTGCCATGAAAAAAATTGAAATCAATGGAGTTTGTAGCACAAATGGTTTGGATTAAAAATTGGGAAGTAGGAATTATGGAAGCTTAAATTGGCAAAACTTTGCTAAAGTTGGATTGAAGTTGTAAGCTTGAATTGTAGCAGAAAATCTGTGCAGAATTGAGGAACCAAAGCGGAAACAAGTGAAGAAAAAAAAATCTGTGCAAAGGAAAAATCAGAAATTTTGTGCCAAAGTGAAAAGAATGCTATGAAATTGTTTCGGCCACTCTTCTAGGAGCTGAATTGCAGCTATATATTTCTGAAGTCAGTGCAGGGGTTGCTGGAATTTGAAGAAGAAAAAAAAAGAAAAACAAAACAGTTTGTATCAATTTGAAATTGAGTGTGCCATGGATGGAACTTGAATTTGTTGAGCTGAAATTCTCAAGTGAAGCATGTGAACTTCCCACTGTTATTTGAGGCTAATTGTTCTAAGTAATCAAGGGAGTGCAAGGTCAAGAATGTGAGCTGGAAATGCAGTTGGAAAAGAGAAAAATCAGAAGTTAATTTGCCATAAGTCAGTTTGGTATCAAGAAGAGGCTGAAAATTGGGTTTTGTATCATTTGATTGCAAGTATTAACTGATGCTACTGGATTCAGGAAAGCTGACCACATCATGAATAAAACAAGGAGAAGCTGCAGAAAAATCAGTGAGTAGCAGCTGGTAAAAAAAAAACAGAAAAAAAAACAGTTTGGAAAAAACAAAGAGACAAGTTGGCACACAATTGAAAACTTGGCACCATGAAATCAGTGAAGTTGATCTTATCCAAATTGAAGATCTATTCCACCATTATATTCTGAATTTACTAGAGAGAAAGAAAAAGAAAAAAATCAGAAAAAAAAAGAAAAAAAAAGCAAAATTGGCACACAAGAGTGAAATTGGCACAAAGGAGTTGATGAATTCTTTTCATAAGATTTTTGAAGGGCAATGTCAAAGCCTCATTTCATCCCACTTTGACTTCATTATATGGACTGAAAGGAGGGCAAAAATGCATCAAGAATATCCTTGAACATCCAAGTCTTCCACTCATTCAAATTTGCTATTTACTTGGCTTTTATTTCATTTCTACCATTTCATATGTCTTTCACTTTTGAATAAGCTTTTATAGATGATTGATTCTAATCATGAATAATGGTGGAGAGTAGATAATAAGCAAGCCTATGGTAGTGCAAGAAGCATGTGTGTATGAGTGAGCTCTGTTGGTGCAGGAAGCACCATATCGAACTTGGTTTTGATATTGGCAAAGGATTCAAAGTTAAGTTTATTTGTGATCTAACGTTGTTCACTGAGTGTGCAGAAAAAGCCCTAGCGAAGGACTGCTAGGCATCTGGCGAAGGACTGCCAGTATCCAAGTCCTAGCGAAGGGCTGCTAGGCACCTAGCGAAGGACTGCCAGGAAACAAAGACCTAGCGAAGGGCTGCTAGGCACCTGGTGAAGGGCTGCCAGGAAACAAAGACCTAGCGAAGGGCTGCTAGGCACCTGGCGAAGGGCTGCCAGGAAACAAAGACCTAGTGAAGGGCTGCTAGGCAGCTGGCGAAGGGCTGCCAGGATACAAAGCCCTAGCGAAGGACAGCTAGGCACCGGGCGAAGGGCAGCTCGGCCTCCAAGACCTGACAAAGGACCGTCAGGCAAAAGTCCAACCAAAGGAACGGTTGGCATCAAGTAAATTCTCCCGAGAGGAGTAGGTGAGGACGCGTTCCCCGTCGAGGGAACAGTAGGCGTCGGTTCGACCTAGGGCTCCATTTTGGAGACCAAAGTCAGAACCAAGACAGCTAAGGCTGTATAAAATAATAATATAATTGCTATTTGGACTAACCCTGGATGCAGGATCGAAGGACTGAGTATCTGCAGCTCAGAGAGCCTCAAAGGAGTGAGGCAGAAGCTGAGCAGGGCGCCCCGGATGATCCGGGCGCCCCCAAGGTCAACCCAAGTCTGCAAGAAGTGAAAACACACCTCAACGCGCCTCGACAACTACATTCGGGGCGCCTCGGATGCTCCGGGCGCCCCACTTGTCGCGGGCGCCCCGCCTGTCGCGGGCGCCCCGCGTGTCGCGGGCGCCCCCACTGCCAGCTGCCGAAGCGCGCTCTTGCGAAGCCGAGAAGATAAAGCTTTGACCGGTCAATGCGGGCGCCCCGAGCGCTCCGGGAGCCCCGGTCAAAGCGGATCCAGAGGATCAGACACGACCGAGAGCTCTGCGGATCAGAGGCCACGTGGGGGGCGCCCCCGACGTCCCGGGCGCCCCCAGGCCCTATATAAAGGGCCCTCGACTAAGGCTTCAGGACAACAACTCTCTCAACGCCTCAAAGCTCTTCTACGTTCGTGCCTTGCTCCGGAAACACTCCAACTCGAGCCGACGACGTCCCGCTGCCCCGAAAAAGTCAATACACTCCGGACGTCGGTAACGAAGAGCGTAATTCTTTATTATTATTTTCGTGCACTTACTTTGTAACTAAATTCTATAACTATTATTGCGCTTCATATAGAATTGCCCAAAGTAAACGGTCAACGACCGTGGGCCTTGGAGTAGGAGTCGACACAGGCTCCGAACCAAGTAAAATCGACTGTGTCTTTGTGTTGTGTTTATTTTTACTTCCGCTGTGCAATTGCTCTTTACGAAAGTCCGAACGATTTCCGATATTCACCCCCCCCCCCTCTATCGGTTTTCACGATCCAACAAGCTCCATTTTCATTATGTACTTAGAACTTAGGAAGAGAGCCACCAAAAGTTTCCCTTGAGAGGTTTAGTGAGTGAAATTCATCTCAATGAATCATGAAGGTTGAATTGCTAAGTTGTTGATTTAAGGACAAGATACTAGTCTATAGAGTTTAGATTTTTGAGAATTGACAACCATAGGTAATTTCTTTTCAATTGCTTCTACTTATGTTTGAGAAAACCTAAGGGATACATATTTAGTATTTTTCGCGAGACGCTCAAGCTTAAGTGTGGGGGAGTTGATAAGTATCATTTTATTGATCATTTTATATGCTTAAATCCGTGTTTGACCCATATTTTACTTGTGTAATTGTGGATTTACCCTAGGTTTTAGGATTTATACTCTTTTTGGACCTAATTGTAAATTTTGATATATTTGAGTTGTTTTGTCACTAAATTTTTGATCTACTTTTGTAGGCTTCAAATGATCAGGGACCTAGGTCATGTTGGGTCAAGGTTGAGTCAAAAGTGGACTGGATCAAGTGATCAAGCGCCGACTCATATGGACCGTCCAATGTAAGAACGGTTAGATCGAGACCATCTGAGAACTTCTGATCAATCCAAGCTAGGATTAAGTCTAATCGAGCGATTAGATCATGATCTGAAGGTTTCAGCCCAATCGGAGATCATCTGGCCGTTGGATCATGATCAGAGGAATCTAGACCATCCATTCAAAGATCAAGGTGATCTGAATCATCCGTTGGAGATCTGGCAGATCCGAGCTACCCCGAGGATGATCCTGACCTCTGATCAAGATCTAGAAAGTTTGAGTCAAATCGGACGAAGATCAACCGTTGGATGAGCTATGAACAATCTCAGCCGTCCAAATTAAATGGTTTAAGTTTAAATTGGAATTCCCTCGGCAGAACAAAGCGTCACGTCTTCGCCAGGCAGCTCAGTTTTCTTCTCATTTTCTCGCTTGTTCTCCGTTTTCTTTGCGATTTCTTCCATCTGAAGGCGTGGCCAACTCGATCACAACCTTGGAACAAGATTTGGATCGCTGGGAGGAAGCTTCAGTGGAGATTTCAGCTCTAAATTGCGCCGGATGCAGAGCTGTTTGAGGGTTTCGACAGTTTTGTGATTTGAGCTCTTGGATCTCAATCGCGTCCATTTCCTTCCATCTGAACCATCTGTAGGGGTCATAGGATGAGCTCAGATGATTTTCAAATCATCATCGCAACTCTTCACATTGAGATCTAGGAGTTTGGATTGGATTTCCCAGCTGTGTGCATTTTGAGAGCAGATCTGAATTGGAGCTAAGTTTCTCAGTGATTTGCGAGTTGAAGGGGTCCTTGACTTGCCCTTGCGTGACGAACAAGGAGGTCTTGATACAAGGGATGGATCGAGACTTAGTTTCCTTTTGCATTTCTTTTGTTTAGCTGTAATTTCAATTACTGCTCTGAATTCTGTTTCTGTTTCGTATCATCTGCTAAAAGTTTCATTTCTGAATTGTTCTAGCGTTTAATTAGGTTTCATTCTGCAAAGTAAGTAGTTAGATAGCTCAATTAGATATCAATTGTACTCGAATCAGTTTGTTTTGTAGTTGAATCGTTTCTGAATTTAGATTCGTTTCTTCAGTTATGCTTAAACTGTAGCGTTTCAGTTTATATTTTCAGTTTCTAAATGTTTGTATCAAGCTAGCTTAGCTGGGTTTATGAATTCACTTTGAAGCTCAATTCATTTACATAGTTATTGATGTCAATTGTTGCATTTGGTTTCAGCTCGGTAGTGTAATTCAGTTTTCATTTCTGCAAGTTTCTGATTTCTGCAAGTTTTTGATTTCCAGTCTTGAATTGTATCAAGTAAAGTCTGTATCTTGTGAATTTTATCTGAACCTTGGATTGTAGCATTCGAGTTCAGTTGTTGTGTTTGATTTTGTATCAACTTCATGCTGCCTTTCATTTCTACTCATAATTTCTGAATTCCTGCACATGTGTACTGCCTTAGAAGCTTCTCTTCATTTCTGCAAATTGTTTCTGCAAACTAGTGTGCGCATCAGTTAATTTCAGCATGTTTAGTTCATCATATCTGAAAATGTGCCGAATCACCATCAGCTTTTCTTAAGCTTTCCTGAATTCGATTAGTAATTCAAATTTAGTTGCATTTGTTAGCTTCAGCACTCATCTTACCATTGCATCACTACATCAGATTTATTAAGTTCTTCATGTCCATATCTGCATTAAGTTTATGCAGTTTGCATTTCATTTCTACATTCAAATCACTTTGTACATTAGCTAGGTCAGAACTTTTGTTGCTGCATTCATTGTTTCTGAATTTTGCATTGAAAGTGTTTGTTTCACACTTATTTGTTTCACATAAGTATGATCCATTAGTATAAATATGCATTTAATGTCTTTTAGCACATAAGTTCCTTTCCTTGCATTTCAAGCTAGTTTCCACTCTTCACTTTGTATCAAGTTTTCATTTCTATAATTCTGCATTAGATTCAATTTTAAATGCCAACATTACTTTGATTCGATTACTTAGTGTTTGGAATGCATTTGCTATAGTACTTGTTATTAATTGTTCAAGTTCATAATTGTTTAGTCCTTAATTGTCATTACCTAGTTTAAGTTGCTCAGTCAAGTTTTCTTTCCTCTTCTTTGCATTGTCATTTTTATTTGCAAACCAAACCCATTTCTTATTTGAATCCCAAAAACATTGGACGACATATAAATGCAAGTTTGAATAGAACAACTTGAACTAGCCCTTGGAAAAAAATACGACCTGTGGCCCCTTCACTACGTTTTCATATTTTGATTGCAAAAAGGGTTTCCAACATTTATAAATATCAAAATTTGAGATCCACTTTCGTGACAGCTCTTTTGGGTCCATCAATACATCAAGAAGAGATCAAAATTAGGACTTTAGGTCATGGATAAATTGAACCAATTAGATAGTTTTGAGTTTTATGTCAATCTTGGGACTGGTGATAGATTTATTCAGAAATGTATTTTTCCCAAGTAGACATAGGTGTCACAAATCTCTCTACAAAGTTTGAGAATTTTTAGAGATTTGTAGAATTAATTATTCATTTATGAAGTTAGGACAGAAAAGCTAAAAATTGGGTATCAGTCGACTGGTTCTGCAGCAGTCGACTAGTATAGTTCGTCCAGAAACTAGGATATTCTAAGGCATCAGTTGACTGATCTCCCATCGGTCGACTGATCTATCTGTATGGTTTATCAGTCGACTGATCTAGGGGTAGTCGACTGATGCTACGAGTAGTTTAAAAGAAGAGCCGCGCGGGGGGCAGCCAAACCTAGGGTTTCAGCGCCACCCACCCGCTATTTCTCCTCTGCCTCAACCTTCCCAACTGTTCTAAGTCTCCCCAAGGCCCTAGAATCACATTTCTAGCCTCCCTCCACCTTAGATCCAAGGCTAGGGCTAGAAGGACATCCCTCCTTGACTCAATCTTCATCAACATTCATTATGCAACGTGCGGGGAAACGGTAACAATTTGTGTGGTTTATTTTTCACATTTAGTTCATGATTCATGACTAACTTGTCCCTTGTTGCATGTTTTTTCCTTGTTTTCCTTCTTTGTTGGGTAATTTTGGGTACATGCATGGGTTAATTGCATCTTAGGGTTGTACAAAAGAGAAGGATGGGTGAGGGACCATCCCAACAGCATCCTGTAGATCCTGTGGCACCTCGGTTTCTTTTCGAGGCCTGCCAGTGGAGATTTGCAAGTGTTGATTTTGTGTTAATGAACTGTAGGTATCTTAACCGGTCATATTTCCAGGAAAATACCCCTCACATTAATGAGATAATCACCCATTTTGGTTTAGAGAAGTTAGTCTATTGTCAGCATTATGTCAACATTGACCTGTGCAAAGAATTTTATGCTAATCTTACATGCATTAGTCCCGATGATTGGACATATGAGTCCATGGTAGTAGGAGTTACCATCCCCTTTTCATCTACGTTACTAGCATCGTTCTTAGGGTGTAGGGTTTCCAATAACGCATTTACATGTTTTCCTAAAGTCATCGAGCCCTTCACCCTTCCTAATGTAACCTTGGATCAAATTCATCGTCACTATTTTGAAAGACCTCGACCTCCTCTACTACATATCCTTGAAGCTAAGCGCATGAGTCCAGTCAACAATGTATTGAATAAAGTTGTCCTAGATTGCATTCTGCTAATTGTCACCAAGGGAAGGTTGAAGATTCGGCTGTCTCACTTGGTGATGATGTATGCATTGGAGAGGAGGTTAGATATTGACATCACTTTGCATATATTTGCATCCATTGTCCATTTTTCGCATGGTGTCAATAGAAAACTCTACATGCCATTTTGTCATATTTTGACTGAATTCTTCAAGTCTAGAGGTATTAGCACTGCTAGAGATCAGATACATAGTTTGGCCAAGGATTACTGTTGATGCAGTCTGACCCTGATTATTATTTTGGTGTTGACATCGATTTTAGTTTAGGTTGATTATGATTATGATTAAGTCCTAATCGGGGATTAGGCACGGAGTGATTGGAAAATCCTAGCTTGGAGGGCTAGGTGGTGAAAAGTCCTAACCTGGAGGGCTAGGTGGTGAAAAGTCCTAACCTGGAGAGTTAGGTGTGAAAAATCCTAGCTTGGAGGGCTAGGTGTGGAATAGTCCTAATTCGGAAGGGTTGGGTGAAAAGTCCTAGCTTGGAGGGCTAGGTGAAAAGTCCTAACTTGGAGGGTTAGGTGAAAAGTCCCAACTTGGAGGGTTAGGTGAAAAATCCTAGCTTGGAGGGCTAGGTGTGGAAATGTCCTGGCTTGGAGGGTCAGGTCCTAGCCTGGAGGGCTAGGTTGAGGAAATCCCGGTGAGTGAAGCCGGGTCTTGGTGAGTGAAGCCAGGTGGTGGAAATCCCGGTGAGTGAAGTCGGGTCCTGGTGAGTGAAGCTAGGTGAAGGAAATCCTAGTGACTGAAGCTAGGTTGAAATCCCGGTGAGTGAAGTCGGGTCCCGGTGAGTGAAGTCGGGTCACCAAAATCCTGGTGAGTGAAACCAGGTCCTAGTGAGTGAAGCTAGGTTGAAGTCCTGGTGAGTGAAACTGGGCACGGAATCTTGGTCCGGGGGACTAAGAACGAGTCAGAGAAGGGCTGGAGGCTTGTTCTCGTGACTTGGGTTGGATTTAGGCTTGCTTGGATCGGTCTGGTGACCGATCAGGGAAGTTGGCACGGTATTCCCTCGTGGATCGGTCTGGTGACCGATCCAGCGATGACTGATCGGTCTGGTGACCGATCAGGGAGCACTCAATGAGGTTGGAAACCTACTACTCTGCTCCTGATCAGTCTGGTGACCGATCAAGGAGCATGTAGTTTACTCACTAGTCTGCTCCTGATCGGTCTGGTGACCGATCAGGGAGCATACAGTGGGTTTTGGTAACCTTACTGATCTGCTCCTGATCGGTCTGGTGACCGATCAGGGATACTGTTCAGATCGGTCTAGAGAACGATCATTTGTCGCAAGGTTCTCACTATAACCGATCAGGATGACTCCTGATCGGTCTGGAAGCAGCCTGATCGGTCTGGTGACCGATCAGGCTAGAGCTTGATTGGTCTGGGGACCAATCAGGAGTGTGCAGAAGACTGCTGGATCGGTCTGGTGACCGATCAGGGTCCTCCCTGATCGGTCTGGGGACCGATCAGGAGCAGAATTTTAATTCAAATACGCTGTCAGAAGCTCTGATCGCGACTGTTTTCTCTGCCGATTCTCTGATACCACTTGTTGGTACTTGGATGGCTATAGAGGGGGGGGGGTGAATGTAGCCAGACGCCTCAACGGCTTAACATCCGAGAGCTAACAAAGATGGCCATGGGAAGAGAAGGGTTTAGCACCAGCCGGCCTCCACTCTTCGACGGCGCTGATTTTCCATACTGGAGGTTGAAGATGGAGTTTTACCTCAAAACCAACCTCAGCATGTGGTTTGCTGTCAAGGAAGGTTTTTCCACTCCTAAAGATGTGATAGATACCATTTTGTTGATTATTTTAATTGCTAAAATCCATGTTTGACCTATGTTTTTATTGCTTAATTGTGAAATTGCCCTAGGTTTTAGAACTTATTCTTATTCTGGACTTAATTATAAATTTACACATATTTGGATTATTTGGCCGCTAAATTCTTGATCTATTTTTGTAGGCATGAAAGGTTCATGGACCTAGGGAATATTGGGTCAAAACTTGAGTCGGAAGTGACCCGGATCGAGTTATCAAGATTAGGATTAAATCCGGGCCGTCCGATCCAAGAGCGGCTAGATCTGAGCCATCCGGGACTATCTGAAGCAATCCGAGCTAGGGTTAGGGTTGATCAAGCACTCTAATCAAGATATGAAGGTTTCACTCCAATCAGAGCTAAATCAACCGTTGGATCAAGCTCGGAGGGCTCTAGATCGTCCATTCAAAGATTAGATTGATCTGGACCATCCGTTGCAAATCTGGAGGATCCGAGCTACCACGAGGCAGATCCTGACCTCAGATCATCATCATCAATGTTTGGCTCAAATCAGAGCAAAATCAGCCGTTGGATTTCTTCAAAGCAATCTGAGCCGTCCAATGTTAATTATTTAAGGAAAAATTCCCTGCAGCTGACCTTCATCGCGTCTTCGCCGTTCTTCGCTTCTTCGTTTTCCTCTTCATAGTTTTTGCAATTTTTTCATCCAAGCAGGCGTGACCACCTCGATTTCATCTCCAGTTCATCATCTAAATCTTTGGAAGACGGCATCGATCAAGAATTCTTCTCAAATTTCATCCGGACAGAGGTGTTTGAGGGTTTCGGCATCATCTGTGGTCCGAGCATTGAAATCTTGGCTACAACCCATTTCCGACGATCTGAGCTGCTTGTAGGGGTTCTCAGGTGAGCTCAGGTCGTCTCCAAATCATCATCGCAGCTCAACAAATCGAGATTGAAGAGTTCAGATCGGAATTCTCCCAGCTGAAGCAGTTTGAGCAGAATTGATCGATTGAGGCTGATTTCCACTGATTTGCTGAGCTTAGGGGTTCGAAGCCAGCTCTTGCTTGACGACCAAGAAGATTTTGAGCTCGAGAAGGAATCGAGGAGTAGTTTTCTTTAGTTTAAATTCTGTTTTTGCAGTAGTTTCATTTCTGCCGCAACCTGTCCTGTTTCTGCACTTTCTTTAAGCAGTTGTTCAAGTTTGTAATTCTGAATTGTTTAACTTCTTTAGGTTTTAATTCTTTGAGCTAAGTAGTTTAAGAGCTTGTTTAGGTGACAATCAGATTCAATTTCAGTTAGTTTTCAGTTTCTTTTCTTGCGTGCCAACTACAATTGCTGCGTGCCAAGCTGAGTTTCTGCATATTAGTAGTTTCAATTCCATTACTCTAGTTTCTGTCAAGTAATTGCTAGTTTAAGTTTCCTTGCACCTAGATTAGTTACTCGAATTTGTTTTGCAATAGCTAGCTTAGCTTTTGATCCATTGCGGAAAAAAATCTGTAGCTAATCCTTTAATTTCTGCATCTTTAATTTCTGCATATCCCATTTCTGAATTTTTGTTTCTCAAGTTCTGATTTCAGCTCTGAATTCCTTGCCTTAGTCTTGCTTAGTTCTCTCCTAATAGCCTTGTTTCCCAATTGAAACGATCAGCTTAAAATTTGAGTTGAAAGTTTACTAATTTCTTAAACTTGGTGTTAGTTTTTGGCACAAAGAGTTTTCCCTTGCGTGCCAACTGATTTGAACCTATTTGCATCCACATTTGACCTATTTTTTGTAGCATATGATTGTGTTTGAAATCAATAAGTTTGCATTCATCCATTTCTGAATTTTGTTGGCAGTGGTTGGCTTCTAAAAACATTATAGCTAGTTGAGTTGAATTGTTTGATTAATTTCTGAATTGCGCATGCCATCATTTGTTGCAAGTTTGTTCATTTTCGAAAATTGTCAGCCCTGTTTTTAATCATTTGCTCAGCCCTTGATTGCATTTCATATTACCTTTGTTTCTTTTTCCCAATCCTGTTTAGCTACCCTGGTAGAGCAAGTTCTCATTGAGTTTAGTTTATAAATTGCATTTCCCTTGTTTAGATAATTAGTTTAGGGTTGTTTTTACTTTTTCATTGCAATTTCATTTTCGATTGCAACCCAAAACCAAATTTCTCTTTGAAACCCAAAAATACAGACGAAACATAAATACAAGCTCGAATCACACAACGTCAACTAGTCCCGAGGAAAAATACGACCTGTGGCCCCTTTACTAGGTTTTCATTCTTTGATTGCAAAAAGGGTTTCCAGCATTTTTTTTATAAATATTTTAAATTTCTGATGGACCCACATTCTGATGAAACTCATTTAATTCGTCCAATAAGCCTTCAAAAGACTTAGCCATTTTAAACTTCCGGTGCGCCTCTGATAAATTCAGATTCGACTTATTTCTCTTGATCGGAAAATCCAATTTTCAACTCGTTTTAAATCCCTCGGATTACTCGTAGTGCGTGTGACTAAATAGGCTTTCGATTTATGTTGGCCATCTATAATTAACCAATTATAGAACGATCATGAGTGGCACCTAGTAGTACATCATGATCCCTAATTAATCGAAAGATCAACGGTTGACCTCAGAAATAATTCTGAAACTCTTCAGCAGCTATAATGAGTTGTGCCTCATTCCCTTCACCATCTTATACCCACTTGGTTTAGGACACGGTCTATGTGTGTCAGTCCCCACTAGGCTGACTACGTCACACCTAGCCCAAGTAATGTCTTTCTCGTCCAACGGATTCTAATTACTCTCATGTTTCCTAGAGGATTCATACTCGGAACATGTTGTGCTCTGGCCAGAGGCTTCGAGTAACAATCCGACGATAGGCCTTGGGTATACATCTCCTCGCAAGGAGTGGTGAATCCTTTGTAGGCTATTCAAACATCTTCGGGCACTTCAGCTTATACCCAACCATCCTGGGTCCACACCTCCTTAGAGATGCTTGTTTAAGATGTCAAAGTATAAGTCTCCGTAACCAAGATAACTTGAACACCGCAAGTCAAAGGAACATCACACTTAAGCTGCAGTAAGAACTTTCATTGACATATCTATATGTAGATTACCATATGAAGTTTTACAGCTAGTCACTCCAATGAACTTGTTCCCTTAACTAGCATTCATGTGAGTGAAGCTTGGAGGGCTAGGTTGAGGAAATCCCGATGAGTGAAGCCGGGTCACCAAAATCCTGGTGAGTGAAGCCAGGTCCTAGTGAGTGAAGCTAGGTTGAAGTCCCGGTGAGTGAAACTGGGCACGGAATCTTGGTCCGGGGGACTAAGAACGAGTCAGAGAAGGGCTGGAGGCTTGTTCTCGTGACTTGGGTTGGATTTAGGCTTGCCTGGATCGGTCTGGTGACCGATCAGGGAAGTTGGCACGGTATTCCCTCGTGGATCGGTCTGGTGACCGATCCAGCGATGACTGATCGGTCTGGTGACCGATCAGGGAGCACTCAACGAGGTTGGAAACCTACTACTCTGCTCCTGATCGATCTGGTGACCGATCAAGGAGCATGTAGTTTACTCACTAGTCTGCTCCTGATCGGTCTGGTGACCGATCAGGGAGCATACAATGGGTTTTGGGAACCTTACTGATCTGCTCCTGATCGGTCTGGTGACCGATCAGGGATACTGTTCAGATCGGTCTAGAGAACGATCATTTGTCGCAAGGTCTGGTGACCGATCAGGCTAGAGCCTGATTGGTCTGGGGACCAATCAGGAGTGTGCAGAAGACTGCTGGATCGGTCTGGTGACCGATCAGGGTCCTCCCTGATCGGTCTGGGGACCGATCAGGAGCAGAATTTTAATTCAAATACGCTGTCAGAAGCTCTGATCGCGATTGTTTTCTCTGCCGATTCTCTGATGCATTGCTGATTTCATTTGATATGCATTGCTAAGCCTCTGTTGGAGTGTGCAGGTGATAGCAGGTGATTCAAACACTCAAGGAGGGTCAATGAGAGGCTTTCCTTGGAGCAGGTTTGTTTGTTTCTCCTTCTCAGGTTTCAACGGCAACTGAGGCATGGCTGGCGACTGACGGAGGCTTAGCTGGAGAGGGACTTTAGTGGACTGAGTGCTCAGGGAGGTCAGTGAGTTCAGGCTGTGCTCAGGGGATGCTGATGGAGCCTGGCGATGAAGCAGAAGCTTAAGAGGAAGATGAGAAGCAGAGGAGGCAAGGAAGAACGAACAGGAAACAAGCAAGTGTGGCTGTGGGTTTCGCTGGTGTTGTTGTGCTCCTTGTGTAGCTTCTCTCTTGAGCTTTCTTGCTACTGTCTTGTGAGAGGTTCCTCCTTAGTCTCGTGAGCTTACCTTGTATCCTATTGAGATGCTTGTGGAGAGGTTTCTCCATCGAGAAGGAGGCGCTGTTTTATCCGGGTCACCGGGGCTTGATCTGCCGACGATCAAGGGATTGCCCACCTCACGGGCACGCCAAGGAGTAGGGCAAGTTATCCCCGAACCTTGTACATCTTCGTCTTAGCGTTTGTTCGGTTTACGTTTCCTTCTCTGCTTTGTTCTTTGTTCTGCATTTGCTTCCGCTGCTAATCTGATCACGCAGAAAATATCAAAGAGCAACTTGTGGGCGTCTGGCTACATTCACCCCCCCCTCTATAGCCATCCAAGTACCAACAATTACGACCAGATCAGCTCTCGGCAGCTCTCCCTGGCTGGGATCGAGAGACGACAGGGAGTGCTGGTCTGGCGACAGCATCCTGATTCTTCCAACTCTGATGATGAGGAGGAGGCTACTCTTGCTGCGGCACCTGCTGCTGCTCCTACTGGGATCACAGAGGAGTGATTCTCTTGATTATTGGCAGAGGTTCATGGACTCAAAGAGGATTTTCAGACTTTTCAGCAGCACCAGGAGGGTCTCAGAGGCAATTTTCAGAGGTTCCAGCAGTGCCAGGACAAGATGTATGAGATGATGTAGCACTGGAACCTTATGTATCAGGCCCTCCTCCTCCTTTTCCAGGCAATGACATATAGGCTCAGCTTGATGTGGCGGTGGTAGTGTTGAGAGTGTGTTAGATTGATTATGTTATTCATTTATCTCTCAAACACTTTATTTCATATTGTATTATTTGGGAATTTCGGGGCTATAACCCTTGTAGTACTTATTTATGTTTTAGTATTTCTTATCTGCACTTTCAGTTCATGACTTGATATGAAATGTTATTATTTTGTTGTTATGGTTATAACTAAATTTCATATTTATGCCTTCTATCAAGGGATTAGGATGACAAAGGGGGAGGTTTTATCACCTTGTGATGTCTTGAATGTTTATACAAGAAAAAGAGGGAGGTTTGAAAGCATTCTATGTTTTAAGTAGTAGGGGATAGACTTGGAAAACATTTGGGTTCAAAAATAGGAGGGAAGTTTGATACAAACTTGCAGTTTTTCAAAGAATTGAAATTTTTATCCAAAAGTCAAGTATATTTGGTATTTTCACGAAACTATAGTTTTCTAGGATAGGATTCATCATATGAAATATGCTTGCAAAATTTCAAATTTTTTCGAATTTTGTGGAATTTATTATGGGTTTCTGAATTTTGGCTGAAATTCAGGTTTCTGTGTATCAGTCGACTGCCCTTCAGGTAATCGACTGATCTTTCTAAGGATTGTGGTTTGCAAGCACCAGTCGACTGGTACTGCTGTTTTCTAATTTCTGGGGGGTTTTCGAAATAGAAAGGTGTTGTCATTGATACTAGGGTTAGGATTGCTTGGGGCAATCTTTTTGATGGTGTCAAAGGGGGAGAACTTGTGGTTTTAAGTTAGGTTTTAATTTAACTTGTGGGGTTAGTGTTTAACTTAGCTTGTGGCTATGGAAAATTGGAAATTATGTGGAGGGCATAGGTTAAGAGGGAGGATGCATGTGTTATGCTTCTTACTATGTCTATAATTTTCAATTGTTGTTGTTGTTTTTGCACCTAACTTAAACATATTGCCACAAATAAAAAAAGGGAGAGATTGTTGGGGCAATCGACCCAAGGTTGATCAGGAAGATCATGAGTTTTGATGTGTGTGTCAATATGATAAAGTTAGGGTTTCATGTTGATCTAATATGTGTATGTGGATGTGCAGGTTTGCAGGATACACATAGACTTGGTTGGACGTCTTCGAGTGCGGTGAAGGATGGCATGGAGGCAAGTCGTGGGCTTGTGGGCGCATCCGAGGGACCATGGACAAAGCAGGAATGATAAGCCGAGGGAAGTGGACTTCGAGGCATGCGTGAAGGATGACAAGGAGGCAAGCCGAGGGCTTGTGTGCGCATCTAAGGGACGGGAGCTTAAGTTTAAGAGGGCTTGAAGGCAACAGGTCGAGGCAGCTGGAGCAAGGACGATGACCCGAAGGAAGCGGACTTCGAGGCATGCGTGAAGGATAGCATGGAGGCTAGCCAAGGGCTTGTGTGCGTATCTGAGTGACGGAAGCTAAAGTCGAAGAGGGCTTGAAGGCAATAGATCGAGGCTGCTGGATGAAGTGTCACCAGGTCGTGAGGGTTCGAGTGTTGAGAGAAATGTACTCGGGGAGGATATCCCTAAGCTTAGGAAGTGGACCAGTCGACTGATGGAGTCCACAGAAAGATCAGTCGACTGATGGTGACCAGAATTTGAAATGTCGGGCTGTGACATTCAAATTCGTGAGGACCAGTCGATTGGTAATGGTCAAATCGTCCTCGAGCTCTATTTAAGGGTGAATCAAGCTTGGTAAGAGTCTGTTAGTAGCCTACAAGTGCTCAGGTCATGTCAATGGGTTGTGGTGAGGTTTCTCCACCCACAAGGAGTGACAAGAGATAGCCGGAGGTGCTCCGGGGAATTATCCACTGAAGGATCGGGATCGTCCACCTTACGGACAGCCGTGGAGTAGGAGTTTCATTTCCGAACCACGTAAATCGTTGTGTTTTCTTAGTTGTTAGTTTCTTAGTTGTTAGTTTCTTAGTTTTTGTTATTCCGCTTGCGCACTAACCATTGTAGGAAGACAACATCGAAAAGTTGCTATTCACCCCCCCTCTAGCAAGACGACAAGGTCCTAATAGCTTCAAGTGAGGAGGAAGTGTCAAGTGAAGAGGGTTCAAGTAATGAATCATCATCTAGTGACAATGAGGTAAAAGAATCTCCCAAAATTAAATTTCTTTATAAAACTATCGCTTATCTCAAGAATGCTTTGGCCAAGTCACAATCTAGGGTTAAGAAGTTAAAAGGAGAACTTAAGTCATGTATGCATAGTTAACCAAATATGACTAAGGAAAAAGATAACCATTTGAGAAATCAAGTTATTGAGTAAGAACATGTTTAGAGAAATTTACAAATGGGGTCAAAGTATCTTGATATAATTCTTAGTAATCAAAGATCCATGTACAACAAGGCTGGATTAGGATATAAACCTAAGACCGAAGAGGTTGCCTATATATCTCTTATAGGAAGAAATGACACACCTAAAAGGAAAATCATTAAAAGCAATGTAAAACAAGCTTGGGTCCTTAAGAAGTATTTGAATGATATGATTGGCTCAAGTGCATGGGTACCAAAAGATTGTAAGTTTCATATTATTTAGGTAAAAGAAGAGAAGGATTCAAACATGTGGATTGTGGATAGAGATTGCTCAAGGCACATGACCAGTGATGTGAGCAAGTTTTCCACATTTAACTACATAAAGAAAGGAATGACATCTTTTGGAAATAATGGGAAGCTCAAGATTATAGGTAGAAGTATTGAGGCAATCAGCCCTTAAATGATTGGAAGATCATGATTTTGATGTGTGGGCGAATATGTTTAAAGTTAGAGTGTTATGTTGTATTTGATATGTGTGATTGAGTTTGCAGGACTTGGAGAATCACACATGGTGGACTTATCCGAG
Source organism: Boesenbergia rotunda (assembly GCA_024364735.1). Classification (NCBI taxonomy): domain Eukaryota; kingdom Viridiplantae; phylum Streptophyta; class Magnoliopsida; order Zingiberales; family Zingiberaceae; genus Boesenbergia; species Boesenbergia rotunda. The sequence goes on along the minus strand of JAGFNQ010010619.1, from coordinate 322,677 downwards.
GGACGAGAGCCGAGGGAGGAGAGCTCCAAGGGCAAGTCGGAAAGTGAACTTCAAGGGCACACGTGAAGGGTGGCATGGAGGCAAGCCAAGGGAAGGCTTGCGTGCGCATCCGAGGGACGATAGCTAGAGGAAGAGGACTTCAAGAGGCAAGCCAAGGGAGCAGACCTGGAGACACACGCGAAGGAGAAGGTCCGGAGTGGCTGGAGCTGAGCTGTGAGGCAGGGCAGTCGACTGCCAAAACTCACAGAAAGTTTACAGCGTCGAACCAGTCGACTGGCCGTTTGGCAGTCGACTGGTATACCTCGAAACTAGCTGTTGGCTAGCAATTAATGCTAGGCCAGTCGACTGCCCCAGGGGCAGTCAACTGGTGCGGGCTGGACAGATTGCGAATCTGTCCTGTTCACCTATAAAAGGAGCACTTTTTGCACGGTACGGTTCCGTACAGTGTCGAAGTGCTGCTCGTGTGTAGAGTGATTCTTGCTTCCTCTCTCGTATTTCTGCATCTGTAAAGAGGAAGATCTTGCTGTAAAGGTTTCTCCACCTCAAGGAGACTTTTCGATAGTGAAAAGTGGTGCTCGTGGCGTGGATCCTTGGACTAGTCACCCATCTGGGTGGATACCAAGTAAACGATAAGTGTTAGCATTGTTTCGAATTTCTTTTGCATATTATTTCCGCTGCGCTAACAATTCTGTAGAGATCTGAAAAAAGTGCATTCACCCCCCTCTGCACGCCATAAATGATCCTTTAGTTGGTGTCAGAGCCGGTGCGTTTTGGAAGATCTAACAGTCAATCGAAACAATTGTGATGGCGTTTCAAGAGGGATACTCCACCGCACGACCACCCTTCTTCGACGGGAACGACTTCGCCTATTGGAAAGGTAGGATGCAATACTACCTTATGAATGACATTGAAAATTGGATAAGTGTTGCAGATGGCTTCGAGGCGCCCATCGATGAAAGAGGAGACCCAACACCGATGAGATCATGGTCAAAGGAGGTGATGAAGAGGGCGCAATCTAATACCAAGGCCACCACCACACTGCAATGCGGGCTCTCGAAGGAGCAACTGAACAAGGTGGGGCCGTTCAAGAGCGCCAAGGAACTATGGGACAAGTTGGTTGAACTGAACGAGGGTCAAACGAGTCCAGAAGAGCCAAGAAGGACTTGCTAGTGGCCCAACTGCAATCCCTTTCCATGAAGAGCAACGAGACCGTCAGCCAGCTACATGGAAGGGTAAAGGAAGTGATAAACGAGCTCCATGTGATTGGAGAGAAGATAGAGAACCGGGACATTGTCAGGTATGTTTTACAAGCCTTCCCGAGAACCACCTTGTGGGCATCCATGGTTGATGCATACAAGGTATCGAGGGATTTGTCAATTGTTAAATTAGACGATCTTTTCTGTGAATTTGAGCTACACGAGCAAGCTAATGTCTTGGCAAAAGAGAAAGGTATTGTTTTTGTTGCAGAAAAGGAGAAGAAGAAGAGGAAGGAGAAGAAGAAGGTGGTTTACTCATCCTCGTCAGACTCAGAAGAATCTAGCACCTCCTTGGATAGTGATCAAGAGGCGTTCATGGTAAGAAAATTTCGTAGAGCATTTAAAAGTTTATCTAACAAATCCTATGCTAGGAAAGGGGCCAAAGGTAAGGGTAAGGCCAAGGACATAATATGCTACAACTGCCATCAAGAGGGACATATGAAGAACGAGTGTCCCCAATTGAAGAAAAGGGATGACAAGAAGGAAGAGAAGAAGAAGAGTGACAAGAAGAAATCAAAGGGAAAGGAGAAGGGTGCCACCAACCTCAAGGCAACTTGGGATGATCCCTCATCCTCAGAGGAAAAAGAAGAGCAAGTCTCCCACTTTGCTCTTATGGCACAAGATCACTCAGACTCATCAGATGATGAACGAAGCTCAAGCAGTGAAGATGAGAGCTCCTCCACTTCATCATCAGAGTCAGAAGCTTCGGTAAGTGAGGTATACCACTTACTCTCCTCTACTTTAGTGAAAATAATTTCTAGTACAAACATGGACTTAGTTAAGGCTAGAAGTAAAGTTAAGGATCTAAAAGAACAAATTGCCATGCTTAGAGTAGAAGCTACTAAACTTAAAGATTTGCATGCTAGTTCTACCTCTTCACATGCTTCACACCTTGAAAATGAAAATAGGGAATTAAGGAAACAGGTAGATAACCTCACAAAGGCCCTTAGGAAATTCCAAGTAGGATCAAGTAACCTAGATATGTTCATCAACAGTCAAAGGGCTGTGTACAACAAAGCCGAGTTGGGTTATAGGCCTAAGACAAAGGAGTTAGCCTTTGTCTCACTTACTGGTAGGATTGGTGCATCTAGGAGACAAGGGGCTAGGGGAACCACAAACAAGGCATGGGTATCTAAGAGATTTCTAAATGATGCTTATGGATCAAAGATTTGGGTACCAAAATAGTATGTTTTCCGTGTTTTTTAGGTAAAGGTGAAGGAGGCTCCAACAATGTGGATAGTAGATAGTGGATGCTCAAGACACATGACCGGGGATGTGAGCAAGTTTACCACTATTAGCTACCTAAGAGAAGGAACCGTCTCCTTTGGAAATAGTGGAAAGTTGAGAATCATTGGTAGGGGCACAATTGAGGTATCTCCCACTATTTCCATACATAAGGTACTTTTGATCAAAGACATGAAGTTCAATTTATTAAGTGTAAGTCAATTATGTGATGCCGGGTTTAAAATTGAATTTCATGCTAGAAAATGCATCATTAGACATAATGAATCAAGTACTATCATATTAGAAGGGTTTAGAGAAGCGAATCTATATTATCTTGATCTTACATATGCTACTAACAATGTTGTTAAGTGTCTCATGTCTAAAGAAGAAGAAGGGTGGTTGTGGCACCGGAGACTTGGACACGTCATCATGAGGAACATTGCAAGAGTGGCCAAGGAAGAGTTGGTGAAGGGGCTACCAATGATCAAGTATGAGAAGAACAAGCTATGTGATGCATGCCAAGAGGGTAAGCAATCGAAAGCATCACACAAAGGTAAAACCCTAACCACTACTTCTTTGCCTTTAGAACTTTTGCACATAGATTTGTTTGATTGCCATAGTACTCCCTCACTTGTAGGGAGTAAATATTGCCTAGTGATAGTAGATGACTTTTCTAGGTTTACTTGGGTTTACTTCTTGAAACATAAGGATGATACCCTAGAGATTTTTATAGGATTTAGTAAAAGGGTAGAAAACGAAAAACAAATCAAAATAAACCGAATTAGGAGTGACCATGGTGGGGAGTTCCAAAACGCTAATTTCACACAATTTTATGTTGAAAATGGGTACAAGCATGAGTTTTCATGCCCGAGGACTCCTCAACAAAATGGGGTAGTTGAGAGGAAAAACCGAGCCCTACAAGAAGCTGCTAGGACTATGCTTAATGCATACTCTCTTCCTAGCTACTTTTGGGCCGAAGCGGTTAACACTGCTTGCTATATTCAAAACCGGGTGTTGGTACATAGGTTTCTAGGGAAAACACCTTTTGAATTGTGGAATGGAAGAGTACCACAGGTACATTATTTTAGAGTCTTTGGATGTAAAGCTTACATCTTAAACACCAAAGATGACCTAAGGAAATTTGAGTCAAAAGCCGATGAAGGAATTCTAGTAGGGTACTCATTGACTAGTAGGGGTTATAGAGTGTACAACAAGAGGACAAAAGTCATTGAGGAGTCCTCAAATGTCAAATTTGATGAAACAACTAATACCTACCCTAGAAAGGCTTCAATTGATAAGGATATAGAAGAGGTCCAACCCCTTGCCAAAGAATCCAAGACCTACATTTGGAAGGCAATGATCAAGGGGGAGTAAGAAGTGCCCTAGAGGATGAGGAAGAAGGAGGAAATGAACCCACAATCTCTAGGCCCTTGAGACATCACCATGATCACCCTATTGACCAAATAGTGGGTGATGTCACTCAAGGAGTAAGGACTAGGTCCTACTTTAGGGATCAAACAAGTCAAATAGCTCTTATCTCCCAATTAGAACCTAAGTCCATTGATGAAGCATTGGGAGATGTTGATTGGGTCTTAGCCATGCAAGAAGAGCTAAATCAATTTGAGAGAAGTGAAGTTTGGGAGTTAGTTCCTAGGCCCACGGATTGTACCATTATAACCACAAGATGGGTCTTTAGGAACAAACTAGATGACCAAGGTAAAATCACTAGGAACATGGCTAGATTAGTAGCTAGGGGGTTTAACCAAGTTGAGGGACTAGATTATGATGAGACTTATGCCCCCGTAGCTAGGTTAGAATCAATTAGAATTCTACTAGCCTATGCCGCTCACATGGGTTTCACACTCCACCAAATGGATGTGAAGTCGTCATTCCTTAATGGGATCATTAAGGAAGAGGTATATGTAGAACAACCCCCGGGTTTGAGGACCCCAATTATCCAAGACACGTGTTCAAATTAAGAAAAGCCTTATATGGATTGAAACAAGCTCCCCGTGCTTGGTATGAAAGGCTTTCTTTATTTTTAGTGTCTAAGGGGTTTAGGAGAGGAACAATTGACCCTACATTGTTCCTAAAATCTAAGGACAAGGACATATTTGTTGCCCAAGTTTATGTAGACGATATCATTTTTGGGTCAACAAATAATGACTTCCTACAAGAATTCATCAAGTGTATGGAAGATGAATTTGAGATGAGTCTTGTAGGAGAGTTAACCTTCTTCTTAGGCCTTCAAGTCAAGCAAACTAATGAAGTACACATGTCTTTCAAACCAAATATGCTAAGGAGATGTTAAAGAAATTTGGTTTAGAAAATGCTAAGGTAGCATCTACACCCATAGGAACCAATGTGAAAATGGATAGTGACATTGAAGGGAAAATGGTAGACTCTAAACAATATAGGAGCATGATTGGTAGCCTCCTATACCTAACCGCTAGTAGACCCGTCATACTTTTTGCGGTAGGTATGTGTGCAAGGTACCAATCTTGTGCCAAAGAGTCCCATTTGGTTGTAGTTAAGAGGATCTTAAGGTATGTAAAAGGGACCCTCAATGTCGGACTTTGATATCCTAGAACTCCTAGTGTTGACCTAATTGGATACACCGACTCGGACTATGCGGGTTGCAAGTTAGATAGGAAGAGTACAAGTGGAGGGTGTCAATTCCTAGGGTCTTCCTTAGTTAGTTGGAGTAATAGGAAACAACCATGCGTTGCCCTATCAACAACGGAGGCGGAATATGTGGCAATGGGTGGGTGTGTTTCCCAACTCCTTTGGATCATGCATACCTTAGAAGATTATGAGTTACATTACACTAAGGTCAAAGTCTTGTGTGATAATGTAAGTACAATCAATTTAACCAAAAATCTGGTTCACCATTCTAGGACAAAACACATTGAAGTGAAACATCACTTCATTAGAGACCATGTGGCAAGGGGAGACATAGAACTACACTATGTTGAATCAAAGTCGAACCTATCCGACATCTTTACCAAGCCTCTTCCCGAATCGGAGTTCACATCCTTAAGAAGAGGCCTTGGAATGTGTTTTGTGGAAGTTTAGGATGAACTTTGTGACAATAGCTTTGAAAAAGGGTGCTTGATCCATTAGGGTGATACATTTGGATCACTTGTGCTTGTGGCACATTGTTGAACCATTGAGAGTATCAAAATATGAAAACTAGACCAACTATGGGGATGACAAGTGTTTAATCAATGGACACTTTGCCCAAAGATCATAGTTGGACATTTAAAACCTTTGAAAACCATTTTATGCTTTACATACTTTGCCATGTTTTTAAAAGTCATATGATTGCAAAATTGGTTTCAAAGTTTGATACATTATGTAGTGGTTTTCAAAACTTTTGGATTTTTATCAAAATTCATGCATGTTTGAAATTTTATATGGTTTAATATTTTTCCCTGATAGAGTATAACATTTCAAACATGTATGCAAAATTTTATAATTTTTGGAATTTTCTGGGAGTTTCTAAAATTCGACAGAAAACCTGAAATATCAAACTGATAGCGTATCAGTCGACTGCCCCACTGGCACGCCTATTTTCAGCCACTGTGAGAAATTTCAGAAATTCAATATTCTCACTTTTGATGCCCTAGGGTTTGGTTGCTTGAGGCAATCATTTTGATGGTGTCAAAGGGGGAGAATAGGTGGTTTAAGTTAGAATTTCAACCTGGAATGGATGGTTTAAGGTGTTCTGATATGAATTAAGGGGGAGGTACCACTTAGGTTCTGATATGTCTTATATTTTTAACATATTGCTGTTGTTAAGTGGAAACTTAACTTGGATTGTGACTAGAATTGAAAATGGAGGAAGACATAGGTTAAGGGGGAGGTTACCTCTTAGGGTTACTATGTCTCATGCTCTTTCAATTGCTATCTGTTGCTATTGTTATTATGGTTGTCATTTATCTCTAACTTAAACATATTGCCATACATCAAAAAGGGGGAGATTGTTCAGGCAATCGACCCTTAAATGATTAGAAGATCATGGTTTTGATGTGTGGGCGAATATGTTTAAAGTTAGAGTGTTATGTTGTATTTGATATGTGTGATTGAGTTTGCAGGACTTGTAGAATCACACATGGTGGACTTATCCGAGGGACGAGAGCCGAGGGAGGAGAGCTCCAAGGGCAAGCTGGGAAGTGGACTTCAAGGGCACACGTGAAGGGTGGCATGGAGGCAAGCCAAGGGAAGGCTTGCGTGTGCATCCGAGGGACGATAGCTAGAGGAAGAGGACTTCAAGGGGCAAGCCAAGGGAGCAGACCTGAAGGCACACACGAAGGAGAAGGTCCGGAGTGGTTGGAGCTGAGCTGTGAGGCGGGGTCGATTGGCCCTATGGCAGTCGACTGCCAAAACTCACTGAAAGTTTGCAGTGTCGGACCAGTCGACTGGACGTTTGGCAGTCGACTGGTATACCTCGAAACTAGCTGTTGGCTAGCAATTAATGCTAGGCCAGTCGACTGTCCCAGGGGCAGTCGACTGGTGCGGGCTGGACAGATTGCGAATCTGTCCTGTTCACCTATAAAAGGAGCACTTTTTGCACGTGCACGGTACGGTTCTGTATAGTGTCGAAGTGCTGCTCATGTGTAGAGTGATTTTTGCTTCCTCTCTCGTATTTCTGTATCTGTAAAGAGGAAGATCTTGCTGTAAAGGTTTCTCCATCTCAAGGAGACTTTTCGATAGTGAAAAGTGGTGCTCGCGGCATGGATCCTTGGACTAGTCACCCATCTGGGTGGATACCAAGTAAACGATAAGTGTTAGCATTGTTTCAAATTTCTTTTGCATATTATTTCCGTTGCGCTATCAATTCTGTAGAGATCCGGAAAAAGTGCATTCACCCCCCCTCTGCACGCCATAAACGATCCTTCAAGAAGTACAATTGAGGTATCACCTATAATCACCATCTATAAAGTATGGAATTCAAGTTGCTTAGCGTTAGGCAATTGTGTGATGCCGGATATAAAGTGGAGTTTCATGTAAATAAATATTTGGTTAAACACAATAGCTCGAAAAATATTATGTTGGAAGGGTATACGAAAATAAATCTTTATTATATCAATCTTTCCTATGCTTCTAACCTTTCTACTAAGTGTCTTTTATCAAAAGAAGAAGAAGGATGACTATGACATAGAAGATTTGGATATATCAACATGAAGAACATAACAAAAGTAGCCAAAATGGAGTTGGTAAAAGGACTACCAAAAATCAAATATGTCAAGAATAAAATGTGTAATGCATGCCAAGAGGGCAAGTAATCAAAGTCATCACATAAAGGTAAATCTCTAACTAGTACTTCTTTACCATTAGAATTGTTATATTTAGATATTTTTGACTGTCATAGTACTTCTTCATTAGTAGAAAATAAATATTGCTTAGTGATTGTTAATGATTTTTCTAGATTCACTTAGGTCTACTTCATGAAACATAAGGATGAAACTCTAGAAATATTCATAGTATTTAGCAAAAGGGTTGAAAATGAGAAAAATCTTAAAATCAACCGAATTATGAGTGATCATGGTGGAAAGTTTGAAAATTCAAACTTCTCTAATTTTTGTCTAAAAAATGGATACAAATATGAATTTTCTTGTTCTAGAACACCTCAATAAAATGGGGTTGTATAAAGAAAAAAATCGAGCCTTGCAAGATGCGACTAGAATTATACTTAATGCTTGTTCTTTACCTAGTTATATTTTGGCGGAGGCGGTAAATGCCGCTTGTTATATCCAAAATCATATTTTAATTCATCAATTTTTAGGAAAGACACCCTTTGAATTATGGAATTAGAAAATTTCTCAAATTCACTATTTTAAAGTATTTGGTTGCAAGGTCTATAACCTAAATACTAAAGATGATTTTAAAAAAATTTGAGTCTAAGGCGGACGAAGGCATTCTAGTTGGGTACTCATCTACTAGTAGAGGATATAGAGTATATAACAAAAGGACTCAAATGATTGAGGAATCATCTAATGTTGAATTTGATGAGTCTACCAATACTTATCCTAGGAAATCCTGCATTGATAAGGATATAGATGAAAGAAATCAAAACATTACCCAAGCAATTCAAAACTTACACTTAGGGGGTATTGATCAAGGGGGAGGAAGAAGTGTTTCGGATGATGAAAGAGGCAATGATCATCATGAAGTTGATGAGCCCACAATCTCTAGGACTTTAAGGCATCATCAAGATCATCCTATTGACTAAGTAGTTGGAGATGTTGCACAAGGAGTAAGGGACTAGATCCTATTTTAGAGAGCATGCTAGTCAAATTGCTCTAATATCACAACTTAAACCAATATCGATTGATGAAGCCTTAATTGATACAAATTGGATCCTAGCAATGTAAGAATAGTTAAACCAATTTGAGAGAAGTGAAGTATGAGAATTGGTCCCAAGACCCAATGATAGTACAATTGTCACAACAAAATCGATTTTTAGGAATAAATTGGATAATCAAGGGAGAGTCACTAGAAACAAGGCTAGGTTAGTAGCCAGTTGTTTCAATCAAATTGAGGGGCTTGATTATGATGAAACTTATGCTCCCATAGCTCGATTAGAGTATATTCGGATCTTGTTGGGATATGTCATTCACATGAGTTTTAAACTTCATCAAATGGATGTGAAATCAACATTTCTTAATGGGTTTATTAAGAAAGAAGTTTATGTGGAGCAACCACATGATTTTGAAAACATAGATTATCTAAATAATGTTTATAAATTAAAGAAAACCTTATATGAGTTAAAATAAGCTCCCTGAGCTTGGTATGAAAGACTCTCATCCTTCTTAATCTCTAAGTGTTGTAGAAGGGGAATATTTGATCCAACTCTATTTGTAAAGTCTAAGGATAAAGTCATTTTTATTGCCCAAGTTTATGTTGATGACATCATTTTTGGTTCAACAAATAATGAGCTTCTTCATGAATTCATCAAACACATGGAAAATGAGTTTGAAATGAGTCTAGTTGGGAAGTTGACTTTTTTTTAGGATTGCAAGTCAAACAAACTAATGAAGGAACTTATGTCTATCAAATAAAGTATGCTAAGCAAATTATCAAGAAATTTGGTTTGGAAAATGCTAATGTAGTGTCTACTTCCATTGGAATAAATATCAAGATAGATAGTGATCATAAGAGAAAATTAGTTGATCCAAAGTAATATAGAAGCATGATTGGTAGTTTGTTATACCTAACCGCTAGTAGACCAGATATACTATTTGTGGTAGGCATTCTTGTGCCAAAGAATCTCACTTAGTAGTGGTAAAAATAATCTTAAGATATATCAAGGGAACTCTCAACGTCGGTCTTTGGTACCCTAAAACTCAAAGTATTGATTTATTTGAGTACACCGATTCTGATTATGCGGGTTGCAAATTGGATAGGTAAAGTACTAGTGGTAGATTTCTTAGATCCTCCCTAGTGAGTTGGAGTAGTAGAAAATAACCATGTGTTGCTTTATCTACAACCGAGGCCGAATATGTAGCTATGGGTGATTGTGTAGCGCAATTACTTTGGATAATGCATACCTTAGAGGATTATGAGCTTCATTACTCCAAGGTCAAAGATTTATGTGATAACATGAGGAGTATTAATTTGACTAAAAATCCGGTATATCACTCTAAGACAAAACACATTGAAGTGAAGCATTACTTCATTAGAGATCATGTGGCAAGAGGTACCATTGAACTACATTATGTTGAATTAAAATCTAATCTTGCCGACATATTTACTAAGGCTCTACCCAAAGCGGTGTTCACCTCTCTAAGGAGAAGACTTGGTATGTGCTTTGTAGAATTATAACTTTAGTCTTGCATGATTTAATACTAAGATAGTGCCTCAATGCATCTCACAAAAATCCTAGGAGGCATTGCTTATGTATTTCTTCATTTCATCTCATATTACCTTGATTTATGATTGTATTTATGCATATGAGATGTTAAGATGATACAAATAATTCACTTGTGCTTATGACATTTTGATGAGTTATTAAATGTATCATTTTAGTAATAATATACCAACTATAAGGAAAATAAATGTCTAATTAATGGACATCTTACCCATAAATCATAGTTAGACATTTTAAATGTTTTGAAACCCATTCTGTGTTCTACTTATAGTGGCATATATTTGAAAAATATATGGTTTCAAAACTAGGTTTCAAAGTTGATACATAACTTAAGTGTGTTTAAAGATTTTGAGATTTGATCAAAAATTCAAAAATATTTTGTCTTTTAATGAAAACATATTTTTCCCTATTAGAGGATATCAAAAGAGATATATTTGCAAAATTTCATGATTTTTCAAATTTTCTGAATTTTTTTTGCGTTTCTGAAATTTGGTCAGAAATGTTGAAAAGGTTGATTTTAGGGTACCAGTCGACTGGTATCTGCCTCCGTCGACTGTTAATAGTGCTGTCTAGAAAAACTAGGTTTTTTGATATAGATCAGTCGACTGATAATTTTGTAACCTATATCAGTCGACTGATCCATGAACCAGTAGACTGATGTCGCGATTCTTTAAAAAGAACCCTCGCGCACGACAACATTGAAACCCTAGTTTTGGTCGGCCCTCGACCTTCTTCGACATTCCAGCCATTCCAAGGGTTCCAAAACCCTTGGACTCTCTTCCCTAACCTCTCTCCATTTCAAGATTCGAGTTTAGGTTCCAAAACCCTAGTTTCACCTTATTCTCTTCCTCAACCTTCATGGAGAGAAGGTAACGATTTCTCAACTCAATCCTTCTCGTTTATACTACGAATTATCACTAATATTTCGTGTTTTGCATATTTACCTTGTTTTCTTTCTTGATCTTTGTCCTCTTGGTACATGCATTTTACATTTGCATATTAGGGCTAGACAAAAGTGTAGGGTTGGTGAGGGGACTGTAGGGATCAATATGTAAAAATATTTAAAAATCACAACGGAAATAATAGATCCCACGAGCGATCCACGCGAATGAAAACTCATACAAAGTTAATTTACAAATTCCAATCATATAGGTATACCTTTGGCGCGTGCCCTTCGTTTACCCCGCTTATTCGAGGTATGTCGATCTCTTGCATGTTTAAGTGTTAGTGCCTCTATGCGTATCCACACGAACATGATCTCTCAAGCTTCAGAGAAGAATCACCTTTGTGGTGCTAGCCACAAGAGGAGATTCACAAAGCAAGAAGGAGAGGGAGAAGAGGGATTCAACCAAGAGAAAGAAGGGAAGGAAAAATGACATGTTCTACATCCAAATGACAAGAAAAACTCTTTTATACTCATCCTATGAATATAAAGAGTTTTTGTCCCTTTAACTTCCCTCCATTAATGCCAATAACAACCTAATTAGAACACATTTTTTCATGTGGCACTTCAACTTCTCTTCATCCAATGAAGAGGAATTTTCATCTTCCTCTATTATTAATTTATTAAATATTTTAAAGAATTAATCTCTCATTCAAATGTGGTTGAGTCTAATCTAAATGAGTCTAACCCAAATTAGATCTCAATCCCATAATCCATGTGGATTCACTTGAGTCTAACTCAATTAATCCAATTTGGATCAAATCTTAGTCAAACTAAGATCAATTATTCTCCGAAGTATTGTGTCCTTAGTGTGTGAGCCAATAGGTTCTCGTAACGATGACAATGTGCCTAAACCACTTTAGACACATAAACAATGAGCGGCATCTGGCAATGCATCATTGCTACCCAAGTGACGAGAAAGTTGAGATCCGACTTAACCTCCGTGACTATGACAATATATGACCTTGTCCTTCTATCCTCGATATCTAGATTGACCAATGACGAATAGACCGTGTCATCCTCGATCAATCTTTGTGTTTCTTTATTCCCAAGTAGACTCACTCAAACAAATGAGCTCAATATCTCATATTGACTCATCTGAGCATGGTTATGCGTTTTTGTAGTCCTACTCGATCAAGGGGCCCACAAATATCACTCCCGCCATATAGAAGGGATAAATCCCATCTACATCACTCACATCCCTCCGCACAATTCATTACATACCTAGTGATCACCTTTATAGTTCACCCTGTTACGGGTGACGTTTGACGATACCAAAGTACATAACTCCTTATGTAGGAGACATCAGGTCTAAGGACTATTCATACTAATATTCACATGATAAAGTTTATGACACTCATATGACAATCTATGAAACTTTCTCATGGCGGGTCAATTCAGTACACATTCTCTAATGTATACCCATGTGTCAATTTGATATCATATATCCATGACTTGTGAGCTCAAGTCATCAATTAACCTACATGTTAGTCTCTATGCATTAATATTATCCTTGAATATTAATGTTTGACTAGGAATGGTTTAGTGTAGTGTTCTCTATATCATCTCACTATTGATTCAACCAACGATATGATGTAGATAAGAACCTACTACCCAAGGACATTATTATGCTTAGTTATTTGGCACAAATATAAAGTATAATAACCAAACATGCCTTTATTAATGATAAAATATGATATAAAAAGTCCCAAGTCAATCATCACATAATTGACTCTAGGGCTCCTACTAACAATCTACCACTAGCACTAGTGCCAATCATTGTACTATCTAATACCCAATGACTTAGTGTGACCATCATGCTTCTTTTGTGCCAAAGCCTTGGTCAAAGGATCCGCGATGTTAGCATCAATGGGTACTCTACTTATCCTCACATCTTCTCTATTGATGATCTCTCGAATGAGATGGGAGCGTCGTAGTATGTGTTTGGTCCACTGATGAGAGCGAAGTTCCTTAGCTTGTACAATAGCCCCATTGTTGTCACAATAGAGGTATATTGGGTCTGCTATACTAAGAACCACACCATGCTCCGTAATTAACTTCCAAATCCAAACAGCCTCTTTTGTTGCATCAGACACAACAATATACTCGGCCTCTGTTGTAAATTCTGTGACTGTGTCCTGCTTCGAACTTTTCCAGCTCACAGTGCCACCATTCAAGCAAAATACATACCCTGACTGCGATCTGAAAACATCCCTATCGGTTTGGAAGCTAGCATCACTGTAACCCTTTACAGCTAGATCCTCATTGCCTCTAAATATCAAAAAATATTCTTTTGTCCATCGTAAGTACTTAAGAATATTCTTGACAGCTGTCTAATGACATTCACCTAGATCTGATTGGTATTTGCTCATCATGCTCAAAGCATATGAGACATCTGGACAAGTACAAAGCATAATGTACATGATAGACCCTATAACGGATGCATAATGAATCTGATCTATGCGGTCTCTCTCCTCCTTAGAAGAGGGACATTAAGTCATCGAAAGACTTACACCATGTGACATCAGCAGAAATCCCTTCTTAAAATTCTGAATGGGAAAATGATTAAGCACCTTGTCAATATATGTACTCTGACATAAGCCAAGCAATCTTTTAAATCAATCTCTATAGATCTTGATGCCTAGGATATAGGCTGCTTCACCTAAGTTTTTCATTGAGAAGCAATTCCCTATCCACATCTTCACAGATTGTAGTGAAGGGATATCATTGTTGGTGCTTGGATGGCTATAGAGGGGGGGCTGAATGTAGCCAGACACAAACTCTTGCTCTTTTAGGATTTCTGCACTTGAAGGTTAGCAATAGCGGAAGCAAACAAGCAGAAATAGAAATGCAGAAATGAAGAACAAACCAAAAACTCTAACACGAGGATATACAAGGTTCGGGGATAACTTGCCCCTACTCCTTGGCGTGCCCGTAAGGTGGGCGATCCCTTGATTGTCGGCATATTAAGCCCCGGAAAATCTGGATATCAAATGCTTCCTTCTCGGTGGAGAAACCTCTCCACACAAATAGTCTCAAGAGTATCAAAAATTAAGCGCAGAGATAAGGAAAGCTTACAGAGCACAAGCAAGCAAAAGAGAAACGTTTACAAGCACAACCCACAACCCAACACAACCTCGGCAAGAGCCTTCACTCAGCTCTTCCTTGTCTGCTAGCTGATCGCCTCGCAAACGTCTCAACTGGCTCACGGCTCTCCAGATGCAAAGTATCAGAGTGTTTCTCAAGTGATGCACAAGTGATCCATTGTTGAGGCTTCTTCGCTACCAGCTCCTAAGCCTCTGCCCAAAACCCAGGTGACAGGCGCGCCTCTGCAGCTCCCAGCTGCTCATCTGCAACAACCCCAGCTACACTAACATCTTCTGGACTCCTTGAGCTCTCTTCAACCGAGCTCCAGATCAGTTCGTCAGCTTCCCAACCGTTGCCAGCAACGCCAGACGCCCGTTGAAACCTGAGAAGAGAAAATAGCCAAACCTGCTTAAAGGAAAGTCCCCAGTTGACTCTCCTCCATTGTTTGAATCCTCCCTGTATTACCTATACACTTAGCAAAGCGTATCAAACGATATCAGCAAGGTAGCAGAGAAAACGCAGAGAAAAACAGACGCGATCAGAAGTCTGACAGCGTATTTGAATTAAAGTTGTCAGATACTCATTGGTCCACAGACCGATCAGAGATGACCTTGATCGGTCACTAGACCGATCAGGGAAACCCCTCAACGATCAGGCTCCAGCCTAATCCGTCCACCGTGAGAAACAGGGATCGTAGACTTCTTATGATCGGTCATACAGACCGATTAGGGATCGTAGATTGGCACCGGATCGATCCAACACTTGCTGGAGCTTTCTCCAGCTTCCGCAGGCCAAAACCCCTGATCGGTCACCTGACCAATCAGGTTGTGCCCTGATCGGTCTGGTGACCGATCAGGTCACTTCCTGACCGATCAGGAGCCATCCTGATCGGTCAAGATGAGGAATGTCCGTCAATTTGATCGGTCAGAAGGACCGATCAAGGTTTCCTCCCAAATCTACTGACCTCTTCTCTAATCGATCACCAGAACGATCAGAAGCCCAATAGAAACCTTTCTGTTCACTCCCTGATTGTTCACCAGAATGATCAGTCTTCGCTGGATCGGTAACCAGACCGATCCAGAGACTCCCAATTCAACTCTAAGTCCAAAGAACAAGCTCCCTATCCTTCTCTGACTCATGTTTAGTCCCCCGGACCAAGACTCCGTGCCCAGCTTCACTCACCGGGACTTCATTCAACCTAGCTTCACTCGCTAGGACCTGGCTTCACCCACCAGGGTTTCGGTCACCCAGCTTTACTCACTGGGACCCGGCTTCACTCACCGTGATTTCATTCAACCTAGCTTCACTCGCTAGGACCTGACTTCACTCACCATGGTTTCGGTCACCTGGCTTCACTCACCGGGACCCGACTTCACTCACCGAGACCCGGATTCACTCACCGGGATTTCATCCTACCTAGCTTCACTCGCTAGGACCTGGCTTCACTCACCAGGGTTTCGGTCACCCGGCTTCACTCATCGGGACCTGGCTTCGCTCACTGGGATTTCATCCAACCTAGCTTCACTCGCTAGGACCTGGCTTCACTCACCAGGGTTTCGGTCACCCGGCTTCACTCACTGGGATTTCAGTCACCTGGCTTCATTCACCAGGACCCGGCTTCACTCACCAGGATTTCTATCACTCCGTGCCCAGCACCAGGACTTAATCCGAATTCACTCAACCAAACTTAAATCGATGTCAACACCAAAACAACAATCGGGCCAGACTGCATCAACAATCTCCCCCTTTTTGTTGTTTGACAATCCAATTTAAGTTTAGGTATTAATGATCAATCAAAGTCAATTCAATTATCGTAAGGGAATCAAAGTCCTCCCCCTACAGTAATTAACCTTAAACATAATCAACCATTCTCTCTCCCTTTGCCAAACATCGAAAAGGGTATGATTATTAAGTTTTAACATACCTCCCCCCTCAAACAAGGGTCTCTCCCCAAACCCAAAATCATCAAAGGTAAGTGTGAATTGCACATGAAAGCATATACGGAACTATATCATGGTCAAACACGTATATGCTTCATATGACAAGTAAGGAACGCAGCTGTATCCGACACATAGTCCTGATTGGTCTCTGTGACCGATCAGGTTCGTTGATTATTGATATAGAAATATTTCTGATTAGTCTGGGAGCGATCAGATTTCAGAAACGTTTCTGAAACTCTGATACGTTCCTGATCAGACTGCATTAACAATTGGCATTCCACAACAGAGATGTAGACTCCATTAACATTCGATATTTCAGAAAAATTTCTGAAACATGATTTGAGTTTCTTGACAAAGAAAAAATATTCCTTATCAAGGAACAAGAGTCATAATTCAACCAGTTCTTTCTTATGGATTTGAACATTCCAACACAGATTTGTATCAAATCTGTATTAAGTTTTGTTCCAAGTATGATTAGTATGTTCCATGTTCTTTGATAGTACCATGATAGGTCTGATCGGTCAACCTGACCGATCAGGAGGATCCTGATCGATCCATGAACTGATCAGGTGGGTGATCAGTGAACTCCTAAGATTGAATGCTAATCTCCCGATCAGAACTGATCTGATCGGTCACTTGATCGATCAGAAGAACCCTTGATCGGTCACGGTGACCGATCAGGGTAAGTCCTGATCGGCGGTGGACCGATCAGGTTTGATATAGAAGTTGTTTGTTTCAGAAACTTGTTTGTTCCGATCAGATTTCAAAAACGAAATTTTAGAAATCTAATATGTTTCAGAAACTTGTTTGTTTCACCTTAACCACTCCTAAACCCTAATCCAATTAGATTTAATCCCTTTGATCCTAAAGGGTTCCCTTAACTAAAAGCTATCCCTCAAATTAGTATTAGTATCAAAATATGATCAAATTTCCAAAACATGCTTGTGTCAAATTAGTATCAAAATATGATCAAATTTCCAAAACATGCTTGTATCAAATTAGTATCAAAATATGATCAGATTTCCAAATTTTGATCAGTTTGTATGTTTGATGTATGTTTATAACATGTTTGCTCCAACTAATTGAAATTATGTTTGTATCAACTCCACAATCCTAATTCCCCATTCTATTGATAATTCATGGATTGGATTGGAAAATTCATAGTTCCAAGTGTGTATCAAGTTCATGGTTCCAACCAATTTGAAATCAAGTTTGTATCAAAAATTTATTCCCCAAATTGCCCATAAAAGTGAATAGGAAAATTTTCCAGTATAGATGGAGAAATTTTCAATGTATCTATATTGTTTATGATTCCCATTTACTTAACTCCAATCATCTAAATTCAAGATGAAAAACCATTTCTCATGGGTAGTAAATGGTCACCCATTAAATGGAGGAAATAGTAGGCACATCCTAACTAGGAATGGCTATATGTTTGGAGCACCTATTTTCAACAACCCATATCGATAGATGCTCCCCCTCAACCAATGCCTATACAATTCGAAATATAGATGTTTTGGGTACCCAAATTTGGGACCTAAAGCATATACAATGAATGATTTTGGCACCCAAGCCTTGATCACTTTCTTTCTAGCTTTTTGAACTCTAGAATCATTTGACCTAAAGTGAGTTCTTGACATCAATGATATGACACTAGATTCTTTAGGTTGGTAACCCAAACCAACCTTGTTGTAAGTCACTTTTTGAGAATTTAGAATCATATCTAAAGTTTTAGAGCTAGTCGAAACTTCTCAAGAATATTCTTGAGATTATTCAATTTCTCTCCTTAGGGTCTTGTTTTCATCCTTAAGGGGCTCATCATGCAAATCATCAATGACCTCATCCTTAGAGGTTTTTAATTGTACTACTTCCAATTTCAATAGTTTAACCTTGTTCTTAGATTTTTTAAGCAAATCAGTTAGGCATGCTATTGTTCTATAACATTTGTCTAACTCAGGAGAAATTACCTCTTCATCATCTGAAGATGATGAAGCCGTGGTTGAGGAGTCCCATGATTTGTTATCACCCTCCTTGGTTGACTCTTCTAAGGCCATGAAGGCCACGTGACAGTAACTTTCCTCCTCTTCCTTTTCCTTCGTCTTGGTCTTGTCCCCTGCCACAAGAGCTACACCCTTCTCCTTTGGGCTTGGTTAGAGATCTCATGTAGTTCCATTTCACAAAATAAATCTTCTAACTTAACAAAGGATAAGTCCTTGGAAACATTGTAAGCATCCACCATGGATGACCACAAGACATTCCTAGGGAAGGCTTTGAGAACATACCTCACAACGTCTCGGTTTTCTACCTTCTCACTGATGGAATGTAGACCATTGAGGATCTCTTTGAATCATCCATGGAGTTCACTTACCTTTTCATTTTCTTCCATAGAAAGGTTTTGGAGTTGGCTGAGAAGCAAGTCTTTCTTGGCTCTCCGGGTATCTTGAGTGCCTTCATGGAGCTCAATGAGCTTGCTCCATAGGTCTTTAGCACTTGTGAAAGGACCCACCTTGATCAACTCCTCCTTGGTCATCCCACTTTGCAGGGTGACCACAGCTTTGGCATCGGCTTCCCCTTTTCTGATTTGCTTAGCCGACCACCTTGAGAAATCCAACTCTTTTCCCTCAGCATCTCTTGGAGGGATGAAACCCTCCTTCACAGCAAACCACATACTGATGTTGGTCTTGAGATAAAACTCCATCCTTGACCTCCAATATTGAAAATCAGTGTCGTCGAAGAAGGGAGGTCGGTTGGTGCTGAAGCCTTCCCTCATCGCCATCGTTGTTAGCTCTCGGATGTTAAGCCGTTGAACAGAGCCCCAAGCTCTGATACCACTTGTTGGTGCTTGGATGACTATAGAGGGGGGGGGTGAATGTAGCCAGACACAAACTCTTACTCTTTTAGGTTTTTTGCACTTGAAGGTTAGCAACAGCAGAAGCAAACAAGCAGAAATAGAAATGCAGAAATGAAGAACAAACCAAAAACTCTAACACGAGGATATACAAGGTTCGGGGATAACTTGCCCCTAGTCCTTGGCGTGCCCGTAAGGTGGGCGATCCCTTGATCGTTGGTAGATCAAGCCCCGAAAATCCGGATATCAAATGCCTCCTTCTCGGTGGAGAAACCTCTCCACACAAATAGTCTCAAGAGTATCAGAAATTAAGCGCAGAGACAAGGAAAGCTTACAGAGCACAAGCAAGCGAAGGAGAAACATTTACAAGCACAACCCACAAACCAACACAACCTCGGCAATAGCCTTCACTCAGCTCTTCCTTGTCTGTTTGCTTATGGCCTCGCAAACGTCTCCACTAGCTCAAGGCTCTCCAGATGCAAAGTATCAGAGTGTTTCTCAAGTGATGCACAAGTGATCCATTGTTGAGGCTTCTTCGCTACCAGCTCTTAAGCCTCTGCCCAAAACCCAGGTGACAGGCGCGCCTCTGCAGCTCCCAGCTGCTCATCTGCAGTAGCCCCAGCTACACTAATCTCTTCTGGACTCCCTGAGCTCTCTGTTGGAGCAATCAGCCCTAAGATGGTCCGGAGTGACCATGGGTTTTGATGTTTGGGCAAAGGGTTTAAGTTAGGTTTACCCTTGTATTTGATATGCGTATGTTGAGTGTGCAGGTTGTACAGGTTACGCATATGGACCTGACTGGACGGCCTCAGTACGGTGAAGGATGGCATAGAGGCTAGCTGGAGGCTAGCGTGCGCATCTGAGGGACCATGGAGTGCAGGGACGATGAGCTGATGGGTGCGGACTTCGAGGCGTACGTGAAGGGTGGCATGGAGGCAAGCTGGAGGCTTGCGTACGCATCCGAGGGACGAGGGCCGAAGAGGAAGAGAGCGCAAAAGCAACAGTCGAGGCTGCGGAAGAGGAGTCAGTCGAGTCGTGAGGGTCGAGTACTGTGTGAATGTACTCGGGAAGGGATTCAGCTAGGGACCAGTCGACTGCCCCGGGGGCAGTCGACTGGTAGGTGGCTGGTGAGGTGGCAAATTCGGACGTTGGGAGTGTCAACGGTCGAATTTAGATGGCACCAGTCGACTGCCCTGGGGGCAGTCGACTGGTAGCGAGAAATTAGCCCCGAGTCCTATTTAAAGAGGACTTTGTGGTGGCTGAGTTTCTTGACGAATCTTGCTTGGCTAAGGCAAGATAGTAGTCTACTTTGTTCTCTAAGTGTCCTTGGTGTTGTGGCGAGGTTTCTCCACCCACAAGGAGCGACGAGTTCTAGCCGGAGGTTATCCGGGGTTTGATCCGCCGAAGGATTGTTGGATTAGTCACCCGACCGGGGTGGATACCAACTAAATCTGGTATTGTTAGCGTTGTTTTTGTTGTTTATTGTATATTCCGCTGTGCTACTAACAACGCAGGTTCAAGAAAGAGTTCGAAACGCTATTCACCCCCTCTAGCGTACGGAATCGATCCTAACACTCTCTTCAACCAAGCCCCAGATCAGTTCGTCAACTTCCCAGCCGTTGCCAGCAGTGCCAGACGCCCGTTGAAACCTGAGAAGAGAAAATAGCCAAACCTACTCAAAGGAAAACCCCCAGTTGACTCTCCACCATTGTTTGAATCCTCCCTGTATCACCTGCACACTTAGTGGACACTTAGCAAATCATATCAAACAATATCAACAAGGTAGCAGAGAAAACGCAGAAAAAAATAGACGCGGTTAGAAGTCTGACAGCGTATTTGAATTAAAGTTGTCAGCTACTCATTGGTCCACAGACCGACCAGAGATGACCCTGATCGGTCACCAGACCGATCAGGGAAACCCCTAAACGATCAGGCTCCAGCTTGATCGGTCCACCGTGAGAAACAGGGATCGCGGACTTCTTATGATCGGTCACACTGACCGATCAGGGATCGTGGATCGGTCACCGGACCGATCCAACACTTGCTGGAGCTTTCTCCATCTTCCACAGGCCAAAGCCCCTGATCGGTCACCTGACCAATCAGGTTATGCCCTGATCGGTCTGGTGACCGATCAGGAGCCATCCTGATCGGTCAGGATGAGGGATGTCCATCAATTTGATCGGTCAGATGGACCGATCAAGGTTTCCTCCCAAAGCTACTGACCTCTTCTCTGATCGTTCACCAGAACGATCAGAAGCCCAACATAAACCTTTCTATTCTCCCCTGATCGTTCACCAGAACAATCAGTCTTCGCAGGATCGGTGACCAGACCGATCCACAACAGGGAGTTCGTGCCAACTCCCTGATCGGTCACCAGACTGATCCAGAGACTCCCAATTCAACTCTAAGTCCAGAGAACAACCTCCCTAGCCTTCTCTGACTCGTGCTTAGTCCCCTGCACCAAGACTTCGTGCTCAGCTTCACTCACCGTGACTTCATTCTATTGGTGCAGGAAGCACCATATCGAACCTTGTTTTGATATTGGCAAAGGGTTCAAAGTTAAGTATTATTGGTGATCTAACAATGTTACTCAAGTGTGCAGAAACAAAGTCCTAGCGAAGGGCTGCTAGGCACCTGGCGAAGGGCTGCCAGGAAACAAAGTCCTAGCGAAGGGCTGCTAGGCACCTGGCGAAGGGCTGCCAGGAAACAAAGTCCTAGCGAAGGGCTGCTAGGCACCTGGCGAAGGATTGCCAGGAAACAAAGCCCTAGCGAAGGACTGCTAGGCTCCTGGCGAAGGACTACCAGGATACAAAGCCCTAGCGAAGGAATGCTAGGCACCTGGCGAAGGAATGCCAGGATACAAAGCCCTAGCGAAGGACTGCTAGGCACCGGGCGAGGGACAGCTTGGTATCCAAGACCTGGCAAAGGACTGCCATGCAAAAGTCCAACCAGAGGAGCGGTTGGCATCAGGTACATTCTCCCGAGAGGAGTAGGTGAGGACGCGTTCCCCGTCGAGGGAACAGTAGGCGTCGGTTCGACCTAGGGGTCCATTTTGGAGACCCAAAGTCAGAACCAAGACAGCTAAGGCTGTATAAACTAACATCTTATTGTTTTATGGTGTTTTAGACTAACCCTGGATGCAGGACCGAAGGAACGAGTGTCTGCAGCTCAGAGAGCCTCAAAGGAATGAGGCAACAGCTGACCAGGGTGCCCGGAGTGTCCCGGGCGCCCCCAAGGTGAACACAAAACACACAAAACAAAGGCAGGCTTCGACAGCTCATCTCCCGGGCGCCCCCGTGCTCCCGGGCGCCCCCACTGCTCCCGGGCGCCCCCAGTACAAGCCTACGAAGAGAAGCCAGCCAAGCCAAAGGGATAAGATTTGACCCGGTCAACCCGGGCGCCCCCAGCGTCCCGGGCGCCCCGGTCAAGATGTGATCCCGAGTTTGAAGGGATCAGAAGTTGACCGAGGGAATGGCGGATCGGCCGACACGTGGGGGGGCGCCCCCGACGTTCCGGGCGCCCCCAGGGCCTATAAAAGGGCCCTCGACCCCGAGGCTTGGTACAACGAATTCTTTCAACGCTTCTACGCTCTTCGGCTTCCGCGCTCTGCTCCGGCAACCTCCCGACTCAAGATACAAGCGCCGACGACGTCCTACTGCTCCGGAAAAAGTAATCTACATCGGACGTCGGTAAAAAGAAGAGCTCAATTTCAGTACTGTACTTGAATTGTAATTCCATTTCTGTAACTGTTTTTACGCGATTATAGTATTGCCCGCAGTAAACGGTCAGCGACCATGGGCCTTGGAGTAGGAGTCGACCTAGGCTCCGAACCAAGTAAAAATATCTGTGTTTGCGTGTTTTTGTTTTTAATCTTCCGCTACGCATTCTCTTTTCAAATCCGAACGCTTTCCGATATTCACCCCCCCTCTATCGGTTCTCTCGATCCAACACATTCAACCTAGCTTCACTCGCTAGGACCTGGCTTCACTCACTAGGATTTCGGTCACCCAACTTTACTCACCGGGACCCGACTTCACTCACCGGGATTTCATTCAACCTAGCTTCACTCGCTAGGACCTGGCTTCACTCACCAGGGTTTCGGTCACCCAGCTTCACTCACCGGGATTTCATCTAACCTAGCTTCACTCGCTAGGACCTGGCTTCACTCACCAGGGTTTCGGTCACCCTACTTCACTCACCGGGACCCGGCTTCACTCACCGGGATTTCATCCAACCTAGCTTCACTCGCTAGAACCTGGCTTCACTCACCAGGGTTTCGGTCACCCGGCTTCACTCACCGGGATTTCAGTTACCTGGCTTCACTCACTAGGACCCAGCTTCCCTCACCGAGATTTCTATCACTCCGTGCCCAGTCCCCGACCATGACTTAATCCGAATTCACTCAACCAAACTTAAATCGGTGTCAACACCAAAACAACAATCGGGCCAGACTTCATCAACAATCATTTCCAATTAGAAGTATGTCATCCACATATAAGATCAGGAAGATAGCTGTGCTCCCACTAACCCTGTTGTAGACACAAGGTTCATCTTCATTCTTGATGAAACCAAACACTTTGATTGCATCATCGAATCGATGATTCCAGCTTTGAGAATCTTGCTTTAGCCCATAAATGGACCTTTGTAACTTACATACCTTTCCAGCATCCTTTGGATCTACAAAACCCTCAGGTTGTATCATGTACACATCGTTGAGTAGATTCCCATTTAGGAATCCAGTTTTGACATCCATTTGCCAGATCTCGTAATCATGGTAAGCTACAATAGAAAGCATGATCCGAATAGACTTAAGCATCGCAACTGTTGAAAAGGTTTCATCATAGTCGATACCATGAATCTGCTTGAAACCTTTAGCTACCAATCACCCTTTATAGGTATGCATAAGACCATCCATGTCAGTTTTTCTTTTAATGACCCACTTACACCCAATGGATTTAATTCCCTTAGGTGGATCAACCAAAGTCCATACTTGGTTAGTGTACATGGATTCCATTTCAGACTTCATGGCCTCTAGCCATTTCTCAGAATCTAGGCTCATCATAGCTTCTTGATAGGATGTAGGCTCGTTCAACTCAACAAGCATAACGCCAGCATGGTTAGACAAGAGAAATGAGTATCTCTCAGGCTGACGATATATCTTATCAGATCTGCGAAGAGGTTGGTCTACTTGAATAGTTGTTGCTCCATAACTTCTTGTGCAACAATCTTATGATCCACTACACTTTGTGGTGCCTGTTCAATGTCCATCAAGGCCTTAGTACTATCTGCATCTTGAACTTCTTCAAGATGGATTTTACTCCCACTATTTCTTCTAGAAATAAACTCTCTTTCGAGAAAAATGTCTTCTAGTAACAAACACTTTGCCTAGTGTGGGATTGTAGAAGTAATATCCCTTCATTTCCTTAGGATATCTTACAAAATAGCACTTATCAGATTTGACTCCGAGTTTATCTGAGATTTGACATCGAGTGTAAGCCTCACAACCCCAAATCCTCATAAAAGACATTGTGGGACTCTTCTCAGTCCATATCGTATATGGTGTCTTTATGACGACCTTTGATGGAGCTCGGTTAAGTGTGAAAAGAGCCGTCTCTAGAGCGAATCCCTAGAAGGAAGTAGGAAGACCCGTCTGACTCAATATCGTTTGTACCATATCTAATAGAGTACGATTTCTCCGCTCAGACACACCATTCCATTATGGTGTTCCAGGTGGAGTGGATTGGGATATGATCCCACACTCTGCTAGATGGTCACGAAACTCTTGGCTAAGATATTCACCACCTCGATCTGATCGAAGCATCTTAATACTCTTGCCAAGTTGGTTTTGTACTTCACTCTTGAATTCTTTGAACTTTTCAAAGGATTTCGACTTGTGTTTATTAGATACACATAGTTGTATCTACTGACATCATCAGTGAAAGTGATGAAGTACTGATAGCCTCCTCTAGCTGCAACATTGAATGGGCCATATACATCAGTATGTATGAGTACTAACAAGTCTGTCCTCTTTCGTCGTGCCCACTAAAGGGAGTCTTGGTCATCTTGCCTAGAAGACAAGATTCACATGTCTTATATAATTCAAAATCAAATGAGTCCAGTAATCCATCCTTATGGAGCTGGTATATGTGACTCTTATTTATATGACCTAAGGACAATGCCAGAGATATGTTTGGTTCAAATCATTTGGTTTGAACCATTTTGTATTTATATTATAGATTGGGTTCTCTAAGTTTAGAACATAGAGTCCACTCATAAGTGGTGCACCACAATAGAACATGTTATTTAACATTATAGAACAATATTTGTCCTTTACGATAAATGAAAAGCCTTTCTTGTCCAAACAAGCTACAGAAATTATATTCTTAGTTAGTGCAGGTACATAAAAGCACTCCTCTAGTTCTAAGATAAGCCCAGTGGGCAAAGATAAGGAATATGTTCCTACAGCTATAGAAGCAACTCTTGGGCCATTGCCTACTCGTAGGTCCACTTCGCCCTTTGTCAATGATCTAGATCTTTAAAGGCCCTGCACATTAGTATAAATGTGAGATGCACAACCGGTATCTAATACCCAAAAAGAAAAAATAGATAGATTGACCTCTATAACAAAAATACTTGAGATAGAAGTCTCACTTCTTTTCTTCTTTACTTCCTCTAGGTAGAGTTTACAATTCCGCTTCCAATGTCCGGTCTCACCATAGTGGAAGCAGGTCCCTTCCTTAGGCACCCCGCCTTTGGCCTTCAGTGCAGTAGAGTTGGCCTTGCCTTTGGCTTGGGTCTTACCCTTACCCTTAGGCTTCCATTTGTCTTTGCCCTTCTGTACTATCAGTACATTAGTGATCTTGGTTTCCTTGAGATTAGGTTCAGCAGTTCTCAACATGCTGAGAATCTCAGGCAATGACTTGTCAATTTCATTCATGTTATAGTTCATGACAAATTGATTGTACCCTTCTGGTAACGATTGTAGGATAAGGCCCGTGGTCAATTCTTGACTCAGTAGAAATCCTAGTCTTCCAAGGTTCTCGACATACCCAATCATCTGTGGGATCGGATTGAATCGATAGAGGGGGGGTGAATATTGATCGTCAATACTTTTTCGGAAAACGTAGAGTAATTGCATAGCGGAAAAGAAAAACAATCGCTAACACTTTTTGTTTTTACTTGGTTCGGAGTCGCAGTCGGCTCCTACTCCAAGGCCACGGTCCTTGACCGTTTACAATGGGCAATTCTATATTTCGTCAAATGTTTTACAAGATGAAGTTGAATATAGAATTAAAAAGAATACAACAATAAAACTATTTTTATACCGACGACCGGAGAAGTTGGAAGTTCGGAGCCGTGGGTCGTCATAGGCGCTTAAATCTCGAGTATGAGCTTGTCGGAGCGGAGCGCTTGAACGAATGTGTTGAAAGCAATTGTTCCTGAAGCCAAGGGGGTGAACCCCTTTATATAGTCATAGCTGGGGCGCCTGTGTTGAAGGGGGCGCCTGACATGTGGCTATTCTACGAGAACCTCAATCCGCAGACTTGGCCAGCGCTTATCCCCTCAACCAGGGCGCCTGAGCTAACTGGGGCGCCTGTGTTAACACAGGCGCTCAATGACTGATTCAGAGGCTTGCATGGTAGTTTGCTTCGAGTGTTTGGAATAGCCCTTCACTGGGGCGCCTGTCTCAACACAAGCACCTAGCCCAGTAGGGCGCCTCACTCAATTGAGGCGCTTGAGTGTAGACACCTTCATCCCTTCGTTCCTGTAACCAGGGTTAGTTCCAAAACACAACAAGCATATAAATGATATAGATTAAACCATGATTTATAGCCTGAGCAGTCTTGGTTCTGACTTTAGGCTTCCCAAATGGAACCCTAGGTCGAACCGACGCCAAATGTTCCCTCCTACGGGGAACGCATCCTCACCTACTCCTCTCAGGAGAGTGTACCTGTTTGCCAATTGGCTCCTCCAGTTGGACTTTTGCCCAGCTTCACTCACCAAGTCTTAGTGCCCAGCTTTACTCACTAGGTCTTCGGTGCCCAGCCCTCGGCCATGACTTAGTGCCCAGCTTTACTCACCAAGTCTTTGGTGCCCACCCCTCGGCCAGGACTTAGTGCCCAGCTTTACACACCAGGTCTTTGGTGCCCAGCCCTTGGCCAGGACTTAGTGCTCAGCATTACTCACCAGGTCTTTGGTGCCCAGTCCACGACCAGGACTTATTGCCCAACCTTATGTCAGGACTTAGTTACTCGGCCCGCGGCCAGGACTTAGTGCCCAATTCATAGAACCAGGACTTTTACCTGCACACTTGGTTAGCCTTGTTAGAGCACCAATAATACTTAACTTTGAACCCTTTGCCAATATCAAAACAAGGTTCGATATGGTGCTCCGGCACCAACAATCTCCCCCTTTTTGATTTATGGCAACACAATTCAATGTTAAGTAAAAATTATAACATTTAAGAAAAGAAAGTAAAAACCAATGAATTTTGGCAGTTTTGAGCAGAGTAATGTTTACAGTTATGAGCAAAGTAATGTATAAAACCAATGTAATTTTGAATCGTAAATTTTTTTTTATTTCATACTTCCCCTGCAACCCTGAATTATTGAACCATAAAACACTTAACTTTGACCTTTCCTCCCCCTTTGACATATATCAAAAAAAATATTCATGGGTGAACAAAATATCTAAGAGGGTTTTTGAGTTTTTCCAAAATAACTTTTAAGTAATGGATTTCATAATTTCTCAAAAAATAGTTTTCAAGAAAAAACTTTAAGTAATGGATTTCATAATTTAAAAAAAATAATTTTCAAAGAAAAACATGTTACAAAACTTTTGAAAAAACTACTTTGATTGGATGTTTTGAAAATGCATGAAGCTCCCCCTTAATGTGAAACTCTTCTCCTTATGTTTTAGAACATTTCCAATTAAAAAAAACTTGCAAAATTGAAACATTGCACAAAGCTCCCGCATGATTTGAAATTTTCCCCTTAAGGCTTTCATGCACTTTTACCTTTCGAAAGTTTTTTTTTGAATTTTTGAAAAGAGTTCTAAGTATATAAAAATAATCATAAGTTCAGTTTGAAATAGGAACAATATTTCTGAGTATCACAAGGAGATTCTAAGTTAGAAAAACCATAGGTTAAGGTGAAAATATTTTTGGAGCTTCTAAGATAAACCTCCTTTGAAGAAGGGGAAAAAGTTTAAGAAAGAATTTAATTTTTAATTTCACTTTTTCTATTCTCCCCCTTGGCCATATATCAATAAAGAACTTTTGAAAAATATATTTTGAAAGAAGATTTAAGGAAAAAAATTTGTGTATCAGAGCCTATGAGTTTTGAAAACATAAAAATTTGAGCGAAAAATAATTCTAAGTAAAATAATGTTAAGAATTATGATAATTTCTAAGTAACAAATGTTTGAAATAATTAAACAAAAAATGAAGAATTGATGCTCAAAAACAAAATTGGAATCAAGTGCATATTCTTATTGAGTCCATGCATGATAAGCGACAAAAAATCTTAAAATATTTAATCAACAAGTTTAGGTTCAGAACATTTAACCACTTATTTTTGATTCCAAGTATGATTTTAAGTTTAAGCATGGGTCAATATGTCTATGTTCAGAACTTTTAGCCACTTAATCCTCAAGTTAAGGAGAATAAAAATTTCTTAAGTAGAGAGACTTTTGAAAGAGTTTTCTAAGAGCACTATTTTTGACAATATTTACACGTAAGTAATAAGCACCAAAAAAACTAATTATTCTTTCTCAGAAAATATTTTAACAAATTCTAAGTGCTTGGGAAAGAAAATTCGAACATCTAAGTACTTTATTGATTGAAATTTTTCTAAATCTGACACAATCCTAGGAATCTTGTTGACCACAAGAAAATTTCCTATGTGTCTTAGAGATTTTCTTATCACAGTAAAGTGTTTTTAGAGACGTTCAAAGGATGAAGAGATTAAAAAAAATATTTTTTAGAAAATAAGCATATTGTATTTTCAAAAGTGCTTTTTGAAAGGATAGTATTATTTGAGAATATAGTATTTTTAAACTTCTAATACTTCCTTTAATTTGAACTCCCCTAAACCTGACACAGTCCTAGGAGGCTTGTTGACCACAAGTTAATCCTCCTCTGAGTCTTAGGGTTTGATTCAAACAAAAAGAAAAAAAGCTATGTTTAAAACAACTTTTGAAAACTATTTTGTTTTAACGGTTTGAAAAACAAATTCTTCTTTTTCTCTCTCCTTTTGAAAAAGTTAATATAAAGAACTGGAAAGAAGAAATTCTATATTTAAAATAATTTCCAAGAGAAAAACAGAAGGTTTTTTTTGTTTGTACAAAAAAAAACTTAAGTCCAAAAAATATATAAATATCAAAGCTCGGACTAGAGATTTTTCTTAGTATAAAAACATCCTAAGTAATACCCAAGGTGATTTTTGCAACACTTATTTTTCAAGAATAAATTGATTGTCTAAAAGGAATGTTTACAAACATTAAATAGTTTTCAGGTAAGTGAGCAACACGTAATCTAAAGTATTTAATGATTAAGTTTAAGTATAATGATTTGAAAAATTAAATATTAGTTTGAAAAGTTAAATTTGATTTTTGACAGTAAAAAGTTAAATTTAAATTTTGTTAAGTATTAATTTTGAAAAAGTTGAATTAAAAAAAAATTGAGTTGAATTTTGAAGAATAATTATGTTGAAAAAAATAATGATTTTGAATTTGGTTTAATAAATTAAAGATGAAATTGATTCAGTTTGTAAGGTTGGTTGGTTTGGACTAAACTTTTAGGTCCTAAGCATCTCACCCATTTCTAAGTGACAAAACAGGGTAATCTTATCCTTTTTGTGAGATGCATTAATTTTTTCCTTTGATTTTTGATCAAGACTATGATTTGATTGAAGCTTGTGTTAGATTTAAATATATCAAATAGTAAATAAAAAATGAGTTTCGATAATTGGCTTCCAGGTCTTGGCGAGGCACAGAGACCTTCTTTGGTCGTAGCCTTATTGGATCAACAACCCTTTCCTTGACAAAGCCTTTTACCGAAAGTTCATTTTCAAATTACTTCTTGAAAAATTTTGGTCTAACTAGTTTAGGATTTGGATCGATAGCTTCGGCTAGTTCCACCAGACTAAACAGACCAAGTAGGGTACGCCTTACCCCACTTGACCCTTTTAGAAGGGCTTCCCTAACGTACTATCATCTCACCTCCACCTAATACTATGTTGTTCAAATTTAATCTAGTCAAGTCCTTATTAACCATTTCTAGTCCTAAGAATAGTAATTAAAAAAATTAAGTAGAATAACAATGAGGAGAAATTTCTGGATTTTCTAAGTTAGCACGATTATTAATTAATTTTTCTAGTATATCAATTTTAATTTTTAAAGTCTCATTTTCTTGTCTTAATTTTCTGAAATTTGAATTATTACTATACATGATTTAATTAAGTTACTTAGGTATGTGTCCATATCTAAATTTGACCAAAAGTGATTAAGTAAACTATCAGCATTCATTGTAAAGACTGGATTTTCATATAAATTAAAGTTACCCATCTTGGTAGGTTGTCCTGGATCTTTGGCTCTTCTATTTGTGCATTCATCTTTGTAATTCCCAAACTCCTGGCAATTGAAGCATTGGACGTGACTCTTGTCCTTTCATGCTCTTGGAACTGGTTCCTTTGTCGCCGTCGGTGGTGTCATTCGTATCTTACGAGTAGGACACTTACTTTTGTAGTGCCCTCTCTCCCTACATTTATAACAAATTATATGATTTTTGAAATTTAATTTACCATTTTACCTTTTGATTCCTCGTTGGGAATCTCCCCCTTGATTCTTGCCGTCTCAGATCTAGACTCATCTTCTAATTCTGGTTTGGATTCGGCTTCAAAATCGGGTTCAGAATCTCTCTCGGCTGCTTGTGTTTGCACTGATAGTGCAAGATAGCTTACTTGATCTTCTTCTTCTTCGTTCGATTCCTCCGATGATTTGGACATCACACCTTCTAAGAGCTCAATATCGGAGCTCTCTTCGTGTAGGTTGATTAGCTTCTCCCACATCTCTTTGGCACAATTGAAGGATCCGACCCACTTTAATTCTTCTTTGGTCAGGCCGCATTGTAAGATTACTATTGCCTTAGCATCAGTCTCGATCTTCCTCAGAGTTGGTTCGTCCAATTTGTCCCAGGCGATTGATGTTCCATCTTCTGTGGGGACTGTGAACTCCGTTTGGATTATCAACCATAAATCCAGATTGGCCTTCAGGTGGGATTCCATTAGACTTTTCCAAGATCTGAAATCCTTGCCAGAGAATAGGGGTGGATGAGCACTATTCCATTCTTGATTGACCATTGAATATAAACTTCGTACAAAAGGAAATAACAAAAACATACCAAGACTTGGTCTTGGATTAGTAGTGCGGGAGAGAGAAAAAACTAGTGCTAAAGGTGTTGCACGAATTTTGAGGTAAAATAATAATAAAAAAATTATGACAAATTTTTAGAAAATGTTGACTTTATCAATTCTGATTAATGGTGAAAAAAATAAGAATTCAATGTTGAGAAAAAATTTGCTCAAATTAAGGTAGCACGAATTTCGAAAAAAATATTAAAATAAAAAAAGTTATGACAAATTTTTAAAAATTGATCGTTATATCGATTCTGACTTATGTTGAAAACATAAGAATTTAAAATTGAAATAAAAAGTGAAAAATCGAAAAAATACTCAACTGGTGGTTGCACCAAGTTTGAGTCACCCACTCTGATACCACTTGTGGGATCGGATTGAATCGATAGAGGGGGGTGAATATCGATTGTCAATACTTTTTCGGAAAGTGTAGAGTAATTGCACAGCGAAAAAGAAAAACAATCGCTAACACTTTTTTGTTTTTACTTGGTTCGGAGTCGCAGTTGGCTCCTACTCCAAGGCCCACGGTCCTTGACCGTTTACGATGTGCAATTCTATATTTCGTCAAATGTTTTACAAGATGAAGTTGAATATAGAATTAAAAAGAAAACAACAATAAAACTATTTTTATACCGACGACCGGAGAAGTTGGAAGTTCGGAGCCGCGGGTCGTGGTAGGCGCTTGAATCTCGAGTACGAAGCTTGTCGAGCGGAGCACTTGAACGAATGTGTTGAAAGCAATTGTTCTTGAAGCCAACGGGGTGAACCCCTTTATATAGTCGTAGCTGGGGCGCCTGTGTTGAATGAGGCGCCTGACATGTGGCCTGTTCTACGAGAACCTCAATCCGCAGACTTGGCCAGCGCTTATCCCCTCAACCAGGGCGCCTGAGCTAACTGGGGTGCCTGTGTTAACACAGGCGCCTCAATGACTGATTCAGAGGCTTGCGTGGTAGTTTGCTTCGAGTGTTTGGAATAGCCCTTCACTGGGGCGCCTGTCTCAACACAAGCGCCTAGCCCAGTAGGGCGCCTCACTCAATTGAGGCGCTTGAGTGTAGACACCTTCATCCCTTCGTTCCTATAATCAGGGTTAGTTCCAAAACACAACAAGCATATAAATGATATAGATTAAACCATGATTTACAGCATGAGCTGTCTTGGTTCTGACTTTGGGCTTCCCAAATGGAACCCTAGGTTGAACAGACGCCTAATGTTCCCTCCTACGGGGAACGCATCCTCACCTACTCCTCTCGGGAGAGTTTACCTGTTTGCCAACCGGCTCCTCCGGTTGGACTTTTGCCCAGCTTCACTCATTAGGTCTTAGTGCCCAACTTCACTCACCAGGTCTTAGTGCCCAGCTTTACTCACCAGGTCATCGGTGCCCAGCCCTCGGCCAAGACTTAGTGGCCAACTTTACTCACCAGGTCTTTGGTGCCCAGTCCACGACCAGGACTTATTGCCCAACCTTATGTCAGGACTTAGTTGCCCGACCCGCGGCCAGAACTTAGTGCCCAATTCTTAGAACCAGGACTTCGTGCCTAGTGTACCTAGGACTTTTAATTGCACACTTAATTAGCCTTATTAGAGCACCAATAATACTTAACTTTGAATCCTTTGCCAATATCAAAACCAGGTTCGCTATGGTGCTTCCGGCACCAACATCATCTTGAGTACGTGAGTTCCTTCTTGGATCTTGCATTCAAATAGGGCCTTAGACACCTCAAACCGCTCGTGTGTAGTTTGCCCTTAATATAATTATTTTAAGTGCTCAACCATATCATGTGCATTCATGTTCTCATGTTGCTTCTGAAGCTCAGAGTTCATGGTGGCAAGCATGAGGCATGATACATCAAGTGCATCATCCTGATGGTTCTTGTAAGCATCTTTTTCGACGTGAGTGGCAGTAGTGATGGGTGCTTCTGGAAGAGGTTTCTCTAGGACGTACAATTTTCGTTCTTGTTTAAGGACGATCCTCAAGTTTCTGTCCCAGTCTAAGAAATTAGCTTCGTTGAGCTTGTCCTTCTCAAGGACGGATCGTAGAGAGAGAGTATTTGACGTGTTAGATAATGTGGTTATCTACAATAGTAAAATATGCTGAAATTAGTATCATATCTAGATCATTTAATTAGGTCTTTAATTAAATGACACTCCCACTGAATTGTAGAGTTTTGGTAGGGGTTAGTCATGGATGTAGGCAAACTCAATTTGCCCACACTACTAGCTCCAAACCAAATAACGACTATATCATGTGGGACAAAATCCATATTATACCTCATCTTGAGTTAGCTTTGGCTAATCACCCAAGACTTAGTATAATTAGGTAGGTAATATTTTACCAATTACATCTTATGCAAATCTTGGAAACAAAGGGTCAAGATCCACATTATACATCATCTTAAGTTATCTTTGGCTAATCACCCAAGACTTTATATAATTGTTCTCTTATCCAATTTTTCCAACTTTTGGAATATGCCTCTAAGTTTCTCAATCCAATTGAGGTGACTTAGTTAAGTCTCATTCAATGTTCGATAGCAGGACATCACAATTGTCTCGCACTCTACAAGATAAAATGTGTCACTTTGCTTTGGCAAACCCAAGAACAAATGATCGAGGTAGTTTATGAGTACCAAACTTTGATAGGCATATCGAGTTGACTTAATTAAGATAAATGTTTATTAATCATGTATCACATACACACATTGCATATATCAACATATAAGTGGTAAAATGTGACATGATTATGACCTATATACTACAATCTTCTCAAGCCAATGAGAAAATCGATGATGTAATCGACATAGCACACTTTCATATTCATATGATAATGCTATGGAATTTTAGTTTGATCAACACAAACTTTTGTTTCTTAACAAATCCTCATACATTATACAATCCATAACAAAATTATGTCCTACTTCTATATCACATATAAAAGTTTTTCTAAACATTGTATAATCATTCGCAAGTGGCTCTGATACCACTGTAGGGATCTATATGCAAAAATATTTCGTAGCGAAAATAATAGATCCCACGAGTGATCCATGCGAAAGAAAACTCATACAAAGTTAATTTACAAATTCCTATCATATAGGTAAACCTTTGGCGTGTGCCCTTCGCTTATCCCGCTTGTCCGAGGTATGCCGGATCTCTTGCAGGTTCAAGTGTCTGTGCCTCTATGCATATCCACACGAATACGATCTCTCAAGCTTCAGAGAAGAATCGCCTTTGTGGTGCTAGCCACAAGAGGAGATTCACAAAGCAAGAAGGAGAGGGAGAAGAGGGTTTCAGCCAAGAGAAGGAGGGGAAGGAAAAATGACAAGTTCTACATCCAAATGACAAGAAAAACTCTTTTATACTCATCCTATGAATATAAAGATTTTTTGTCCCTTTAGCTTCCCTCCATTAATGCCAATAAAACCCCAATTAGTGCACATTTTCTCATGTGACTCTTCAATTCCATCCATGAATAATCTTCTGTTATAATTCATTGTATCTCATTCAAATGTTTGAGTCTAATCTAAATGAGTCTAACTCAAATTAGATCTCAATCTCATAATCTAATTGGATTCACTTGAGTCTAACTCAATTAATCCAATTCGGATCAATCTTAGTCAAACTAAGATCAATTAATCTCTGAAGCATCGTGTCCTTAGTGTGTGACCATAGGTTTCGTACGTTGCATGTGTCTAAACCACTTTAGACACATATGCATGACGCATCTAGCAATGCACATTGCTACCCATGTGACGAGAAAGTCGAGATCCGACTTAACCTCCGTGACTATGACAATATATGACCTTGTCTTCTATCATCGATATCTAGATGACCAATGAGGCATAGACCATGTCATCCTAGATAAATCTTGTGTTTCTTGATTTCCATGTAGACACACTCAAAGAAATAAGCTCATATCTCATATTGACTCATTGAGCATGACCATGCGTTTTAGTAGTCCTACTTGATTAAGGGCCCACAGATATCACTCCGCCATATGGAGGGATAAATCTCATCTACATCACTCACATCCTCCGCATAATTCATTATATACCATGATCGCCTTATAGTCCACCCAGTTACGGTGACGTTGACGATACAAAGTACATAACTCCTTATATGGGAACCGTAGTTACATCAGGTCTAAGGACTATGTGAAAGTTTATGACACTCATATGACAATCTATGAAGCTTTCTCATGGCGAATCAATTCAGTACACATTCTCTAATGTATACCCATGTGTCAACTTAATATCATATATCAATGACTTGTGAGCTCAAGTTATCAATTGACCTACATGCTAGTCTCCATGCATTAATATTATCCTTGAATATTAATGCTTGACTAGGAATGGTTTAGTGTAGTGTTCTCTACATCATCTCACTATCGATTCAACCAATCAATATGATGTAGATAAGAACCTACTACCCAAGGACATTATTATACTTAGTTATTTGACACAAATATAAAGTATAATAACCAAACATGCCTTTATTAATGATAGAATATGATACAAAAAGTCCCTAGTCAATGATCACATAATTGACTCTAGGGCTCCTACTAACCGGGACTTCCCGACAACCACCGCCTGACCCTACGACTCCCAGGTTTTATTTTGAGGCCGCCTGACAACGATTTGAGAATGCTGACTTCACCTTGATGAGTTGTCGGTATCTTAATTGTTCTTACTTTGAGGAGATCATCCCTGATCTCATTGAAATCGTCACTTATTTTGGGCTAGATAAATTGGTAGGTTGCACACATTATATTAATATAGATCTTTGGAAAGAATTTTATGCCAATCTTCATTGCATTAGCACGGATGATAGAATATATGAGTCCTTGATGGGGGGGGGGGGGGTCGCCATCCCATTCACACCTAGCATGTTAGGGTCTTTTTACGGTGTCAGGTGTCAGAGAACCCGTTCACATGCTTTCCTAAGGTCGTTGAGCCCTTCACGGGTTCGTTCTCCCAAGTTTCTATTAATCAAATTCATAGGCATTATTTCAATAACCCTAGACCTCCACTTAAATGATTTCTGATCATGATATATTTAAAGACCTAACTTAAACAAATTTGTCAAACATCAAAAAAGGGGAGATTGTTGGTGCAATCATGATACAAACATTATTTACTTTTGATATTTGGTTAAATGAGTTTAAGTTAGACAATGTTGGTGATCTAACATGAAGCTTGAGTAAGCAGGTACAAAGCAAAGTCCAGGTATGAAGACTTGGCAAAAGAAGACTTAGCATGACAAAGCCAAGGAAAGCACTTTGAGACAAGCGCATGGATGAGGAGTCGAGGGCTCAGAAGCATCGTAAGGGCGCAAGACTGATGGAAGGTGTTTGAAGGTATAAGTCTACTCTAACGGAAAGCAGAACCTCATATTCATGAGGTATCAGTCGACTAATGAAAGGATCAGTCAACTGGTATACCGAACAGATAGTTGAGTCGACTAATAAGAGGAATCAGTCGACTGCTATCCAACACCTAACCAAACTGAAAGATCAATCAACTGGGTTAGGTCCCAGTCGACTGATATACGACCATTGTAGGCTAATGACAGATAATCAAATGCAATCTACAGTGACCATTGAAGATCATCAATCGACTGATGATGATACCAATCGACTGATGTCGAGGGTAATATAAAAGTAGATTTCGGAGCTTGAAGAAGCAACAACTTGCTTTTCTCATTTCTCTTGCATGTTCTGAAGTCTCCAAGCTTTCAAGTTCTCAATTTCTTCCTCCAAAATCATTCTACTATTGTAAGTGGAAGAGATCATCTTGTAAGGGTTTCTCTTGATGGGTTGTATACCTAACCCGAGGTATGGCTTGGCGGGTTTCCTAATCAACCACGGGGTCGAACATGAGAGACCTCTCTATTTCTATGGATTAAAAATTTAATCCGAATAGAGGCCCGTCTCCCAAACGACCGTCTCGTCATCGTATCAATTGATTCAAGTCACAACTTATCCAAACTCAAGAGTAAGGCCTTGTAACTTTCCAAATCAAGTGACCGCGAAAAAGATGACGAATAGATCGCCGATTTTTGTGTTTATTATCGGGGTCCAGGACACAATTAATTATCAACATTAATTAGTAACTAATTAAACCGTGATAATTAATACACATGCAATGATAAAAATAAGCATAAAATAACAAGAACAACGAAGGAGCCAAAGAAGAGATATACCTCATCTTTTACCTCGCAATCTTCTACCGTATGACCCTCCCCTCTTGGATGTCATGTGGGCGACGAGCTACCAAGACGCGGAGACACCAAGGATCCAACAAGACCTCCTCTCCCCTAGCTTAGCCGAAACCCTAGGGTGAGGCCTTTCTCCTTCCTTCAATCCCGCCAGCCACCTATTGGCGAGCCCTCTCCTCCCTTGCTTGTGTTGCCACTAAGAGAAGAAGAAGATGAAGGGAAAGAAGAAGAAGGTGAAGAAGAAGAGGAAGAAACCTACTCCTTCACCCAACCCTAATCAACCACTTCCCTCTCCTATCTCTCCTTGCCGCTGGCCAAAAGAAGCAAGCCAACCTCCTTCTTTTCTGGCCGCCGGTGACTCTCCTTTGAACCCTACACACGCACGCAAAGGAGGAGGAAGGGAAGAAAGGTTATGGAGAAGAAAGGAAGAAGAAGAAGATAAACCTTCTTCTTTTCCACCTTCTTCCCTTTTGGTTGCCGCCGCCGCAAGCTTTGGATGAGAGCTCATCGCCAGCCACCTTCCACCGCCCGCTTCTCCCGCCGATCACCACCAGGTGGTGCTGCCTCTGATGGAGTTCCACGCCCAAGGAAAAAGAGGAGAAGAAGTTCTCCTCTTCCTTCCCTTGCAACCGACGCAACTC
Organism: Boesenbergia rotunda; assembly: GCA_024364735.1. Lineage (NCBI taxonomy): Eukaryota > Viridiplantae > Streptophyta > Magnoliopsida > Zingiberales > Zingiberaceae > Boesenbergia > Boesenbergia rotunda. The sequence goes on along the minus strand of JAGFNQ010010619.1, from coordinate 284,245 downwards.
CTAACCCTAGGAGAGAGTTTGAGAGGGAGAGAGGTTGAGAGGCTCAAGGGTTTATTCTATCTTGGATCATCCTTGTTTCATGACTCCTATAGGGTATTTATAGGGCTATGGTAGGGACCATGAGGAGGAGTTGGGACTTGACCCGCTAATGGATCCAAATTCGATCCATTAATGGAGATCCATTCCACTAAAGGATCCTCATTGAACTTCCTCACCAACACCCATATTTTCATATGAGTTCCACCTATCATGAGTCGTGCATCTCCCCGTGTTTAAGATATCGAATGCCTAACTATTAATTAAAATTACTAACAATTTTAATTAATCATCCTCTTGATCCTTGACTAGTACCACTCAACCTTTTCATCATGTTGGACCATAGTCTACTTACAAGATTTAACATGATGAACCTTATGAGCTCATCAAGGGGGCATCATTATCTTGACTCACTAGGATACAGATTCCATCAATAATCAATGGCACACCATTTAGATAATATTATTTCCTAACTTACCGAGCCTATCGATCTAGCAGAATAGATTTCGCCCATTGGCAAATCAAAGAAATAATAAAAAAATACACGTGCCCGTTATTATTTCGGGGTTTAGAGATTGTACTCCATAATATAAAACCGAGGTCAAATCTAATTTATCAAGTCAGTATAAAATTAGATGACCTCTCTTTTGGTCCTACTCAATGCACACAAAGTGCACTAGTGTAATTCTATGGTTACGACAAACCACACCTATTTACACTACAACTATCCCGATGGTTTGTCCAATTCCATCTCGGTTGTGAGCCTCTTACTTATACTTCTGCAAGGAGCTGATAACATGATCTTCTGTGCGTCACCACGCACCATGTTATCTATAATGCAAAGTATGAGACATTTTGTGCATATACTAATATAAATATGCAACATGTGATTTTGTAATTCTCTTTCAAAATGTAGATGTTCCTATACAAAAAGCAAGGTTTTTAGTATACATCCTAACAATCTCCCACTTATACTAAAAGACTTTGCTGTTTTCAAAATGTCATACATCTGACCCCTTGATCCTTCACATGCCTAAAAGCTCTCGCTACCAAGGCCTAAGTGAAAAGATCTTCCTAGGTCATCCTCTGATGTAATCTAGACAACAACAACTATTCCTCACCAGGGTGGTACTTGCGCTCTATGTGTTTACCCGCCTTATAGACTTGTGATTCCTTCAAGTTTACAACTGCACCATTTTTTATCACAATAAAATGTGATGGCCCTTAGCAAACCAGGAATCACATCGAAGTCCATCTTGAGGTTCTTGAACCATGTAGCTTTCTTGGCTGCCTCAGAGGCTGCCAAGAACCCAGCTTCCATGGTGGAGTCCATCACGCAGCCGCTGCGCGACACTCTCCCATGTAATGGTTCTACCTCCTAAAAGTAAACACAAAATCCCAAGGAATACTTATATTTTCCCCTGCATGATTGGAATTACGTATCCATATAACCCACAGGAGATTGGTCTGCCTGGTAAATTAACATATAATCCATAGTCTTTCTCAGGCACTAATATATGCCTTTACCGCAGTCCAATTTTCTTGTCCTAGGTTACTCTGATATCTGTTAACTATGTCCACGGCACAACAGATATCTGGTCTCATTTTTAGCATACATGAGGCTTCCTATAGCTGACGCTAAAAGAACCGCCATTACCTACTCTATCTTCTTTGATTGTTCTAAACATATCTCCTTAGATAGAGTAGCTCCACAGCTGAAAAGTACAAAACTTTTCTTGGAGGTTTCCATGCTAAAATGAGATAGGACAATGTATTGTATGAAGCTTGGGATAAGCACATCATCCTTGTCTGGAGATCCCTCAGATCTTTAATCCCCAAGGATGTGTCTTACTACTCCCAAGTCCTTCGTAATTATTTGGACTACCATACCCTTACGTCTGATAGTATTTCGTTATTGTTGCCAATCAACAAAATAATATCTACATATAGCACAAGAATACCACTTCGTTTTCGTCACATCACTTATATACACAAATTTCATCCGTCCTTTGAATAAATCCATATGACTGGATTTATCTCTTCAAAGCGGATGATCCTCGTCATAGGTTCAGGGATCCGGTTCATGTTCACCAAGGACCATGTCCCAAGACTCTACAAGAACATGAATCCTTTAGGTTGACTAATAACCCTCTCATTACGATAAGGTATCCCCTGTGTATCTTCTGTGACACGAGGTGTAGTGACGTGTGATATTCCTTCTTGTACAGTTGGTACTAAAGTCAGAATGCCCCCCTTTTAATTTACTAATAATTCTTCACATGGGTTTATGGTTTATTGCATAGTCCTTCTAAGAATCAGGCATTCGTGCCAACGAACACCCTTTGATCCTTAGGACTATTAAACTACTTTTCGTTCCTCTAGGATAACCTACGAACAGGTGCACTAGATTCCAACTTATCAGTATCCCTTTTCCAGCACATGTGCTGAACTACCCCAAATTTGAACATATCTTAGACTAGACTTTCGCTCAGTCTACATTTCTATGGGTGTAGAGACTACTGACCTAGATGGTATCAAGCTCATACGTTGTCATATCCAGAGCATATCCCCTGAGAGAATCTGGCTAATTTCAGAGTAGCTTATCGTTGTCCTAACCATTACTATAAGAGACCTTTTTCCTTCTCAGTACTGCACCGTTCTGTTTGGGCACAATGGGTGCAGTGAATTGGGATTGATTCCCAATCTTTGATAAGTAAGTCCTACAACTATCCCAAGAGGTACTTGCCACTACGATCCAATCGTAATGTTGCCATACTTTTATCATGATGTTTTCCCCGCATCAGTCATGAATTCTCTGATATAATCAAAGATTCAGACTTACAGTATATCAAGTAAATGTATATTGACCTTTGAATATATGTCTATAAAATAAACAAAGTATTCAAAGCTACCTCTATTCTGGAACTAATACTGAGCATGTTAAATTGAAAATTTTTAACTAGTACTTTTTTAACAATGAAATCAAAAAGTTCAATATTACCTATGTCAATTACCTTAAGTTTACTGTTATTTTCAAACGCAACGGTTCCTAAGCTTTTGTATTTTAACTCTGTAAATTTGGTGGGATCCCCAGTCATGTGTCTGCAGCACCCATTGTCCAATATCCATTTGATTTCCTACCATTTGAAAAAAAAAGATTTAGGATAAGATCAAATGAAAATTTTGATTTAGTTGAATTAAAATTTAATTAGGTTTGGGTTAAAGTTTGATTAAGTTTAAGTTAAGGTTTAATTAAGTTAGTGTTTTAATTATGTTAAGGTTTTAATTACGGTAAATATTTTAATTAAGTTAAAGTTTAATTAAAGTGAAAATTTTAATTAAAGTCAAAATTTTAATTAAAGTAATATTTTATTTAAAGTTAAGTTTTAATTAAGGTAAAATTTTAACTAAAGTTGAAGTTTTAATTAAGGTAAATTTTTAATTAAAGTTAAATTTTAATTAAGATAAATTTTTAATTAAAGTTAAAGGACGATAAGAATTTAAATTTTATTGTCCTTAATCATCTCACGCAGTCTAATGTTATCAATCAGGGTAATCCTATAATTTTGTGAGATGAATTGAGTTGAGTTAGAAAACTTAATTTGACCTTTTGTTAGATTCTGGTTTAACAAATAGTAATTTGAAAGCATATTTTAAAAATTGACTTCCAGGTCTTGGCGAGGCACAGGGGCCTTCTTGGTATCGGAGCAACGACCCTTTCAGCCTTTTAAAGAAATTATACTTTTAACTTACTCTTTGAGAATCCCTAGTCTAACTAGTCTAGGATGTGGTGTGGTAGCTTCGGCTAGTTCCACCGAGCTAAAAGAACAAAATAGGGTATGTCTTACCCTACATGACTTCTTAGACCGACTTTCCTAGCGTACTATCATCTCGCCCTACCCTGGTACTGAGTAGATTAAGTGTCAAATTAACTTTCAAGCTAGTCTTAATTACCCTAATGGGTAAGGGTTGATTTTGAGGTGCCAACTAATTTGGTTCCTCCGCCTGAATTGTAGGTAGGGCATTTAGGATTAATATAATGGATGCTCTTTTTAGGGACATAATATTGGTTTTGCCCTACTTGCTTTCTAACGTAAACTTTCGGGACCCACGCTTTTCTTAAGTTCTTGCGTGAGTGGGTAAAGGAATCAAAAGATCTCTGGGTAGATCTTGTTTTATATCTTATCCCAGATTTATTATAAACACCCTTTTGAGATCCAAGAATTAGGTCAAGATTTTTGGATCTTATTGTGAAAGTTTCTAGTAAATCCTTGTGTTTTTGTACTTCACCATTAAGGGTAGAGTTTTCATTTTCAAGTTTAGTAGACTTTTCATATTGCTTTTGATCAATTGATTTGTTGTTAATAATTTTCTCCTTAAGGTCTTGATTTCCTTAAGGAGTCGATCAATCCTAGATTCAGATGCAGTCAATTTTCTATCTAAACAGGAAATGATCTTAAAATACTTTGCATTTAAAAATTCTTGTGCTTTGGTCGAGCAGTCAGAAAACAATGCGAACTCATGGCTTGACTCATATTCAGACTCTTCATCTTGTTTTGATTCTGACTCAGGTCCGGTTGCCATCAGTGTCAGGTAGCTAGAATTCTTCGAGGGTTCTCCATCTGTCATCAGAGGAGGTCTCATACCAAGTTGCTTACAACGCCTTCTTCTTCTTTGTCCTCTTTGGTTGATCCTCCTTCTTGAATGGGCATTCGTACTTGAAGTATCCCTTTTTGTTATAGCCAAAGCAGGTGATCTTGCTTTTGGATTTTGTTGTGGTGGCTTCATCACCTTCTAAATGTCCTTTCTGGAGAATATTTTCTTTTTCCTAGTGAATATCTTTCTCACCAAGTTCACTAGGTGCTCTTCATCATCAGAGTATGAGTTTGACTCGCTTTCAGACTCTTCTTGGGTTCTTCTCTTCGACTTTGCTTCTTTTGAGGAACCTGTAATCAAAGTAATACTCTTCTCGGTTATTTTGGCATTAATATGTTCATGGAGCTCTAATTCATAGAACAATTAATCAAATTTTAATTTTGAAAGATTTCTCGAAATTTTATAAGCATCTATAATAGATGCCCATAATGAATTTCAATGAAAAGCATTTAGAGCTACCTTATCACATCCTGATTGTTTGAGTGATGTCCACTTAGATAGAGCTCGTTCATTATCTCCTTGATACGGGCGTGAAGTTGGCTTGCCATTTCGCTGTCTTGCATCTTTATGTTGAAGAGCCTATTTAGCAAAAGATCTCTCTTTGTTACTTTGGCATCGTCTGTGCCTTCATGTAGCTCAATTAGCTTGTCCCAGAGCTCTTTTACACTTTCAGCTGGGTCAATCCAATTCAGCTCCTTTTTTTTAGGCCACATTACAAAGTATTTTGGGCCTTGAACTCGACTTACGCCTTCTTCTTCATTTCGGTGTTCACTTATCCATCTTGAGTGGAGTGTTTCCTCCTTTGTCCATTGGCGATGAGTATCCACTCAAGACAGTAAACCACTGGTCCATGTCAGTCTTCAAGTAGACCTCCATTCTCCTTTTCCAATAGGAAAAATATTCCCCACTAAATATAGGAGGATGAGCTGTGTTGTAGCCTTCACCTTGAGCCATAATATCTATCACGCAAAAAGTAAAAGAGAAAAAGTACAAAGACTAGATCATGGATTAGTAGTATGGGAGGTATGTTGCACTGACTTCGAGTAAATCTGAACGAAAAAAACATCTAAAGATAGGTAATAATACAAATCTAGACTGTGTACGAAAAACTAAAAATCGATAGAAAAAGCCTCGGCTCTTACGACAATTGCACTAACTCAGAGCGAATGAGGCTCTGATACCATTTGTAGAACCGTTGCACGTGAGAGGGGGGAGGATCACGTGTCTTTTTAAAAAATAAAGCACTTTTCAAAAGAGAGAGAGTACGTGCGCAGTGGAAAAGATAAAAAACTCAGAATTCGAACACAGGTCGGTTTTACTTGCTTCGGAGCATTCAACGACTCCTACTGCAAGTACTTTGGACCATTCCGATAGGCAATCCACTAGTACCCTCTACTGGTAAATTCCCGATAGAGTGATCAAGTATAAGATATGGGTAGAAAGTGTAACAACCATACACTAACTACTTGATTAAGCACAAATAAATAAAGTTGTTACCCAACACAAGTGTAGAACTTTCGATTGGCTTGTGTGTTGGCGTTGATCTTCTGACAGTGGTTGGATGTGGTCGTGTCAAAGCGGAGATGGAACAAGAAGACAAGGAAGTAGACAGATGAGTGCGTGAGCTTCAAGATAGTAGGAGAAAGTGTTGTCCTGAGCTCTTGGTCAAGACCCCCTTATAAAGGGTATCTGAGGCACCTAGTTCCCAACTGATGCGCCTCAGATCAGTCAAAACTTGATCTTGATCCTAAGCCATTACTATCGCTCCTCATCCTTTGGAAGGCACTTCAGATCCCAAGTGAGACGCCTCAATTCCCAATGAGATCCCTTGGATCTGAACTGAGGCATCTCAGCTCATTGAAATTTCATCTTCAGCGCAGACTTCACGGAGCCACTCTCATTCACCTGAGGCACCTCTAGTCCAAACTGAGACACCTTAGATACTGTTCATCTGATGGAACTTTTGTAGTACTTTTGTAGAAAAACACCTGCAAAATCAAGTTTGTCGAAAAACAAATATACCCTACAAAACTATGTTAGTAAACACATAGCATGGACTAAATGTAATGATTATTAAATAGATTCTATCTTCCCAAGACCAGGATCTAGTTAGAGGCCCCAACTTAGAGATCCGAAATGGTTCTAAGTTGGATCGGGCCTAAAGTCCCAACTGGGATTCATCCTCATCTAAATTTGCTCCTTTAGTCACTTACCTCACTTATCTTATGCAAATTTAATCAACTCTTTAACCCACTAGGACTTTTGTCAAGTCTCCACCAACTTGGACTTTTGCCAGGACTCCACCACCCTAAACTTCGCCCAGCAGTCAGCCTCTCAGACCCAATTGGACTTTTGTCAAGACTCCACCACCTTGGACTTCTTGTCAGGACTCCATCACCCTGGACTTCTGCTGGTGTTATGTTCTAAACCTTTCAATCCTGCACACTTGGTAACAAGGTTAGACAACCACAAACCAAATTTAACCTATTTATCATTCATCAAAACTCGAGTTTGACTATTAGTGCAACTGCACAACAACCTTCTGGTGCAACTAAAAGCGTGCCGCTTTAGTAGAAGGATTATTTATGTATGAATTGTGTGAACTAACTTATCGTAAGTCAAAAAAGATTCGATCATTAGGCAACCCCTTTGTCGTCGTACAATCCAATAAGTAATCAGAACAAAGATGCTCAGAAACAATCACAAAAAAAAAAAAATAAGATCAAGCATTACCTTCTAATTGAAACACACTATAAAGCGCAAAATGAGTACAAAACTGATCAAATTATATAATAAAAAGTAAAAAAGAAACGACGGAAAAGAAAAGGATGAACCCCAATTGAAAAAGAGCAGGTAGACTTCGTGGCCAATGGCAAAGCGGTATTCCATCTGCTAAACATCTTGCTGCCACAAGAAGTCAATCGGAATGACACCTACAAATTGGCAAAAGAACTTTGGGAGAAGTTCTTAGAACTGTATAAAGGATGTCAGAAGGAAAGATAGCAAAATGAAACATGCTCCAGAATTAGCTCAGCAATCTTCGAATAGAAGAAGGAGAATCAGTGACCCATCTGCACGCTAAACCAAAGGAGCTAATCACGGGACTCACCAACCTTAGAGAAATGGTATCAAATCGCGATGCACAAAGGTATGCTCTCAATGCCTTCCCGAGGACCCCAGAGTGGACATCCATAATCAATGCGTACTACATGTCTAAGGACCTTAAGGTAAGTACCTTAGAACAATTACTTTTCACTTTAGAAATTCATGAGTCTTAGTGCATAAGAAAGAATACAAAGATGGACAACATTACCCTGCACTCAAGAAAAACCCAACATGAAGAAGTATCTTCCACCGATGAAGAGGAAGTTGCGTACATGGTAAGAAAATTTTAATAAAATTTAAGTCTAATAAATTTAATGAGATATAGGCCAAAAGACACCCACGAAGCAAAAGAAAAATATAATGCTACTACTATGAAGGAGAGAAACATGTCAAAGAGAACTGTCCCAAGTTGAAAAATACGGTAAAAGGGGTGACAAAGTCAAAAACCCTAAATTTGAAGTCAACATGGGATGAGTTTTAATTAGAAAATTTTGATCTTGATGAACATGTCCGGTAGGCGCTAATGACCACTCACCAAGAAGAGAGTATTGAAGAATGGGGAACCGCATTAGAAGAAAGTAACGATGGCGGGGGAGCTTCCGAATTCGAAAATGACCTGGTAAGTGAGATATGTTTACTCCCACCCGATCAACTTTATTTTAGTATTAAGAAAATGATAAAACTCTCTGTAAATTAAAATATAAGAATGTAAATTTAAAAAGAAAATTACACTAGTACAAAAAAGACCTTTAACAACGGCTTTTAACACCGGTTGTATTAAAACCGGTGTTAAAAAAAAGGCGGTGGCATTTTTGTAATTATTTGAACTTTAAAATACTTTTAACACCGGTTCTTTTAACAACCGGTGTTAAAAATATATTTAACTACGATTTTATAAATAACCGGGGTCATATGTTATAATTATTTGAACTTTAAAATACTTTTAACACCGGTTCTTTTAACAACCGGTGTTAAAAAGTTAGGTGGTGGCAGTATAAAGGACCTGGTGGTAAATAATGGAAGCTTTAGGGCTTATTTGAAAAAAAAACAACAAAATAAATATAAAGCCCTAAGTTCTTTTGTCGCTTGAAACCCAAACTGCTCCCTTCAGTTTTGCCGACGCCGCAGCCGCAGCGGTTCCCAGCGCCGACGCCGCAATCGCAGTGGTTCCCAGCGAGCGTCGCCCCCTTCGCCGTCTCTCCGTCGTGTTTCCTCTTCATCTTCTCCACGGGTTGCGCAGGTGCTGTGCCCTAGCCTCTCCTTCTCCATCTTCTTCTCCGGTGCGCGCGAGCAGAGCGCAGCCGCCCTCGCACGAAGCCCTAGCTGACGCCGCTGTCGTGAGTCGAGGAAGCGTCAGCCTTGGTTTGTTTTCGTTCTGGGTTTTCTCCGCTCGAAACCGCACTGTGCCCTAGCACAGGTCCACCGCCGACGCACCGCAAGGTGAGGATTTGTTTGTATAGAGACTTCCTTGGTTGAATTGAGCATGGATTGAGGATTGAGGTTGATCAGTGGTGGTAATTCTGCACTTGACATACTGCATCAGTATGGTACCTAGTTAATTCTAGGATAGATATCTAACTAAAGACAGCAATTGAGATTTCTAAGTATATATCTGCATTTCTGCACTTGACCTCATGGCTACCAAGCTGCATACTGAATCAAGGAGACATTATTCATGGTGGTGGGACAGTCATATTAGTCCCAAGAATTCTAAATGGCTCAAGGAGAATCTTTCAGGTTCGTAATATTGTTTTCATCATCAATATCTCCTTTAGAAAAATAAACTGCATCTACCGTACCATTTTTCATGGACATCCAATTCAATAAAACCAGATTTTTTTTATCCATTTCTTTATTTATTAGAATTATTTGGCAGTGTGACTAGGGCTTGTTTTGAAACCAATGAGTGAGTGAGAGGAAGGAGGGGGTGGGGTGCATATAAAAATAGAAAGGAAGGATAATTGGTAAAATATGGGAATCCCCTTCCTCTCCTTTAAACAGGCATGGAAAATAAGGAAAAGAAAAATACTCTGTTCTTCTATCTACAAATTCCACAATCTAACCATACCATTACATTTATATCCACTACCATACTTAGTCAAGAGCTTAGATTGCATTCTTGTTATGTTTAGCAATTGTGGTCTGTGGATAGGCTGACTTCAATTTTCAGTAATTCCATTCTTTTAGCTCATCAGCTATTTTGTAATTCATCGAAGCATGCATTCCATGTAGCAAATGGTGGACTTTTACTGGAGGCTATATTGTGCAACTTGCCTCTATCAAATCGATCTCTGATACTCTTATTCCTAACTAAATTTTCAGTAATGAATCCCAATACAGTAACTGTTAACTCTTCTCTAGTGCCGTTCCTTGTGCTTTACTTCCCTTTTAAATGGTTTAGTGAATCAAGGTAGTCTTTGGTTTGCTACTATTCTATGGCCCTATTTACTTGGGTTGATGGATATGTTGAGAGATGGATGCCAATAATAGACATAAGAAGAATAAATTGAAAAATCAGATATCTTAATGCGGCTGATTATGAATAAACATTGTTCTACACATTTTTGCTTATATGTTCCTAAATTTGGGTCTTTCATACCTAGTTATCCTCAAATCTCCAGCTAACATATTCTTTAAGATTATTTATTAGTTGGTACACTGTTGTTCATAAGTTGAATCACTTCCATGGAAATTCCAGGGAATAATTAGATAAATACTGAGGTTGGGAGGGATGGAGGCATGGGCTGTCAAATTGACAGATCCTATAAACCTCCCTGTATGGTTGCAAAGTTGTTATCTACTTGCTCACAAAAGAGCATTTTGGTGAAATTACTATTAATTGTCTATGTTAAGGGTTGAATTGAGTTCTCTTATTGCTTAGTATGTAACCTTTACTATTATTTTCTCCTTTGGTGAGTGATATGGTGGATTAGTAAACATGCGGATTTTACTATGGACAAATATTAGTGATGTGGTCTATCTTTTCCTAATGATTGTATAATTTTCTTATTGATGGTTTTATATAGGTAATAATTAGAATATGATACTTTCTTGATTGCCATTGTGTTCTTTCTGTCTAAATGGGTCTTGCATGAACAGATGCGGACATGAAAGTCAATGCAATAATCAAGCTGTTAGAAGAAGATGCTGATTCTTTTGCAAGGAAAGCAGAAATGTACTATAAGAAGCGACCTGAGCTGATGAAATTGGTGGAGGAGCTGTATAGAGCATACCGTGCATTAGCTGAGAAATATAATCATGCTACTGGAGCACTTCGCCATGCTCATCGAACAATGTCCGAGGCATTCCCTAACCAAATCCCATTACTATTATCAGATGAATCGTCATATGTTTCCTCCAGCAATGAGGCAGAGCCACAAACTCCTGAAGCACCTCCACCACTTCGTGCATTATTTGATCCCGATGACTTGCAGAAGGATGCAGTGGGATTCTCATCAGAGTTCCATGTCGTAAAAAGAAATGGGCAAGCTCGTGTGGCAAGCTTCTACATTGTCTTTGCTTGGAAAATCACATAGCGAGTAGGAGTATAATGTGTTATTTGATTTACATTTTGCTTTTATTGAAAGAAAAATGGATAGTTGTAAAATACATGGATTGTTTTGTTTTTGAAAATAATTGGATGTTGCATTTATTTAATTCATGGTGTGTTATTGATTATGGATAAACTATTATATTATTGTGTTCTTTTATATGTCTAGAAAAATTATAAATAAAAATAAATATGAAATTTATATAAAAAATTAAGACTTTTGACACCGGTTGTTTCCAGAACCGGTGTTAAAAATGATGTTTTAACACCGGTTGTTTCCAGAACCGGTGTTAAAAATGATGTTTTAACACCGGTTGTTTCCAGAACCGGTGTTAAAAATGATGTTTGAACGCCGGTTATTTAAAATAACCGGTATCTAAAATGGCTTTCCCGCCTCATAATTGAACTTTTAACAACGGTTATTAACCGGTGTTAAATCTATATATTACACCGGTTTGTTAACCGGTGTTAAAAGTCTATACTTACAATGCCGGCTGGATCAACACCGGTTCCGGAACCGGTGTTAAAAGTCGAAAATAACCGGTGTTAAAAGCCTTTTTTCCACTAGTGTTAACTTCTGCATGTCCATTAGAGATATATGATAAGCTAAAACTTAAAAATTCAAAATAAAGAGAACAAATAGAAACCTTATAAAAGAAACATGCTCCATATTTTCAAGAGTCCAACTTTCATGGAAGACTTAACTACTACCTTAGAAATCATAGGGGTCAAATTATAAAAGTGCCCGAAAACTATATTCCTCTGAAATATTTGATAAATCCGGCAGGTTGGATTTTATATTGAATCTCAAAATCTGTACTAAATTATTAGATTGTTTTTGTTTGTTTGTAAACTGATGCTTTGTTGTCACTCTTTTGAATTTTTTTAATTATTGTAGAAAATTTAGTTTTTTTTTTTGTGATAAACTTCATTTTTATCTATCCACAAAATTTTTTTTGGAATTTTTGACTGTGAAATATATTTTTATGAATTTGTATTCAAAAATTGATTTTTCATTTTGAAAAATACTCAATAAATTATTTTTAAAAAATATGAATTTTTGGGATCTACACATTACATTCTAAATGTTGTGAAAAATTTTCAAATATTTTCAAAGTCAATATCTAATTTTACAAATTATTTTTTCAAAAATTATCAACTCTAAAATAAAAATTATTTTCTTATACTTAGAAAATATATTTTACTTTTTAATTTTTTTACAGAAATGAGCTTATCAATTTCTCATTTGAATAAAAATTTTAGTATTTTTCGACTAAAATATAATTTTTTACAAATTTTTTGACACATATTTGAATTTTAATTTTAAGAATAACTTAAAACCAATTTTTCAAAAATCAAATTTACGGGAGACTAATCGTTAACTTTGACATGTTCTCAAAAATTTTTGATGACTAAATAATTTTCTATGATTTTTTTTCTAAATGTATTTTATTTGGCTTAACATTACTTTATTTATTTTTTTCTTGTCAAAGTTCACCTTGAATTTTCATTCAACATTAAGCAAGTTACATAAACTTTTGAAAAGAATCTAGTTTGTTTAAATTTTTTTTAAGTTGATTTTTTACCCTTAACATTTTTTTTGTGTGAGCAAAGGGGGGATAAGATACAATTAAGTTAAGGGGATGTTTTATGGTAAATTAATTTTGTATTAAACTGCCATATTTTTCTCTTTTTATGTTTTTATGTTTATGTTTAACTCTAACTTAACTTAGGTTGATGCACATCAAAAAGGGAGAAATTTTAAATACCATAAGTGAGTTTTAATGTGACCAACTGAGTCAAGTTCAGTTCTGTTAGTATTTGATCCCTGTGTCTAAGTGTACCAGAGCTTAGGAGCATAGGAAGTCGAGTGAATGACACAGCAGATGAGAAAGATGACATGGGAAGGTAGCCAACGAGCTCGGCGGATCCGAGGGACGCGAAGGTTGTGGAAGAGTACATCGGTGAAGTGAGAAGAATGTGTGCGACATTCGAGGGATGAGAAAGCTGAGTAGGAAGTCTGCTCGAGGAGAAGGTCGAAGACGGATTTGGTGAGCCCAACTCTGGATGGCTGGAGATCACCAAAAGGCTGGAAGAAGGTTGGTCAACAGGAGTTGACCTGTTAACTCCTAAGCACCTGAGTATATTTAGGCGCTCTATGAATACGGGCGGACCGACCATATAGGCACCTGAAAGCTTATGTTTATCTAGTCATTGCGATGTGGATACGCATTGACTGCACTCAGGCGCCCATGTACACTTGAGGACTAGTGATATGCTACGTCAGCACGTCGATAAAGTTTCCCAGGGGTTATAAATAGATCCCTAAACTCAGTTTATTTTATCAATTCAATTGTAACGAATTTTCTTTCAAGTTTTCCCTGCTTTTTTTGAGTTTCATTGTTAGTGATATGAGAGAAGTGTCCTAAGGCAATCACCTTATGATTGTAATCATTTATTTTAATAAATGAATATTCACTATTTGAGTATACATGTTTGTGTATTTGATTGAGATCTTAAACTCATTTACTGAATGTCCGTAATACAATTCACAGCATGAGAGAATTTGTGATGAATTCACAACTAGTGATTATCTCTACATGTGCAATTGTGAAGTGTTGAAATTGTCCCTAGTCGATGAATTGATAAATACGGACACTATCAATTCTGTTGAGACTAGCATGGGTTATTCTCTAATCAGCTGATTCTCACTGGATGGTGACATTGAGATGTCCGGAGATAAACATGAATGCTAATTAAGGGAACTAGTTCATTGGAGTGACTGGCTGTAAAACTTCATATGGTAGTCTACATATAGATATGTCAGTGAAGTTCTTACTGCAGCTTAAGTGCGATGTTCCTTTGACTTGTGGTGTTCAAGTCATCTTGGTCATGGAGACTTATACTTTGACATCTTAAGCAAGCATCTTCAAGGAGGTGTGGACCCAGGATGATTGGGTATAAGCCGAAGTGCCCGAAGATGTTTGAACAGCCTACAAAGGATTCACCACTCCTTGCGAGGAGATGTATACCCGAGGCCTATCGTCAGATTGTTACTCGAAGCCTCTGGCCAGAGCATGACATGTTCAGAGTATGAATCTCTTAAATACATGAGAGTAATTAGAATCCGTTGGACGAGAAAACGTTACTTGGGCTAGGTGTGACGTAGTCAGCCTAATGGGGACTGACACACATAGACCATGTCCTGAACCAAGTGGGTATAAGATGGTGAAGGGAATGGGGGCACGATTCATTATAGCTGCTGAAGGGTTTCAGAATTGTTTCTGAGGTCAACCGTTGATCTTTCGATTAATTGGGGATCATGATGTACTACTAGGTGCCACTCATGATTATAGATGGCTAACATAAATCGAAAGCCTATTTAGTCACACGCACTACGAGTAATCCGAGGGATTTAAAACGAGTTAAAAATTAGATTTTCCAATCAAGAGAAATTAGGTTTGGTTGAGCCAAACGATAAGTCGAATCTGAATTTTTCAGAGACGCATCGGAAGCGTAAAATGGCTAAGTCTTTTGAAGACTTAATAGATGAATTAAATAAGTTTAATTCATTGGGGCTTGGCTTGGATGGACCAACCAAAGAGGGCCTCCATCCTCTTTGCTTGGCCGGCCACAACAAAGGGAGAGAACCAAGTTTTTTGTTCAATTTATAAAATAAATCAAGTGTGGTTTGTTTTATAAAATTATGGATGATATAAATTTTTATATAATAAACCAAGGTTTGGTTTATTTATCATGGAAATTAAAATGAACCATGGATTGGTTTATTTTATAAAATCAATCATGGATTGATTTACATGATAAGGAAATTTATTCCATAGGAGAGAAAAGACTTGATTGATTTTTTATCATGAATTAAAATATGATTTTAACCATAATATAAAATCAAACTTGGCATGATGGAATAAGTTATTCCATATTTGAGAGACTTGATGGTTGAGAGACCACTATATAAAGGACCCAAGGCAAAGCTTGGGTAATAATCATAGAGATGAAGGCATAGGCTCTCTCCCTCTCTTTCTCTCCTTCTCTTCTCCCCTTCTTGCCGTGCACCAACCAGCCCCAAGAAGGAGCACCAGCCGGCCATCCTTTTGTGGTTAGTCTTCCGACTTCTCTCTTGGTTTTTCTCATCGCGTTCTCGGAGAATCTAGTAGTTCTCGAGAACACGAAACTCGTGGCTTTGCGAATTCATCCCGAAGATACTCGGCGTGGACGCGAATAGAGGCGGAGCTTCCAAGGGACGCTTACGGTTGGATCTCGTCCCTTCCTTCGAGTTACGCGAGGTAATACGTAAATTAGTTTATGTTTCTGCAAAATTTTAAATATATGATCATGTCTACATAAGATAAAATTGCATGCTTAGATGTGTGGTTAAATGATTAGAGAAATTATTTATGCTAAACCTTCCACTGCACGTAATTAATTTTAAAATTACGAACCCGCATCCATGTCAACATGCACCCGGTCCCAGCAGTGGTATCAGAGCGAGGTTTGTATTCGACATAATCATATAATTGTTTTTGCGGAAAGCTTTGTCACGATCTCAATTTTGGAAAAATTTTCAATTATGGAAACTTTCCAATTATGGTAAATTTTCGATTTAGGCATTTCAAAATTTGGAAATCCCCATGAAATTTCGCAAACTTTTGAAATATCTCTGTTTCTGAAATTTTAAGATAATTTTGAAAACTTTCCATTTTGGAAACTTTCCAATTTTGGAAATTTTCTATTTTGGAAAATTTCTAATTTTAGAAAAACGTAAGTTTTCTTTGTACCAGAAACTTACAATTATTCTGAAAACCTTTTATTTTTGGAAACTTTCCATTTATGGAAAGCTCGCAATTTTGGGCACTTTCTTTCAAGAAAGTCTAGACAAATTATGAGAATATTAATTGGCATTTAAATTTATAATTGGAAATTAAATTATTTACAAAATTCTTTATTTTGGATTGAGACTCGGGGAGCCGTCCAATTTAAAGTTAGTTGTTATAATTAAATTTCCTAAATTGAATTTAAGCTGTCAAATGTTTAATTTGGATTGAGCCTCGGGGAGTCGTCCAAATTAAGTTATTGATATTAATTTTCCATAAATAAAATATGTGATCAAATCTTGGAAATTTTTGAGGTGATTCTCAAATGATAATTTCCTTATTTGATTTATGAGGTGATGCTCTTATATATTATTGTCTCCAAAATTAATTAGGAAAATTGTTTCCTATAGAGTATATTTTCTTAAATAAGATTTTCATGAAAATAATATGTGGTTGAATTAAGGGAATCTGTCTCTTAATTTAATAAGATTTGATTTAGAGAAATAAAGTCTTAAACATATTATTTCCGAAATTGATTATGATAATTCAGGAAATTGTTTCCCAAAATAATTCCTTGAATAAAGTATGAAATTAGAATTAGGAAATCCGGTTCCTAATTCAATTAATAAGACTTGATAAATTAAGTCACATACATACTTTATTAAGGAAATCGTTAGAACATGACATAATTATATGTCATGAATGTGCATAAAAGAAAAGGATAAGACCCAAAACCCCTTACAAAATATTAAGGCCAACACCTTCCATTAATATGGTTAGAACCGGAGTTTTGTTTCTCGTTTGGGTTGATGGACACATCCATGCCCGGCTTGAACCTCAACATGTTAAACCATGGAATTAGTTTATGATTAATATAGTTGGAGTCAGAGGTCAATCCTTAGTTTTGGTTGTTGGACACATCCAAGCCTGACTAAACGGTTGAATGAGCTCCAACCATATTAAAACTATTTCTTGATTAATGGGTCAGCCTTAAGCTTGGAGCATCGATTTGTTGTGCCACAACCAAGGTCGATGTAAAGAGAGGTGCAGTTGGGTGCTATGAATATTGTTGCATACTTGTTAATGAGTTAACAACCCAATGATTTATGCAAACATTCAATTAGTTGATAGCATAATGTGATAGTTACATATGTATAATATGTAATCGGTATAATTACCTACCTTCATAGCTATGAATAACTTGATGGACTCTAGCCATGGTTGTTCTTATCTATGGTTGGATATCAACCTATTTGGAGATGTTCCTACGATCTCCCGAATTGATAAAAAGGGTTATTCAATTCGAAAAATAAATAGGATTTAATTAATGTATATTGATGCATTCTTTATCATTCTCATCACACAACCTCAATTTGTATTTCTAGGATAATCACCTGATCATGTCTTCTCTGAATTTGCGTTCCATTTTGGACACCAATAAGCTGACTAGGCCAAACTTCATGGACTGGCTTCGAAACCTGAGGATAGTCCTCAAGGCAGAAAAGCTTGCTTATGTCCTTGAAGAACAACTTCTCAACCATCCTCCTGAAGATGCAACTCCAGACCAGTTAGTGGCCTATCAGAAACATGTGACCAATTCTGAACTTGCGAGTTGCATCATGCTGGCCGCTATGGTACCTGAGCTACAAAAGCAGCATGAGCATATGGATGCTCATACCATCATCTTCCATCTTCATGAGTTGTTTGACGAGCAGGCGAGATCCGAAAGGTTTGAGGTCTCCAGACTCCTCTTTACCTCTAAGATGCAGGAAGGCACTTTTGTTTCACAGTTTGTGTTGAAGATGTTGGGGTACATTGAGCGACTAGGCACACTCGGATTTTTAATGGATCACGAACTAAGTATTGACTTAATTCTGCATTGTTTGCCCAAGAGTTACTCACAGTTTATGATGAACTATCGGATAAACAAACTGGAGACTACTATTCCTGAGTTGCTTAACCTGCTGAAGACTGTAGAGCCTTCTATAAAGCAGGATCAGAAGACGGTACTGTTAGTTGGTTCCTCAAAGAAAGGCTCTAAGAGGAAGCCCAAAGAACAAAATAAGGGAAGGAAGAAAAAGGCCAAAAAGATTGAAAAGGCACTAAAAGACACTTGCCATCACTGCGGCAAGGAGGGCCACTGGCGAAGAAACTGCAAGGTTTATCTTGAGTCCCTGAAGAAGAAGGCATCCGATGCCCCATCCTCTTCAGGTATCTTCGTTATTGAATGTCACTCTATTTCCTCGGACACATGGGTACTTGATACTGGGTGTGGCTCACATATATGTAATGGCATACAGGGGCTAAGGAATAGAAGAAGACTCGTCAAGGGAGAAGCGAATTTGCGAGTTGGAAATGGAGCAAAGATTGCTGCTGTTGCCATCGGAACATATTTGCTAAAGCTCCCTACTGGACTTGTCTTAGAATTAGATAATTGTTATTTTGTTCCTTCGTTAATAAAGAACATTGTATCTATTTCATTCTTGAATGAAAAGGGTTATCATTTAACTTTTAGTAACAATTGCTGTTACATAACTTTAAATGGTGTTCTTTATGGGACCGGAACTTTATGCAATGGTATCTACACTTTAGATTTATCCGGTGACGTTTTCAATATCGAAGTTAGCAACAAACATGCTCGAATAGATAATCAAATAGACTCCTATATATGGCATTGTCGTCGTAGCCATGTAAGTAAGAAACGCATGACCAAATTACACCGATGTGGAATTCTGGAATCATTTGAACCCGGTTCATTTGATACATGCGAATCATGCTTAAAAGGCAAGATGACCAAATTACCCTTTTCCGAAAAAGGTAAACCAGTGGGAGAATTGCTTGGTCTAATACATACTGATGTATGTGGACCAATGTCAACTCTTGCACAAGGAGGCTATAGCTACTTCATTACCTTTATCAATGATCACTCACGATTCGGGTATGTGTTCTTAATGAAACACAAATCTGAAGCTTTTGAGAAATTTAAAGAGTTCAGAAGTGAAGTAGAGAAATAAGTTGGCAAAAGTATTAAGATACTTCTATCCGATCGGGGTGGTGAATACTTAAGTCAAGAGTTTCAAGATTATCTTAGGGACAATGGGATATTGTCTCAATGGACTCCGCCATATACATCACAGCATAATGGTGTATCTGAGAGGCGTAACCGAACCTTGATGAACATGGTTAGATCTATGATGAATCATGCAACTCTTCCAAAATCCTTTTGGGGCTATGCGCTTAAGACAGTTGTTTACTTACTAAACAGAGTCCCGACCAAGGTAGTCTCTACTACTCCATATGAGACGTGAAATAGTAAGAAACCTTATTTATCTCATAAAGATATGGGGTTGTCCTGCTTATGTAAAGCGGACTGTATCAGACAAATTGGATGCTAAGTCTGATAAATGTCTATTTATTGGATACCCTAAGGAAACGAAATGTTACCAATTCTATCATCCCTTGGAACAAAAGGTGTTTGTTTCAAGGCATGATGTATTTCTAGAAAAAGAATTTCTTTTACAAGAAAATAGTGGGAGTAGCATTGAACTTGAAGAAGTTTAAGAAACTCCAATAGACATTACAGAGACACCTAGTCTAGAGCCACAACCAATAACTCATAATGATGAGCTATCAGTTGAACCTAAAACAACACCACTTCTTCGTAGGTCTGATAGGACACGCAATATTCCAGAGCGATACGGATTTCTCATAAGTGAATCAAACGACGTGTTACTCATTAACGATGACGAACCTATCAGTTATGAAGATGTTCTGAAAAATTCAGAAAGGGATAAATGGCTTGAAGCCATGAAGTCGGAAATGGATTCCATGTACAAAAATCAAGTATGGGACTTGGTTAACCCACCTGAAGGGATTAAGCCCATAGGGTACAAGTGGGTTTTCAAGAAGAAAACCGACATGGAAGGTAATGTTGTTACCTTTAAGGCTAGATTAGTGGCAAAAGGATATCGTCAGAAACAAGGAATTGATTATGACGAAACCTATTTGCCAGTAGCTATTCTTAAATTCATTCGGATGCTCCTAGCCATAGCAGCTCATTATGATTATGAGATATGACAAATAGATGTGAAAACAGCTTTCCTTAATGGAAACCTGCTTGAGGATGTATACATGATACAACCTGAAGGTTTCACATCGGTTAACAAAACCAAAGTATGCAAGCTTTGACGATCAATATATGGACTAAAGTAAGCATCCAGGAGCTAGAACATCCATTTTGATGAGACAATCAAAGAGTTTGATTTCTCACAAAATCCTGACGAACCTTGTGTGTACAAGAAGGTTAGTGGGAGTGCAGTCGTATTCCTAGTGTTATATGTCGATAACATATTCTTATAAGAAACAGTATATCAGTCTTACAGTCAGTTAAAATTTGGTTGTCCAAAACTTTCTCCATGAAAGACTTGGGAGAAGCAACATATATCCTTGGGATTAGAATCTATAGAGATAGATCAAAACGGTTGCTTGT
>JAGFNQ010010619.1:158965-261732 GCA_024364735.1 Boesenbergia rotunda | reverse complement strand
TCCGAACTTTAAGTATAAATAGGTACTTAAAGAGAGTTGTTTTATTTTCTCTCAAACCCTCTCCTCCCCAACAGCTGCGCCGACCCCTCTCCCTCTCCTCCTTGTGCGCACGCAAACCAAGGTCAAGAGGGCCGGCCGAGACCCTTTCTCCAAGAGATAATCCTATATTCGGGATCCCGCGACGAGAGGAACGCGTAGACGTGAAGAATTCTCCGAGATCTCAAGTTTCTCCGAGCTCTAGACGTCAATCTTGGTTGTAAGTCCAAGATATCAATGTAAGTACTGCTCACCTGCAGTAAGAGGCGGTTTTTCCGCGAGAATTTCCCTTTAAAAGTTTTTAAAAAGAGATATTTCCTTTTGCTTTAGTTTTTGCATGTAATCTAGTTCTTTATATGCTTGTATATGTTGATAAACACCCTATATTGTGTTTAGGGATAAGAAGTTATGAGAAAAGATAAAGATAAGAAAGAAAAGGCCAAGGCCTTAAGAAATCCCCAAAAGTCAAGACTTAGGGATTTTAGCACGCAAGGTGCTCCAGAAAATGCCAAGGCATTTACAGATAAGAAAGAAAAGAAAGATAAGCTATTTTATTTTCTAAGGCCAGTACCCGGCGTCCAAGGGCGTCGTTAAAGAAATCCAGGTGTCCAATTCCAAGGTCTTGGCCCTGGTAGACCAAGGTCTGCTCTATTAGGATTGGTGGCTCGCTACCCCAACCTTTTAGGGAACGCGCATCAGATGGTACTTACGTCTTCAGTGGATCCGAGTGATTATTATTTTCAAGTATATGCTTTAGCAAAGATTTCGAAAATTTAAAGAGTTTTCAAAAAAGATAAAGAATAGCTAAAGTTTCAAGTTGAGCCAAGAAAAGTAAATTGAGATTATTTATTGCTTGAGTATGCATGTTTTGAGCTATACATGTTCTTAGTTTTCTTTCAAGCATATCAGTATCTCATATGATGTTCAGTTTGATCTAGAAGCATGTTTGCATATTTCGAGTTTTTTGTGAGCTAGATAGTACTTACTAAGCTTTTCGCTTATAGATGCATTTCCTCTTATTGCAGATAAAGGTAAAGGCAAGCAATTCTGAAGGAAGACGACGAGGCGGTGCTGAGTAGAGTGTGTGTGGTGGCTGATTATGGAGAGATCCTTGAGACGAGACAATTTAGTTATTTGAATTACCATGTTTAAAGTTTTATTCAAATTTCAAGTTCTTGCTTATGGAGATTATTGAGTATATGAGTTTTGGATAGTTTTACATGCTAAATTTCCTAGAGTAAAGATTCCATGTCATTTCATTTAGCCTATATATCCTCATGATTGCATTGGATGAGTAGAAGTGTGAGTAGTTAGAAATATTGATACTTTGTTAGGAAAAAAGGTGTTTGTGCCAAGATAGTATCAATTTCCCTTTGAATCAAGTTTTATTGCTTAAAAATGTTTAGAAAAGTTGCAATCACATTTCATAATGCTTTAGTAAGGTTGTAGAACATGTATTTGGTGTTATGAATGCATAGGAGTCAAGATTGATACAAACTCTATTGTTAAAGTTTATATAAACTTGTTTAGTTTATTTTCTTCCATAAAAGTCCTAAATTCAAGTTTGTGGATTCGTTTGATTGGCTAAATTGGTTAGGAACCTGACATAGAGTATAGAAATAGTGTTGTAGTTTAATATGGCTCGAAACTGAGTGAGAGGTGGCCTTAAGAAGCAAGAGCCGAAATCTGTAAACACTGATTACAGCCGTATCAGTCGACTGCCACGTCACCAGTCGACTGGTACGGGCAGTTTAAGAAGGGTAAGGCTGTTTTCAATAGTATCAGCTATGAGATTTGAGAAGGAAAGTATGACATGGTATTATGCATGATGCTTATGTTAGAATATAATTGTTAGAAGAATTTAAAAGAAAAAAAAAGATTTCCGCATTACTTTTAGTCATGTATAAAGTTGAGAAGTAGAGAAAAGTAACGATCCGTCTAAGGTAGCAAGAAGGCGGGTCGCTACAGTGGTATCAGAGCAGTTCCCATTCTCCAGCATCACACACACATCAGCATCAACCTTGCCGTCTTCAAGTAAGAAAGCTTTAAGTTTCAGTTTTTCTATTGCTCCTTTACTAATTTCAGTATAGAGAAATGCTTAAGTACTTACTCATATGTGCATAGAACAAGGAAGCATGTTTAATACCTTAGTATCACGGAATCATGTTTAATCCCTAGAATGGATATTAGAGAAATGCTTAAGTACTTACTTGATTTGCCCAAAAGTAAGTTTTGGGATTATGACACGCAAGGTGCTTGATAAAAGTTTTGAGTAAGACCAAGGTCTTACTAAGCCCTAGAACGAGTTCTAGGACTATGAAATGAGATAAGAATCAAGACCAAGGTCTTGTTATATCCTAAAGAAAGTTGGGAACATTACCATTAAGTGTTAAGTTATACATTTGAGGACGTCCTAGAAAGGCCCAAAACGAGGAGCAAGCTCCTAGAGGGCAAGAGGTAACAGAGTCAGTACCCCCACCAAATCTCTTAGACGTGGTGGCTCAGTTACAGAGATAGTTAGCAGAACAACAGCAAGTTATTGCCACTAGAACGACTAACCAGCAGGTCGTTATTATTACCTCGTCGGTGGCGAATGTAGTGGCACCAGTTGTGATCGAAGACCCATCGATTACATCTGTAGTTCGGCAAGGGGGTAAGGCAAGAAGCGTACCTCATTCAGTAGAAGAAACTGAAGCCAGGGAACTTCCCAGGCACAAGCAAACCATGGGATGCTTAAGCATGGTTCAAAACGTTGGAAAGAATAGTAGGGCTACTGGACTGGCATGAGGTAGAGAAGATAAAGTGTGCATCTTTCTGCCTTACGGGAGATGCTAGAATATAGTGGAAGAGAGTCAAGGCCAAGAGAAATGTCAGCCAGATGACATGGGCCGACTTCGAGACTGAGTTCTTCGAAGAATACTTTCACATGCAAGTAACCAACAAGCATTAGATGAATTCACGGAGTTCAGACAAGGAGAACTATCCGTGGATGAAGCAGTGAAGATGTTTAAGCGGTTAGCTCATCTGTGCCCAGAGCTAGTTAGCAAGAAAAAGAGATAGTTAGGCTAATGCTCAAGATGTTAAGGCCTGAGATAGCGTTGAAGGGGGCTAGCGGTGTTAAGAGGCTGCAAACCTCCGAAGAACTAATAAGTAGTGCTTTGATCACTGAGCACTACTTAAACAGTATAAAGGCCACCAGAAAGGTTGAACGATGAAGTTCTTAACAACCTTACCGTCAGGGGAAGTAATGGCCTCTACTGAGAGGCTAAGGGCAGTATCAATCTAGATTTCCAACCGAGAGCTCTACAGTGACTTGTAGTCCTTGAGATGAAGGATTACGATGTCATTTTAGGAATGGACTTCTTGAGCAAGTATAATGCTTCTATAGACTGCCGCAAGAAAAAGTCAAGTTCACACCAGAAGCAGAACCTTCATTTGAGTTTATTGGAGACCCAAGGAGAAAGATAAATAGGTTCCTACTACCTTACAAGCTCAGAGAATGTTAGAGAAGGGGTGCTCTGGTTTTCTAGCTCATATAGTGGATGCGAGTCAAGGAGAAGGATTGAAGAGAGAAGAAGTGAGGGTAGTCTGTGACTATCCTGAGGTGTTTCCGAAGAGTTACCAGGATCCCTCCCAATCGGGAAATTGAGTTGAGTGCCCCAGGAACCAACCCAATTTCGAAGGCACCTTATCGCATGGCACCAGCAGAACTGAAAGAATTACAAGAACAATTGCAAGAGCTGCTTGACAAGGGTTCATCCGCCCAGTCATTCACCTTGGGGAGCTCCTGTACTTTTCGTCAAGAAGAAGATGGGTCTATGCGTTGTGCATAGACTACAGAGCTCTGAATAAGGTAACCATCAAGAACAGTACCCTTTCCAAGATAGATGATTTATTTGATCAACTCAAGGGGCACAGTGTTCTCGAAGATAGATCTGCGTTCTGGTACATCAGCTAAAGTTAAAGAAGTGACATCCCAGGACGGCCTTCAGGACAAGATACGGCCACTACGAATTTGTAGTAATGCCTTTTGGAGTAACCAATGCTCCAGCAGTCTTCATGGAGCTGATGAACCACATCTTCAGGGAGTATCTCGATAAATTCGTCATTGTATTTATTGATGATATTCTCATATACTCACAGACTCCAGAGGACCATGCTACACACTTGAGGATAGTGCTGCAGATCCTTCAGCAGGAGAAGCTCTATGCAAAATTCTCAAAGTGTGAGTTTTGGCTAGATCAGGTGACCTTCCTAGGTCACATTGTATCCAAAGAAGGCATTCAAGTTGATCCAGCCAAGATAGAAGCAGTCAGCAACTGGTGTAGACCCAAGAATGCCAGTGAAATCAGAAGCTTCTTAGGCCTGGCAGGATATTACAGAAAATTTGTGGAGGACTTTTCCAGGATAGCCTCTCCACTCACAGCCTTGACCAGAAAGAACAAGAAGTTTGAATGGTCAGATAAATGCGAGCACAGTTTTCTAGAGCTGAAGAAGAGACTGACCAGTGCTCCCATCCTGACTGTTCCAGAGAGTGACAAGGCCTTTGACATCTACAGTGATGCATCCAAGATGGGCCTTGGAGCTGTCCTCATGCAAGATGGTAAAGTAATAGCATATGCCTCCAGACAGCTCAAGGACTATGAGAAGAATTACCCTACCCACGACCTTGAGCTAGCAGCTGTGGTTTTTGCACTGAAGCTTTGGAGACACTACCTGTATGGAGTGCAGTGCAGAATCTTCACAGACCATCAGAGTTTGAAGTACTTCTTCACTCAGAAGGACCTGAATATGTGGCAGCGCAGGTGGCTAGAGTTGGTCAAGGATTATGACTGTGAAATCCTCTACCACCCAGGTAAAGCTAATAAAGTGGCAGATGCACTGAGCAGAAAATCCGGTGCAGCACTGATGTCCCTTTCATCACTGTCTCTACCACTTCAGAAAGAAATAAAAGATTTTGGAGTCGAAGTAATAGTTGGGCAATTTTCTGCATTGACCCTAGAGTCAACCCTGCTTAAAGATATACAAGAAAAGCAAGATCAAGACCCAGAGATCCAGAAGATCAAGCAGGGGATCCAAGAGGCAGAAAATTCAGAGTTTCGAGTATCAGACAGTGGCATACTCTATTTTGGAGACCGCCTTTGCGTCCCCAATGATGAGGAACTAAGAAAGAATATTTTAGAAGAAGCCCACAGTACCCCGTACTCTATGCATCCTGGTTCTACCAAGATGTACCAAGATTTAAAGCAAAGGTTCTGGTGGTCTGGACTCAAGCGAGACGTGGCCAGATATATCAGTACCTGCTTGACCTGCCAGAGGGTCAAAGCGAGCACCAGAGACCAGGAGGAGTTCTACAGCCACTTCCCATTCCAGAGTGGAAGTGGGAAGAAATATCCATGGACTTTATCACAGGTCTTCCAAGAACCACCCATGGACATGATGCAATTTGGGTGATAGTGGACAGGTTGACCAATCTGCCCACTTCCTAGCCATCAAGTTATCGCATTCGGTAGAGCAATTAGCACAGCTGTATGTGAAAGAAGTGATCAGGCTTCAGGAGTTCCGAGGTCGATCGTGTCTGACAGAGATGGGCGATTCACCTCCCATTTTTGGAAGTGTGTTCAGGACGCCCTAGGCACCAACTTCAGTTCAGCACAGCTTTCCATCCCCAGACAGATGGACAGACAGAGAGAGTAAATCAGATTTTAGAAGACATGCTCAGGGCTTGTGCATTGGACTTTAAGGGTAGTTGGTGTAAATTTCTGTGCTTAGCTGAGTTTGCCTACAACAATAGCTATCAGGCCACCATCAGGATGGCACCTTATGAGGCATTATATGGCAGGAAATGTAGATCACCCATATGTTGGCAAGAAGCTGGTGAGAAGAAAGAAATGGAGTCAGGACTAGACAGCCAGACTGAGCTTATAGACGAGACCACTCAGGCTATTCAGACGATCCGCCAGAGGATTGAGACTGCCCAGAGTCGACAGAAAAGTTATGCTGACACACGCCGTAGGCCACTTGAATTCGAAGTTGGAGATTCAGTATTTCTCAAGGTCGCTCCTATGAAGGGAGTGATGAGATTTGGTAAAAAGGGTAAGCTAAGTCCTCGTTACATAGGACCCTACAAGATTATAAAGAGAGTTGGGAAGGTAGCCTATGAGCTGGACTTACCAGAGGAGATGTCAGCTATCCATAGTACATTTCATGTCTCTATGCTAAAGAAGTGTATTCACGACCCCAGCCAAGTGATTCAGCCTCAGTCAGTACAGATCCAAGAAGATCTTAGTTATGAGAGCAGACCGACACAGATAGTGGACAAAGCAGTTAAAAGATTAAGAAACAAAGAAGTGCCACTAGTGAAGGTCATCTGGCAGAATCAAAAGCATGAAGAGGCTACTTGGGAACGTGAGGACAGCATGAGAGAACGATATCCAGAGTTATTCTAAGTTCGAGGACGAACTTTTTATAAGGTATGGGGGATTGTAACGCCCCAAAATTTCCATTTTTAGTTCTTAAAGTCCTTAGAATTATTTAGAAATGGTTTAGAAATATTCTAGATATTTTTAGGAATTTTTAGAGTATTTTTATGGAATTTTCCGAGTCCGTTTGGTATTTTTGGAAAAAGAAAAAGAAAAGGAAAAAGGGAAAAAATTGCCAAAAATGGGAAAATCAATTAAAGGGCAGCAGGGTGGATCGAAGCCGCGACCTCCACCGAACAGCACAAGCGCCCAACCGGCTGGGCTAGGGTTTCAAGCACAAAAAAGGAAAGAATGATAGATATTTAAGCTATAGTTAAGTTAATCCGAACTTTAAGTATAAATAGGTACTTAAAGAGAGTTGTTTTATTTTCTCTCAAACCCTCTCCCTCCCCAACAGCTGCGCCGACCCCTCTCCCTCTCCTCCCTTGTGCGCACGCAAACCAAGGTCAAGAGGGCCGGCCGAGACCCTTTCTCCAAGAAATAATCCTATATTCGGGATCCCCGCGACGAGAGGAACGCGTAGACGTGAAGAATTCTTCGAGATCTCGAGTTTCTCCCGAGCTCTAGACCTCAATCTTGGTTGTAAGTCCAAGATATCAATGTAAGTACTGCTCACCTGCAGTAAGAGGCGGTTTTTCCGCGAGAATTTCCTTTAAAAGTTTTAAAAAGAGATATTTCCTTTTTGCTTTAGTTTTTGCATGTAATCTTAGTTCTTTATATGCTTGTATATGTTGATAAACACCCTATATGTGTTTAGGGATAAGAAAGTTATGAGAAAAGATAAAGATAAGAAAAGAAAAGGCCAAGGCCTTAAGAAATCCCCAAAAGTCAAGACTTAGGGATTTTAGCACGCAAGGTGCTCCAGAAAATGCCAAGGCATTTACAGATAAGAAAGAAAAGAAAGATAAGCTATTTTATTTTCTAAGGCCAGTACCCGGCGTCCAAGGGCGTCGTTAAAGAAATCCAGGTGTCCAATTCCAAGGTCTTGGCCCTGGTAGACCAAGGTCTGCTCTATTAGGATTGGTGGCTCGCTACCCCAACCTTTTAGGGAACGCGCATCAGATGGTACTTACGTCTTCAGTGGATCCGAGTGATTATTATTTTTAAGTATATGCTTTAGCAAAGATTTCGAAAATTTAAAGAGTTTTCAAAAAGATAAAGAATAGCTAAAGTTTCAAGTTGAGCCAAGAAAAGTAAATTGAGATTATTTATTGCTTGAGTATGCATGTTTTGAGCTATACATGTTCTTAGTTTTTCTTTCAAGCATATTAGTATCTCATATGATGTTCAGTTTGATCTAGAAGCATGTTTGCATATTTCGAGTTTTTGTGAGCTAGATAGTACTTACTAAGCTTTTCGCTTATAGATGCATTTCCTCTTATTGCAGATAAAGGTAAAGGCAAGCAATTCTGAAGGAAGACGACGAGGCGGTGCTGAGTAGAGTGTGTGTGGTGGCTGATTATGGAGAGATCCTTGAGACGAGACAATTTAGTTATTTGAATTACATTGTTTAAGTTTATTCAAATTTCAAGTTCTTGCTTATGGAGATTATTGAGTATATGAGTTTTGGATAGTTTTACATGCTAAATTTCTTAGAGTGAAGATTCCATGTCATTTCATTTAGCATATATATCCTCATGATTGTATTGGATGAGTAGAAGTGTGAGTAGTTAGAAATATTGATACTTTGTTAGGAAAAAAGGTGTTTGTGCCAAGATAGTATCAATTTCCCTTTGAATCAAGTTTTATTGCTTAAAAATGTTTAGAAAAGTTGCAATCACATTTCATAATGCTTTAGTAAGGTTGTAGAACATGTATTTGGTGTTATGAATGCATAGGAGTCAAGATTGATACAAACTCTATTGTTAAAGTTTATATAAACTTGTTTAGTTTATTTTCTTCCATAAAAGTCCTAAATTCAAGTTTGTGGATTCGTTTGATTGGCTAAATTGGTTAGGAACCTGACATAGAGTATAGAAATAGTGTTGTAGTTTAATATGGCTCGAAACTGAGTGAGAGGTGGCCTTAAGAAGCAAGAGCCGAAACCTGTAAACCTGATTACAGGCGTACCAGTCGACTGCCACGTCACCAGTCGACTGGTACAGGCAGTTTAAGAAGGGTAAGGCTGTTTTCAATAGGTATCAGCTATGAGATTTGAGAAGGAAGTATGACATGGTATTATGCATGATGGCTTATGTTAGAATATAATTGTTAGAAGAATTTAAAAGAAAAAAAAAGATTTCCGCATTACTTTTAGTCATGTATAAAAGTTGAGAAGTAGAGAAAAGTAACGATCCGTCTAAGGTAGCAAGAAGGCGGGTCGCTACAAGTTGAACCAAATACTGAACCAAACCGTCTAGCCGGACCTAAGGCTGAACCAAGTAATAGAAGAACTAAGAAACCCAGACTCAGTCACCCAACTGATCAAATTGTGGGTGATCCAACCTTAGGAGTCAGAACTAGGTCTTCCTATAGAAATCTTAGTCAACTTGCACTGATTTCAAAAATTGAACCTAAGACTATAGAGGAAGCCTTACCTAATCCTGATTGGATCATAGCAATGCAAGAGGAGTTAGCCCAATTTGAAAGAAACCAAGTCTGGGAACTAGTACCTAAACCTGAGGGCAAATCCATTATTAATACTAAGTGGGTATTTAGGAATAAACTAAATGACCAAGGAGAAATAGTTAGAAATAAAGCCCGCTTAGTAGATAAATGGTTCAATCAAGTCTAAGAGTTAGACTATGACGAAACTTATGCCCCAGTAGCTAGACTTGAGTCAATTAGGATGTTGTTAGCCTTTGCATCCCATAAAGGATTTAAACTCTACCAAATAGATGTAAAGTCAGCTTTTCTGAATGGGTTCATTAAGGAAGAAGTCTATGTAGGATAGCCCCCCGGTTTTGAGGACTTAGAAAAACCTGACAATGTTTATAAGCTCAATAAGGCACTATATTGACTAAAAAAACACCTAGGGCATGGTATGAACGCCTATCAACCTACCTCATTTCTAAGGAATTTAAACAAGGATAAATTGACTCAACTCTGTTTATTAAGACCTTAGAAAAAGAAATCTTTATTGCCTAAATCTACGTTGACGATATAATTTTTGGATCCACCAACTCAAATTTCTTAAAAGAATTTGTAAAAATAATGGAAAACAAATTCGAAATGAGCTTAGTTGGTGAGCTCAACTTCTTTTTAGGTCTACAAATTAAGCAAACTAGGGATGGAAATTATGTCCATCAATCCAAATATGCTAAGGAGTTAATAAAGAAATTCAAAATGGATAACTCCAAAAGCATAAGTACCTCTATGGCCACAAATGTAAAAATAGATAGTGACCCTGATGGTAAACCCGTAGACCTTAAACTATATAAAAGTATGATTAGTAGTCTACTTTATCTTACAGCCAGTAGACCTGATATCCTTTTTGTTGTAGGAATGTGTGCTAGATACCAAACCTGTGCTAAGGAAACGCACTTAGCAGCCCTAAAAAGAATCCTTAGATACATCAAGGGCACCCTAAATGTAGGGATTTGGTAACCTAGGACCTCAACTTTTGACCTGTTAGGATACTCGGATTCTGACTATGCTGGTTACAAACTAGATAGAAAAAGTACAAGTGGAAGCTGCCAGCTTTTAGGAAATAGTCTAGTAAGTTGGTGTAGCAGAAAGCAACACTGTGTAGCTCTATCAACAACTGAAGCTGAGTATGTTGCTTTAGGAGAGTGTGTAGCACAACTCTTATGGATGATGCACACTCTTAAAGACTTCCAGCTTGACTACACCCAAACCCAAGTCTACATTGATAATATATGTTCAATTAATCTAACTAAGAACCCAATCCAACACTCTAGAACTAAACACATAGAAGTCAAACACCACTTCGTAAGAGATCATGTAGTCAGGGGTGAGATAGTCCTTAAGGATGTAGACTCAAAATCTAACTTAGCTGATATTTTCACCAAACCCTTACCTGAGTCCGAGTTCATCTCACTAAGAAGGCAGTTAGGGTTATGCTTGGTAGAATATGACTACTTTAATTATGGTTCTTTTCAAAAACCATTTTATTTCTTTGTTAATTTGCAAAATCAGTTCTTACTTAACTTGAAAACCCATTTTCTTTATTTATTTAAAATTATTTTTTCGACTTAGTTTTTTTCAAAACTTACCCCCTTCAAAACTAGGGCTTTTTCGCAAATGGACTTAGCCTAGACCCTAACTCTAAAACTGCATGCACCTATAGATCTAGAAGCCAGCATCTCACAAGCACCATAGGGTACTTTTGATTGATAACCTAGAATGGGTTGAGAGGCTTAGGTCTTTGCCTTGATTCAAGATGCTTTAAGTCAGTGCATCTGCAATAATTGGGGCACTAAATACCAATTAAATAGTAATCAGGTTAAGTGTCAAACTTAAAAAATCTAACTTGAACAGATCACTTAACTTGACTAACCCTAGCGAAAGCTACTGTTTATAACAGTTAGTAAGTAGCTAACTGGGTTAGACAGGACCCGAAAGAGAAAATTTAAATTGATTTGGTCCACTTTACACTTAAAATTGGTTCAGTACAACATCTTACGTTGATTACTCTTTTTTTGCTATATTGTTTTTTTATATATGGCAAAGGGGAGAGATTGGAAAGGAGAGAAAAGAAGATTTTTAAAATTTTCTCTAAAATTTAATTCTTTCAAAATTTTTATCTCCTTTTTTAAAAAGTAAAATTCTTCAAAGTACTTAAGTTTTTTTTCAAAAACAAGCTAACTACTTAACTCAAAAATTATCTTCGAAATTCTTCAAAGTACTTAAGTTTTTTTCAAAAACAAGTTAAGTACTTAACTCAAAATTATTTTTGAAATTCTTCTAAGTACTTAAGTTCTTTTTGAAAGTTAATTTCTTGTTTACAAAAACATTTTAAGTACTTACTCTAAATTTCTCTGATAGAAAATTTTTTAAGTGTTAATTTCAAAATTCCCTTGAAAATTTTCTAAGTGCTAAATATAATGAAAAGTTTTCTAAGTACCCAACTCAAATGATTCTGAAAAATTTTCTAACTTAAAAACCCTTTGTGAAAATTTTCTAAGTATTGAAAAGCCTGAAAAACCTTCTTTCAAAGACTTAGAATTTTTTTTCAAAAACCCCACGAATGTTTGAAAAACTCAGGGGGAGATTTCTTCCAGGGGAGGAAATTAAAACTAGTACATTATCGACTTTTTGTTTAACTTAACTTTTTGAACCGGGTTGCCATAAATCAAAAAGGGGGAGATTGTTGATGCAGGCAACACCTAAGTCAAACCTGGGTTTTGATAATGGCAAAGGGTTAAGAGTTAAGATGTTATTGTGTTCTAATGTGTTTACTAAGTGTGCAGGAAGAAGCCCTAGGTACACTAGGCACGAAGTCCTGGCAAGGGGCTGGGCACAGAAGACCTGCTCGGAAGGTGAGCACGAAGTCCTGGTCGAGGATTGAGCACCGAAGACCTGGTCAGGTAGATCGGGCAAAAGTCCAACTAGAGGAGCCGATTGGCAAAAGTTAAACTCTCCTGAGAGGAGTAGGTGAGGGCGCGTTCCCCGTTGAGGGAACAGTAGGCGTCGGTTCGACCTAGGGTTCCATTTGGGAGATCCGAAGTCAGAACTAAGATAGCTACGGCTGTAAATAATGACTAACACTCTTGTGTTGTTTGTGTTGGAAATAACCTTGATTGCAGGGACTGAAGGACTGTGTTTCTGCAGCTCTGAACGCCCCAAAGGAAGGAGGTAGGCAACTGGGCTAGGTGCCCAGGAGGTTCTGGGCGCCCAAGGTACATGGCCAATGCAGCAGTTAAGCAAGACCGCTTCGAAATCACACTGAGCTAGGCGTCCAGGAGGTCCTGGGCGCCTAAGGTCAAAGCCAAACAAGTCATCGAAGCAAATCAGCCATGAAGCAAGCAGACCAAGTCAAGCTAGGCGCCTAGGAGGTCCTGGGCGCCCCAGTCTGACCAGGAACCGATTTAAAGGGGATAAGCGCTAACCGAGCTGCGGATGAAGGTTCTTCGATCTGAAGGCACATGTCAGGCGCCCCCAGCGAATCAGGCGCCCCCAGGAAGACTATAAAAGGGGCTCGATCCCCAAGGCTTCAAAACCATTCTTTCTAACGCTCAAAACACTTTCGCTCTCGCGCTGCGCCCCTGCAAACTTCCATTTCGAGATTGCAGCGCCGCCGCCGACCCTCTGCTCCGGAATTCAATCCATCTCGGGCATCAGTAAAAGTTTTCATTTTCGAAAGTGTTGTGATTTACTTTTCAAGTTCTATATCTGTACTCAATCTGTAACAAATCTTTCCGAATATAGAATTGTCCAAAGTAAACGGTCAAGGACCGTGGGCCTTGGAGTAGGAGCTGATCGCGACTCCGAACCAAGTAAAAAATCGGCTTGTGTTCGTGTGCACTTATTTTCTTTCCGCTGCGTATTTTCTCTTATTCTTATCCGAAAAAGTTTTAACAATATTCACCCCCCCTCTATCATTTTCTCGATCCAACACCTTATATGTACTATACGAAAATAAAACACATACAAATATATACAAAATATAGAATTTACTCACTAATAAAACATCATCCTCTGATTCAACACTTTTTGAATAATATTTAAGTAACTCCTCAATTCTTGTTCTGGTAGGTTTCTCTTTTGAGAAATAAGTAAGATAGAGGTCACCCGATGCTTTAGTTGAATTAATAGGGACCGAAACACCACGGTCCACTATACCCAGTAACAAAGCAGCATCTCGTCTAGTGAACGCAACCGGTACATCTGAAACATTTAAAATATTTAGTTATCATCAAAAATATAGCCTTCAAATGATTTCACTTTCGGTCTGAAATGAAGTTATTTCAGGCCCAATGTGGGCCCGAAATGAAATCATTTCAGGCCCACGTTGGGCCTGAAATAACTTCATTTCAGGCCTACAGAGGGCCTGAAGTGATTTCACTTCAGGCCCTCTGTAGGCCTGAAATGATTTCACTTCAGACCCTCGGTAGGCCTGAAATGAAATTAGTCAAATGGATCAAAATTAAATCACTTCAGGTCATCTTTATCCCTGTTTTATCTTACTATAGATATTGTTTACAATTCATAACTACAACTATTACCTGAGAATTTAAAAACTTGCGAGGTTGAATCTCAACTTTCAAATATATTCACCAATATTCCACGGATATGCTGTAATTCTTGAATGTCCAAGAAAACACTGAAGGGTGACTCTTTGATCTTCGCAATGTATCGATCATTTAAAATTTAAAATTCTTCAAAAAAATGTTTAAAGTGACCTAAAACACTGCACCAATGTAATTTTTGTCCAAAGTCATCTGAAAGCTACAGTTTTTATACATTACAAATTTATTTAGCAAAAATAAGTTTAATCATGAGCACAAACTCTGCTGTTTTGACCTAAGCCTATCACTAACATAGCTTGGTGGATAATGCCAAGGAAGATGTTGGGTTTTTCGGGCCGCGAAAACCGCCTTTTCGCGTCGCGGAAACCCCGAGAACCCAAAGCCATGGATCTCGTGCGAAGAAAAATTCCGAAACAAAAATCACGTATTCATTTCATGCTCAAAACTCGATCTACTCCTAGATCTAAAGAGGGATAAACCATTTTACCTTTGGTGCGTGCCCCGCTTAATCCCGCTCGCTCCTTTTGGATGTCGGATCTCTAGGACGTCAAGTGCCGTCCCTCTAGAAGTATCCACGCGAACAAAGTGGATGGAGGAAACCCTTTAGGTGTGCTAGCACCTTTCAAGGGTTCGGCCAAGAGGAGAAGAAGAAGAAGAGCACCAACACTTGGAGGAGGAAGAAGAGAAGACACACCACCAGAAAAATGGAACCAAAACTTGGTTTTTGTTCTCTCATTGTGGCCGGCCACATAATGGCCATTAATGACCATTAAGTGGCCGGCCATAACCCCCTTTCAATTTGAATTCAAATTCAAATGGGGGGGGTTACAACCTTTGGAGATGATGTGGAGCATCATCATTGGTCAAATACCAAGCCAAGTCATCACTTGGTCAAGTCAAGGTGAGGTGGCCTTTTGGTCAAGTCAAACTTGACCATTAATCTTCCTTGATGAGGTGGCATCCACACTTAATGCTCTTGATGATGTGGAGCATCATCAATGGTTGGCTCCATGCCAATTCATCACCATGATGTGGCATTAAGTCAAGTCTAACTTGAGGTGGATTTGGGTCAAGTCAAACTTGCCTTTTATGGACTTTCCATATTTAGTCAAGTCAAACTTGACTCCATTTCTTCTCCCATGTCAAGTCTAACTTGAAGTGGAATCAAGTCAAGTCAAACTTGATTTGGATTTGGGTCAAGTCAAACTTGCCTTTTATGGACTTTCCATATTTAGTCAAGTCAAACTTGACTCCATTTCTTCTCCCATGTCAAGCCTAACTTGAAGTGGAACCAAGTCAAGTCAAACTTGATTTGGATTTGGGTCAAGTCAAACTTGCCTTTTATGGACTTTCCATATTTAGCCAAGTCAAACTTGACTTCATTTTTTTTTCTCCATCTATTTGTTCTTTGTGTGTGACCCTATAGGTTCTTGTAACGTTGGCAATGCTTCTAACCTCTTAGAAACATAAGCAATGAGTGG
Source organism: Boesenbergia rotunda (assembly GCA_024364735.1). Taxonomy (NCBI): domain Eukaryota; kingdom Viridiplantae; phylum Streptophyta; class Magnoliopsida; order Zingiberales; family Zingiberaceae; genus Boesenbergia; species Boesenbergia rotunda. The sequence goes on along the minus strand of JAGFNQ010010619.1, from coordinate 246,582 downwards.
TATCTAGCAACACATCATTGCTACCCAAGTTACAAGAATGTTGAGATCCAACATCACCAATGTGACTACTAATTATGACTTTCATAATATGTGACAATGTCCTTCTATCGTCGATATCTAGATTGATCTTCTATGAAGCATAGACCGTGTCATCCTCCAATCAATCTATGTGTCTTGAACTCCAAGTAGACTCACTATAATCAAATAAGCTCAATATCTCATATTGCCTTATTTGGGCATGGCCATGCACTTAGTGATCTCACTCTATCAAGACTATGATATCTCTCCCGTCATATAGGAGGGATAGATCCCATCTACATCACTCATATCCCTCCGCATAATTTGTTACATACCCGGTAATCGCCTTTATAGTCCACCCAGTTACGGGTGACGTTTGACGAAACCAAAGTACATAACTCCTTATGTAGGGAACTATGGTGACTTCAGGTCTAAGGACTAATAGTCATACTAATAGTCACATGAGAAAGTATATGATACTCATATAACGATCCATGATACTTTCTCATGGTGGGTCATTCAGTATACATTCTCCAATGTATACTCATGTGTCAACTTGATATCTCATATCCATGACTTGTGAGATCAAGTCATCGTGTTGACCTACATGCTAGTCTCTATGCATTAACATTGTCCCTGAATGTTAATACTTGACTAGGAATAATTAAGAGTAGTGTTCTCTATATCATCTCACCATCGATTCAACTAATCGATTGATATAGATATGAACCTACTACCAAGGACGTTATTACACTTAGTTATTTGGCACCAATACAAGTAAGTATAATAACCATAATCAAATGCCTTTATATATATATATGAAATATGATACAATGAGTCCATACAACAACCATCACATGATTGGCTCTAGGGCTCTCACTAACAGAAGAAGACGCTGAAACAACCACAGACCTTTTTCCTGCCATTATCAAAAAAATACACCCTGCAGAAACTCTAACCCCTACTTTGGATAGTGCCGAGCAGTCTGGACTTCAACGTTAACACTTACAGCCGCCTCAGGGACACACACAAACACTTTGGAGACTTCCCTAGGTTTAGGTTGGGTAGACGGATTCGGGGGATGACCTCGTGACTATAGCACAATGTCCGCCACCTTCGACAATACCATTTACGTTGTTGCGCTTAGAGAGAAAGGAGAAAACTTCGACTTCATGCCCATCCGAACCACAAAATATTATTTTAGTGATAAAGTGGTTCGGATGTCTCGAATTGTGAATTGAGAAAGTCATATCTTGGCGGGAGGGGTATAATAGGAAGTTTACTAAAAGTGATGCGCCCTTTGGTAAAAGAGAAATCCTGGTACGTCTTTTGATAATTAATTACCAATTCTTGAGTGCGCCCTTTGGTAAAAAGCCGCTAAGAATTTGTATCATCCTAGCTAGTTTGAAGGTCATCTATTCACCCCCTCCCTTCTAACTAACTATCCGTTCAAATCTTATAACTTCTAAGAATTTGTATCATTTTATCTTGCAGTGAGGATTTCTTCTCCTTTTTTTTTTTTCTTTTTCTTCACCTCTCTCATTCCTTCGTAATTTTGGGCATTATTTTTACAGTGACCTTTCTTCTTCTTCTCTTTACCCTTCTCATCTTTTCTTAGTTTTAGGCACTTATTCTTGCAAAAACCTTTCTTTTTGGCATCTGTAGTATATTATGCTCGCTTCTAAATATTCTTCGACTTTTATCTGAATTAAAAATTTAATTAATTAGCACGATTAATAGTTATCTATTTGACTAATAAATTGAAATAATTAATATTTACTTATCTACTACTTTTCTTAGGTTGCATGCATCATATGTTGGGGCTCAGTCACATAATGGTAGGATACTTGTGATCTAACTCTTTAATTTCATTCCCTTCATTAGTTTAGATACAAAAGAATCGATTAATCTCTTGTAAGCCATTTAACTTACCAATTATTATGGAAGTGGTAGTTTCCATAATGATTTTTGGACAAAAATCAGGAGGTTCTAAATTATGTAATTTTTATTTAAAAAAGTAAAAAATGTTTCACCTTATGTTAATATCAAAAATATCTATAGTTATTATGATATGAACTATTTCATTTTAATCAAAATTATTATATATTTATTTATCAAAATATATTTATCAACTTAATCAAAATTATTTAACTTTAATAAAATTACTTATAACAGCTACTTATGTAACTTCTACATAATTATAGTAAATAATTAGATAGTTGTATTAACCTATCAAAATTACTTAAACTCCATCAAGATCGGTAAGTTGGTCAAAATTATTATAAAATAATTATAGAAATTATTTAAATAGCTACTAAACAATTAGAATAGCTATTACAATCATATTATATTAGTTGTTATAGTATTATATTTTTTATTTTTTTATTTAGCTAGCACTAGGCCGTTCCCGCCTAATACACCGAATAACTATCAATTTTATTAATTCGCGCATGAAAATTAAAATAGACTATTGACTTCGTTGGTTGATGGACGAAAATCGGAATTGATTTTCTAAATCTATTGATTCGAAAAAAATACTAGGAAATAGGAAAATAATGGCTTAGTCAAAAATAATATTAATATAAAATTTTTCCACAAAATGTCACGCCCCCAGAGGCATATGCTTATTTGAAAATAGGGCAACATCTCCCCTGTACGTCGGACAAGTTGGGGCATATAATACATCATTCACAACATAAAAGATGGCTCAGCCATCATAACACGAAATAAAAAAGTAACCACGCAGTTTTATATGTATAAGGATGATAAAATTTAAAGAATAATAATAAAACTCAATCCACAACGAAAAAAATGAAAGTGCCGAAAAGTAATAACTATGAAAAAATAACCATAAACCCTGAAACAACCCCAACATGAACCGACAAGGTGGTACTGGCAACTGGATCCTCTCCTCGCTTCAAGAAATGCATCTACCTGCTACTTGAAACAAAAAGGAAGCAGAGGTGGTGAGTCCGAGCGAACTCAGTGGGTATATGAATAGACAATAGCATGGCAAAATCAAGTTGTAATAAGTAGAGAAAATAACAGGTACAATCTATAAGGGATATAAGAGTACCTAAACCTATAAAACATCCGTAAAACAATATGGTATAAAGCCGAATAACAACTAAGCATGTACGAAAAACCTCATGATATCACAATATTAAAACATACATGCATGCCAACCAAATGCAGCAAACATAGCTTATATAAATGCAACAACCACAAGAAAATGCATAAATGAAATATATGAATATGATGCAATGACATGTGTTACCCCTGACGCCAGTCAAGCCGCCAACACATCCCATCTGTGTGACCGAGTGGGTATGGCTGTGACAATTGTACACACTGTAGGATCCGTGACCGTTTGTTAAGGGGGGAGGGGTGAATAGCAATTTCTCGATTCGTTCTTCCTACGATGTTAGCATGCGCAAGTGGAAATATTAATAACAAAAATAAACAAACGCTAACACCAACCCTTACGTGGTTAGGAGATGACACTCCTACTCCACGTTGTTCGTAAGGTGGACGATCCCTTGATCCTTCGGTGGATCACTCCCCGGATGCCCTCCGACTAGCTCGTGTAGCTCCTTGTGGGTGGAGATACCTCGTCACAATTCTGGACACCCTTCCGAGCTCTTAGACTACTATTTGGCCTTTAACCAAAGCCAAATTCGTCAAAACTCCCAGCCAAAACCGAGCCCCTTTAAATAGGTCTTTTGGCTGAAAAACCCACTACCAGTCGACCGCCTCAAGGCCGGTCGACTGCCCCCACTCAAATTCGACCGTAGCAAGCCCAATGTTCGAATTCTCAGCCACTACCAATCGACTGCCCCCATAGCAGTCGACTGATGTTTCTGTGGGGTTTACTAGTCGACTGCCCAAAGTTCGAATTCTCAGCCACATCTTCATTTTAGCTTTCCAATATGCAAAATCTTCATGCTCGTATGGTGGTGGTGAGTTGATATCTTCCCCAAGTTTGTCTTCCATGGTTCTTCTTCCTCTAGCATGTGCTCCCTCGGCGATTAGTCCGATCAAGAGCGGTCCTTCGCACTGATACCAATTGTACGATCGATTGTGTTTGCTAGAGGGGGAGGGGTGAATAGTAATTTTTCGAACCCCTTTCTTCCTACACGGTTAGTTGCATAGCGGAATATATAATAAAATAAAACTAACAAGGAAAAACAACGCTAACAACCTGATTTACTTGGTATCCACCCCGGACGGGTGACTAATCCAAGAATCTGTCGGTGGATCAATCCTCGGATAACCTCCGAATAGCCCTCGTCACTCCTTGTGGGTGGAGAAACCTCGCCACAACACCAAGCAAGCTCTGAGCACAAAAACTACTAACTCACTTTACCCAAGTGAGTTTCATCAAAGGTCTCAGCCTCCACAAAGTCCACTTTAAATAGAACCCTAGGCTGATAACTCGCCACCAGTCTATTGGGACCGGGTGCATGTTGACATGGATGCAGGTTCGTAATTTCAAAATTGATTACGTGCAGCGGAAGATTTAGCATAAATAATTTCTCTAAATCATTTAACCACACATCTAAGCATGCAATTTTATCTTGTGTAGACATGATCATATATTTGAAATATTGCAGAAACATAAACTAATTTACGTATTACCTCGCGTAACTCGAAGGAAGGGACGAGATCCAACTGTAAGCGTCCCTTAGAAGCTCCGCCTTTATTCGCGTCCACGCTGAGTATCTTCGGGATGACTTCGCAAAGCCACGAGTTTCTTGTTCTCGAGAACTACTAGATTCTCCGAGAATGCGACAAGAAAAACCAAGAGAGAAGTCAGAAGACTAACCACAAAAGGATGGCCGGCTGATGCTCCTTCTTGGGGCTAGTTGGCGCACGACAAGAAGGGGAGAAGAGAAGGAGAGAAAGAGAGGGAGAGAACCTATGCCTTCATCACTTCGATTATTTCCCAAGCCTTTCCTTGTATCCTTTATATAGTGGCCTCTCAACCATCAAGCCTCTCAAATATGGAATAACTTATTCCATCATGCCAAGTTTGATTTTATATCATGGTTAAAATCATATTTTAATTTATGATAAAAATCAATCAAGTCTCTTTTCTCTTATGGATAAATTTCCTTATCATGGTAAATCAATCCATGATTGATTTTATAAAATAAATCAATCCATGGTTCATTTTAATTTCCATGAAAAATAAACCAAACCTTGGTTTATTATATAAAAATTTATATCATCGATTATTTTATAAAACAAACCACACTTGGTTTATTTTATAAATTGAACCAAAAACTTGGTTCTCTCCCTTTGTTGTGGCCGGCCAAGCAAAGAGGATGGAGGCCCTCTTTGGCCGACCCATCCAAGCCAAGCCCCAATGAATTAAACTTATTTAATTCATCTATTAAGTCTTCAAAAGACCTAGTCATTTTACGCTTCCGATGCGTCTCTGAAAAATTCAGATTCGACTTATCGTTTGGCTTAACCAAACTCAATCTCTCTTGATTGGAAAATCCAATTTTCAACTCGTTTTAAATCTCTCGAATTACTCGTAGTGCGTGTGACTAAATAGGCTTTCGATTTATGTTGGCCGTCTATAATTAATCAATTATAGAACGATCATGAGTGGCACCTAGTAGTACATCATGATCCCCAATTAATCGAAAGATCAACGGTTGACCTCAGAAACAATTCTGAAACCCTTCAGCAGCTAAAATGAATCGTGCCCCATTCCCTTCACCATCTTATACCCACTTGGTTCAGGACATGGTCTATGTGTGTCAGTCCCCACTAGGCTGACTACGTCACACCTAGCCCAAGTAACATTTTCTCGTCCTACGGATTCTAATTACTCTCATGTATTTAAGAGATTCATACTCTGAACATGTCATGCTCTGGCCAGAGGGTTCGAGTAACAATCCGACGATAGGCCTCGGGTATACATCTCCTCGCAAGGAGTGGTGAATCCTTTGTAGGTTGTTCAAACATCTTCGGGTACTTCGGCTTATACCCAATCATCCTGGGTCCACACCTCCTTGGAGATGCTTGCTTAAGATGTCAAAGTATAAGTCTCCATGACCAAGATGACTTGAACACTGCAAGTCAAAGGAACATCGCACTTAAGCTGCAGTAAGAACTTCACTGACATATCTATATGTAGACTACCATATGAAGTTTTACAGCCAGTCACTCCAATGAACTAGTTCCCTTAACTAGCATTCATGTTTATCTCCGGACATCTCAATGTCATCAGCCAGTGAGAATCAGCTGATTAGAGAATAATCCATGTTAGTCTCAACTGAATTGATAGTGTCCGTATTTATCAATTCATCGACTAGGGACAATTTCAATACTTCACAATTGCACATGTAGAGATAATCACTAGTTGTGAATTCATCACAAATTCTCTCCTGCTGTGAATTGTATTGCGGACATTCAGTAAATGAGTTTAAGATCTCAATCAAATACACAAACATATACTCAAATAGTGAATATTCATTTATTATTAAAATAAATGATTACAATCATAAGGCGATTGCCTTAGGACACTTCTCTCATATTACTAACAAACTCCCACTTGGCATAATGCCAATCGCTACGGTACCCAATACCACAGGCTCTAACATGACCCTCAAACTTGCTTTGAGGCAAGACCTTAGTTAAAGGATCCGCTAAATTCCTTTTAGTGGGAATTTTCTCAATTTGTATATCATTCCTACTTATAATCTCTGTGATCAGATGATAGCGGCGAAGCACATGGTTGGATCGCTGATGAGACCTTGATTCCTTTGCTTGTGCAATAGCTCCATTGTTGTCGCAGTAAACCGGTATTGCTTCATCAATGGTTGGAACCACACCAAGTTCTGAGACAAACTTCTTGATCTTGACTGCTTCCTTTGCTACTTCTGAAGCTGCAATATATTCCGCTTCCGTGGTAGAATCCGCTACGGTGTCTTGCTTGGAACTCTTCCAACTTATTGCGCCTCCATTCAAAATAAATACGTATCCGGACTGAGATTTGGAGTCATCCTTATCTGTCTAGAAACTGACATCTGTATACCCACGTATTACCATATCACCTTCTCCATATATTAGGAACACATCCTTAGTTCCTCTTAAATACTTGAGGATTGTCTTGACAGCCGCCCAATGATCCATTCTTGGATCAGACTGGTATCTGCTTGTGACGCTCAGAGCATACGATACATCGGGGCTATTACACAACATAGCATACATGATAGATCCTATCGCGGATGCATAAGGAATCTTATTCATGCAAATCCTTTCGTCTTCTGTGCGCAGACACATAGACTTCGAAAGGTTGATCCCATGCCTGATGGGAAGGTAACCTTTCTTGGATTCTGACATGCTAAACCTTTCTAGCACTCGGTCTATATATGTAGACTGCGAAAGACCAAGCAATCGTTTTGATCTATCTCTATAGATTCTAATCCCAAGGATATAGGTTGCTTCTCCCAGGTCTTTCAATGAGAAAGTTTTGGACAATCAAATTTTAACTGACTGTAAGACTGATATATCGTTTCCTATAAGTAATATGTCATCGACATATAACACTAGGAATACGACTGCACTCCCACTAACCTTCTTGTACACACAAGGTTCGTTAGGATTTTGTGAGAAATTAAACTCTTTGATTGTCTCATCAAAACGGATGTTCCAGCTCCTGGATGCTTGCTTTAGTCCATATATGGATCGTCGAAGCTTGCATACTTTGGTTTTATTAACCGATGTGAAACCTTCAAGTTGTATCATGTATACATCCTCAAGCAGGTTTCCATTAAGGTTTTTTCACATCCATTTGCCATATCTCATAATCATAATGAGCTGCTATGGCTAGGAGCATCCGAATGGATTTAAGCATAGCTACTGGCGAATAGGTTTCGTCATAATCAATTCCTTGTTTCTGACGATATCCTTTTGCCACTAATCTAGCTTTAAAGGTAACAACATTACCTTCCATGTCGGTTTTCTTCTTGAAAACCCACTTGCACCCTATGGGCTTAATCCCTTCAGGTGGGTTAACCAAGTCCCATACTTGATTTTTGTACATGGAATCCATTTCCGACTTCATGGCTTCAAGACATTTATCCCTTTCTGAATTTTTCAGAACATCTTCATAACTGATAGGTTCATCATCGTTAATTAGTAACACGTCATTCGATTCACTTATGAGAAATCCGTATCTCTCTGGAATATTGCGTGTCCTATCAGACCTACGAAGAAGTGGTGTTGTTTTTGGTCAACTGATAGCTCATCATTATGAGTTATTGGTTGTGGATCTAGACTAGGTGTCTCTGTAATGTCTATTGGAGTTTCTTGAACTTCTTCAAGTTCAATGCCACTCCCACTGTTTTCTTGTAAAAGAAATTCTTTTTCTAGAAATACAGCATGCCTTGAAACAAACACCTTTTATTCCAAGGGATGATAGAATTGGTAACCTTTCGTTTTCTTAGGGTATCCAATAAATAGACATTTATCAGACTTAGCATCCATTTGTCTGATACAGTCCGCTTTACATAAGCAGGACAACCCCATATCTTTAGGTGAGATAAATGAGGTTTCTTACTATTCCACGTCTCATATGGAGTAGTAGAGACTACCTTGGTCGGGACTCTGTTTAGTAAGTAAATAGCTATCTTAAGCGCATAGCCCCAAAAGGATTTTGGAAGAGTTGCATGATTCATCATAGATCTAACCATGTCCATCAAGGTTCGGTTATGCCTCTCAGATACACCATTATGCTGTGGTGTATATGGCGGAGTCCATTGAGACAATATCCCATTGTCCCTAAGATAATCTTGAAACTCTTAACTTAAGTATTCACCACCCCGATCGGATCGAAGTATCTTAATACTTTTGCCAAGCTGTTTCTCTACTTCACTTCTGAACTCTTTGAATTTCTCAAAAGCTTCAGATTTGTGTTTCATTAAGAACACATACCCGAATCGTGAGTGATCATCGATAAAGGTAATGAAGTAGCTATAGCCTCCTTGTGCAAGAGTTGACATTGGTCCACATACATCAGTATGTATTAGACCAAGCAATTCTCCCACTGGTTTACCTTTTTCGGAAAAGGGTAATTTGGTCATCTTGTCTTTTAAGCATGATTCACATGTATCAAATGAACCAGGTTCAAATGATTCCAGAATTCCACATCGGTGTAATTTGTTCATGCCTTTCTTGTTTACATGGCCAAGATGACAATGCCACGTATAGGAGTCTATTTGATTATCTATTCGAGCACGTTTGTTGCTAACTTCGATATTGAATACGTCACCGGATAAATCTAACGTGTAGATACCATTGCATAAAGTTCCGGTCCCATAAAGAACACCATTTAAAGTTATGTAATAGCAATTGTTACTAAAAGTTAAATGATAACCCTTTTCATTCAAGCATGAAATAGATATAATGTTCTTTATTAACGAAGGAACAAATAACAATTATCCAATTCTAAGATAAGTCCGGTAGGGAGCTTTAGCAAATATGTTCCGATGGCAACAGCAGCAATCTTTGCTCCATTTCCAACTCGCAAATTCGCTTCTCCCTTGACGAGTCTTCTTCTATTCCTTAGCCCCTGTATGTCATTACATATATGTGAGCTACACCCAGTATCAAGTACCCAGGTGTACGAGGAAATAGAGTGACATTCAATAACGAAGATACCTGAAGAGGATGGGGCATCGGATGCCTTCTTCTTCAAGGACTCAAGATAAACCTTGCAGTTTCTTCGCCAGTGGCCCTCCTTGCCGCAGAGATGGCAAGTGCCTTTTGGTGCCTTTTCAATCTTTTTGGCCCTTTTCTTCCTTCCCTTATTTTGTTCTTTGGGCTTCCTCTTAGAGCCTTTCTTTGAGGAACCAACTAACAGTACCGTCTTCTGATCCTGCTTTACAGAAGGCTCTACAGTCTTCAGCAGGTTAAGCAACTCAGGAATGGTAATTTCCAGTTTGTTCATCCGATAGTTCATCACAAACTGTGAGTAACTCTTGGGCAAACAGTGCAGAATTAAGTCAATACTTAGTTCATGATCCATTACAATTCCGAGTGTGCCTAGTCGCTCAATGTACCCCAACATCTTCAACACAAACTGTGAAACAGAAGTGTCTTCCTGCATCTTAGAGGTGAAGAGGAGTCTGGAGACCTCAAACCTTTCGGATCTCGCCTGCTCGTCAAACAACTCATGAAGATGGAAGACGATGGTATGAGCATCCATATGCTCATGCTGCTTTTGTAGCTCAGGTACCATAGCGGCCAGCATGATACAACTCGCAAGTTCAGAGTCGGCCACATGTTTCTGATAGGCCACTAACTGGTCTAGAGTTGCATCTTCAGGAGGATGGTTGGGAAGTTGTTCTTCAAGGACATAAGCAAGCTTTTCTGCCTTGAGGACTATCCTCAGGTTTCGAAGCCAGTCCATGAAGTTTGGCCCAGTCAGCTTATTGGCGTCCAAAATGGAACACAAATTCAGAGAAGACATGATCAGGTGATTATCCTAAAAATACAAATTGAGGTTATGTGATGAGAATGATAAAGAATGCATCAATATACATTAATTAAATCCTATTTATTTTTCAAATTGAATAACCCTTTTTATCAATTCGGGAGATCGTAGGAACATCTCCAAATAGGTTGATATCCAACCATAGATAAGAACAACCATGGCTAGAGTCCATCAAGTTATTCTTAGCTATGAAGGTAGGTAATTATACCGATTACATATTATACATATGTAACTATCACATTATGCTATCAACTAATTGAATGTTTGCATAAATCATTGGGTTGTTAACTCATTAACAAGTATGCAACAATATACATAGCACCCAACTGCACCTCTCTTTACATCGACCTTGGCTGTGGCACAACACCCAACTGCACCTCTCTTTACATCGACCTTGGCTGTGGCACAACAAATCGATGCTCCAAGCTTAAGGCTAAACCATTAATCAAGAAATAGTTTTAACATGGTTGGAGCTCATTCAACAGTTTAGTCAGGCTTGGATGTGTCCAACAACCAAAACTAAGGATTGACCACTGACTCCAACTATATTAATCATAAACTAATTCCATGGTTTGAACATGTTGAGGTTCAAGCCGGGCATGGATGTGTCCATCAACCCAAACGAGAAACAAAACTCCGGTTCTAACCATATTAATGGAAGGTGTTGGCCTTAATATTTTGTAAGGGGTTTTGGGTCTCATCCTTTTTCTTTTATGCACATTCATGACATATAATTATGTCATGTTCTAACGATTTCCTTAATAAAGCATGTATGTGACATAATTTATCAAGTCTCATTAATTGAATTAGGAACCGGATTTCCTAATTCTAATTTCATACTTTATTCAAGGAATTGTTTTGGGAAACAATTTCCTGAATTATCATAATCAATTTCGGAAATAATATGTTTAAGACTTTGATTTCTCTAAATCAAATCTTATTAAATTAAGAGATAGATTCCCTTAATTCAACCACATATTATTTTCATGAAAATCTTATTTAAGGAAATATACTCTATAGGAAACAATTTTCCAAATTAATTTTGGAGACAATAATATGTAAGAGCATAAATCAAATAAGGAAATTATCGTTTGAGAATCACCTCAAAAATTTTCAAGATTTGATCACATATTTTATTTATGAAAAATTAATATCAATAACTTAATTTGGACGGCTCCCCGAGGCTCAATCCAAAATAAGAATTTGACAATTTAAATTCAATTTAGAAAATTTAATTATAACAACTAATTTTAAATTGGACGGCTCCCCGAGGCTCAATCCAAAATAAAAAATTTTGTAAATAATTTAATATTCAATTATGAATTTAAATGCCAATTAATATTCCCATAATTTGTCTAGACTTTCTTGAAAGAAAGTACCCAAAATTGCTAGCTTTCCATAAATGGAAAGTTTCCAAAAGTAAAAGGTTTTCAGAATAATTGTAAGTTTCTGGTTCAAAGAAAACATACGTTTTTCCAAAATTGGAAAGTTTCCAAAAATGGAAAGTCTTCACAATTATCATAAAATTTCATAAACAGAGATATTTCAAAAGTTTACGAAATTTCATGAGGATTTCCAAACTTTGAAATTCCTAAATCGAAAATTTACCATAATTGGAAAGTTTCCATAATTGGAAAAATTTCCAAAATTGAGATCATGACAAAGTTTTCCGCAAAAATAATTATATGATTATGTTGAACACAAACCTCGCTTTGATACCACTGTTGGGACCGAGTGCATGTTGACATGGATGCGGGTTCGTAATTTCAAAATTAATTACGTGCAGCGGAAGGTTTAACATAAATAATTTCTCTAAATCATTTAACCACACATCTAAGTATGTAATTTTATCTTGTGTAGACATGATCATATATTCGAAATTTTGCAGAAACATAAACTAATTTACGTATTACCTCGCGTAACTCGAAGAAAGGGGTGAGATCCAACTGTAAGCGTCCTTTGGAAGCTCCGCCTCTATTCGCGTCCATGCCGAGTATCTTCGGGATGACTTCGCAAAGACACGAGTTTCGTGTTCTCGAGAACTACTAGATTCTCCGAGAACGCGACAAGAAAAACCAAGAGAGAAGTCGGAAGACTAACCACAAAAGGATGGCCGGCTGGTGCTCCTTCTTGGGGCTGGTTGGCGTACGGCAAGAAGGGGAGAAGAGAAGGAGAGAAAGAGAGGGAGAGAGCCTATGCCTTCATCACTTCGATTATTTCCCAAGCCTTGCCTTGGGTCCTTTATATAGTGGCCTCTCAACCATCAAGCCTCTCAAATATAGAATAACTTATTCCATCATGCCAAGTTTGATTTTATATCGTGGTTAAAATCATATTTTAATTCATGATAAAAATCAATCAAGTCTCTTTTCTCTTATGGAATAAATTTCCTTATCATGGTAAATCAATCCATGATTGATTTTATAAAATAAACCAATCCATGGTTCATTTTAATTTCCATGAAAAATAAACCAAACCTTGGTTTATTATATAAAAATTTATATCATCCATTATTTTATAAAACAAACCACACTTGGTTTATTTTATAAATTGAACCAAAAACTTAGTTCTCTCCATTTGTTGTGGCCGGCCAAGCAAAGAGGATGGAGGCCCTCTTTGGCCGACCCATCCAAGCCAAGCCCCAATGAATTAAACTTATTTAATTCATCTATTAAGTCTTCAAAAGACCTAGCCATTTTACGCTTCCGATGCGTCTCTGAAAAATTCAGATTCGACTTATCGTTTGGCTCAACCAAACTCAATCTCTCTTGATTGGAAAATCCAATTTTTAACTCGTTTTAAATCCCTCGGATTACTCGTAGTGTGTGTGACTAAATAGACTTTCGATTTATGTTGGCCGTCTATAATTAATCAATTATAGAACGATCATGAGTGGCACCTAGTAGTACATCATGATCCCCAATTAATCGAAAGATCAACGGTTGACCTCAGAAACAATTCTGAAACCCTTCAGCAGCTATAATGAATCGTGCCCCATTCCCTTCACCATCTTATACCCACTTGGTTCAGGACATGGTCTATGTGTGTCAGTCCCCACTAGGCTGACTACGTCACACCTAACCCAAGTATCGTTTTCTCGTCCTACGGATTCTAATTACTCTCATGTATTTAAGAGATTTATACTCTGAACATGTCATGCTCTGGCCAGAGGCTTCGAGTAACAATCCGACGATAGGCCTTGGGTATACATCTCCTCGCAAGGAGTGGTGAATCCTTTGTAGGCTGTTCAAACATCTTCGGGCACTTCGGCTTATACCCAATCATCCTGGGTCCACACCTCCTTGGAGATGCTTGCTTAAGATGTCAAAGTATAAGTCTCCATGACCAAGATGACTTGAACACCGCAAGTCAAAGGAACATCGCACTTAAGCTGCAGTAAGAACTTCACTGACATATCTATATATAGACTACCATATGAAGTTTTACAGCCAGTCACTCCAATGAACTAGTTCCCTTAACTAGCATTCATGTTTATCTCCGGACATCTCAATGTCACCAGCCAGTGAGAATCAGCTGATTAGAGAATAACCCATGCTAGTCTCAACAGAATTGATAGTGTCCGTATTTATCAATTCATCGACTAGGGACAATTTCAATACTTCACAATTGCACATGTAGAGATAATCACTAGTTGTGAATTCATCACAAATTCTCTCATTCTGTGAATTGTATTGCGGACATTCAATAAATGAGTTTAAGATCTCAATCAAATACACAAACATGTATACTCAAATAGTGAATATTCATTTATTATTAAAATAAATGATTACAATCATAAGGCGATTGCCTTAGGACACTTCTCTCATATCACTAACACAGTCGACTGCCCCCACCAAAATCCGACCGTTACACGCCTAACGTTTGAATTTTGGTTGTCACCAGTCGACTGCTCCTAGGGCAGTCGACTGATCCAGTGGCCAGACCCTTTCTGTGAGTTTTACCAGTCGACTGCCCCAATGGCAGTCGACTGCCCTACTCACACACCTAGGATTTCCCTTCCCGAGTACACTTCTCTCAGCACTCGACCCTTGGACTTTCTCGAGTACAATCACACAGCACTCGTACCCTCATGACTTGACTGACTCCTCCTCCGCAGCCTCGACTGTTGCCTTCGCACCCTCTTCATCTTCGGCTCCTGTCCCTCGGATGCACGCAAGCCTTCAGCTTGCCTCCATGCCATCCTTCACGTATGACTCGAAGTCCGCGCCCATCAGCTCATCGTCCCTGCTCTCCAAGGTCCCTCGGGTGCACACAAGCCTCCAGCTTGTCTCCATGCCACCCTTCACTGTACCGAGGCCGTCCAGCTAAGTCCATATGTGTAACCTATACAACCTGCACACTCAACATACACATATAAGAACACAAGGGTAAACCTAACTTAAACCCTTTTTCCAAACATCAAAACACTTGGTCACTCCGGACCACAGATTGCCTCAACATAGGTTTCCTTCCCGAGTACAATTCTCTCAGCACTCGACCTCTAGGATTTCCCAAGTACATTCCCTCAGCACTTGACCCCTCACAACTCAGCTGACTCTTCACCAGCAACCTCGATCTGTTGCCTTCGCGCCCTCTTCGTCTTCTACACCCGTCCCTCGGATGCGCACACAAGCCCTCGGTTTGCCTCCATGCCACCCTTCACTCATGCCTTGAAGTCCGCGCCCCTCGGCTCATCGTCCCTGCTATACTCATGGTCCCTCGGGTGCACACAAGCCCACGACTTGCCTCCATGCCACCCTTCACCGTACCCGAAGTCATCCAGCTAAGTCCATGTGTATCCTGCAAGACCTGCATGTAGGTATGGCTTGGCGATTTCCAAGACAACCACGGGGTTGTATCTGAGAGACCTCTCTATGGCTACGGATTAAAAATTTAATCCGAATATAGACCCGTCCCTCTAACGATCGACTCGTCGTCGTGTTAATTAATCCAAGTTACAACTTAGCCAAAACCAAGATTAAGGCTTTGTAACTTTCTGGATTAATTAACTGCGGAAAAGACAACAATTTGGATCGCCGATTTTTGTGCTTATTTTCGGGGTCCAGTTAATCAATTATTATCTATGATAACAAATCAAAATAACTAATTAACATTCATGAAATGACGAAGCAAAGTATTGTGGCACAATTAAAACATATCATAGAAAAACTGGAGCTCGGGAGAATTATACCTCGCCGTTTACCTCGTAGTCTTCTACCTTATGACCCTCCCTCTCGGACGTCGTGTGGGCGACGATCTACCAAGTCGCGGAGTCACCAAGGCACCGAATCAATCCTCCTTTCTCCTCCTTTGCTTGCGCCAACACCAAACCCTAGGGTTAGGGTTTGGCTCACCGCCGGCGGTCCTTCAAGGTGGAGTTGATGAAGCCAAGAGGAACAACTCCTCTTCTTCACCGCAGCCCACGCTAACCTCTCTGTACACCTCCTATCTCACGGCCAAGAGCTCGCATGGAGGATGAACTTCCACCGGGCTCTCCCTTTTTCCGGCGAGAAACACCAAAGGGAAGCCAACCTCGCCGGCGCGCCACCCTCCTTCCTCCTCCACTTCCACGCGCCACAAAGAAGAATAGAGCTTCTCCTTGTCTTGTGAAGGTCGCAGCAGAGGATATAGAAGTAGAGGGTGGAAGAAGAAGAGAAGAGAAGCTTCTCTTCTCCTCCACCGCCGGCGCCGACCTCCACACCTTGCACCGCCGAGTTCTCCCTCCTCCCTCCTTGCCGCGCTCCACCAAGGGTTAGAGGCAACTCCTACCTTGTACTATGATCGAACGCGTCCTTGAGGATGAGAAGAAAACAAGAGAAGAAGAAGAGGTGGTCCTCTTCTTCCCTACTACCGTCGGCACCCTAGGGTTGGAGAGAAGAGAGTTCGGGGGAGGGGGGGGGGAGGGGGGGAGAGAGAGGGAGGTTATATATATATAGGATTAATTAGAAAATTTTTCCAAATAATTATGGATTGATTCCAAAATTTATCAGAGAATAATTCCTTAATTAATCAGAGATTAATAACATAATTAATTCGGGATTAATTCCTTAATTACTCTGAGATTAATTCCTTAATTAATCCGAGATCAATAACTTAATTAATCCGAGATTAATTCCATAATTAATCAGCCTTATATCATGGCTCCTATGGGGTGTTTATTGGGCTATGAAAGGGACCATGAGGAGGAGTTGGTTCTTGGCCCGCTAATGGATCCAAACCCGATCCATTAATGGAGATCCATTCCACTAAAGGATCCCATTGTACTTCCTCACCAACTCCCATTTTTCATATGGGCTCCACCTTATTACGAGTTGTCCATCTCCCCATGTTTAAGATATCGTATGCCCGATAATTAATTTAATTTACTGATAATTAAATTAATTTTCCTCTTGATCCTTGATTAGTACCACTCAACCTTTTCATCATGACGGACCATAGTCCATTTGCAAGATTTGACATGATGACCTTTTTGAGCTCACCAAGGGGGCATCATCATCCCGACTCACCAGGACACGGATTCCGTCAATAATCAACGGCACATCATATTAGTAATATTATTTCCCAACTTACCGGGCCTATCGATCTAACAGAATAGATCTTACCCATTGGTAAATCAAAGAGGTAATAATTAATAATATATGCCCGTCATTATTTCAGGATTAAGAGATCGTACTCTATAATATTATCCGAGGTCAAATCCAATTTACGAAGTCAGTACAAAAATTGGATGACCTCTCTTTTGGTCCTACTCAATGTACACAAAGTACACTAGTGTAATTCTATGGTTAAGATAAACCATACCTAATTACACTACAATCATCCCGACGGTTTATCTAACTCTATCTCGGTTGTGAGCCTCTTTCTTATGCTTCGGCAAGGAACATAATAACATGATTTTCTGTGTGACACCACGCACCATGTTATCTACAATGCCAAGCATCAGACAGTTTGTGCACATACTAATATAAACATGCACTGTGTGATTTTCTGATTCTCTTTAAAATGTCGATGTATCCTAACTAAAAGCAAAGCTTTTAGTATACATCCTAACAATCTCCTACTCATACTCAAAGACTTTGCTGTTTTCAAAATGTCATACATCTGACCTCTAGATCCTTCACATGCCTAAAGCTCTCGCTACTAAGGCCTTAGTGAACTGATCCACCTAGGTCATCCTCTGATGCAATCTAGGCAACAACAGCTATTCCTCTTCTGAGTGGTACTTGCGCTCTATGTATTTACTTGCCTTATGGACTCGTGATTCCTTCGAGTTCACAACAACTGCACCATTTCAATCACATCAAATGTGATAGTTCCTTGCAAACCAGGAATCACATCAAAGTCCATCTTTAAGTTTCTAAACCATGTAGCTATATTGGCTGCCTCGCAGGCTGCCGGAATATCCAGCCTCCATAGTAGGGCTATCACGTAGACACTGCGCAACACTCTACTATATAATGGTTCTACCTCCTAAAAGTAAACACAAAACCTAAGGAATATTTATATATGCCCGTATCTAGATTGAAATTCTGTATCCATATAACCTATAGTAAATTGGTCTGCCCGGTAAATCAGCATATAGTCCTTAGTCCTTTTCAGGCACTAATACATGCTTTTACCGTATTCCAATTTTCTTGACCTAGGTTACTCTGATAACTGATACCCATGCCCACGACACAACAGATATCTGGGCTTATTTCTAGCATACAAGAGACTTCCTCTAGCTGATGCTAGAGGAACAATCATTACCTACTCTATCACCTTTGATAATCTAAACATCTCTTAGATAGAGTAGCTCCAAAACTGAAAAGTACAAAACTTTCCTTTGGAGGTATTGACGAGCCCAAACTATGTGTCACGAATGTGGGCCTCAAATTTAGAATTTATAAATGAAAGCTGGAAACCCTTTTACAATCAAAAATATGGAAATGTAATATAGGGGCCACAGGTCGTATTTTTCTCGGGGATAGTTGTCTAGTTTGATTCAAACTTATGTTTATGTGTCGTTTTTGGGTTTCAAACAAGTAAATAGATTTTGGTTTGTAATTGAAAATGAAATGGCAAATGAAAAATAGAACCCTTGATTTTACAAACTAAACAAGAAGATTGGAACTAAAAAGCTCAACTAAGGGAAAACCTAATCAAAACACTTACAAAGTTTTTGGATAACTGTTTTCTGATTTCAAACACAAAGGGGAATGCTATGCAATGAAATAAAAGCAAGGATGGGAGTTTTCGAAAATAAACAAGATTAACACAAATCAATGTAAAGGGAATTTTGAAGATTACTCAAGCAACAACTTCACTTAGCTATAATGCTTTTGGAACTTAACCACTGCCAATAAAATTCAAATATGAATGAGTGCAAGCCTATTGAATTCAAACACTACCTCATACCACAAAAACAAGCTAAATTCGGATTTAACAGGTCTAGGGCAGTTGGCACGCAAAGGAGAATTCCTTGTGCCAAAAATAATTGAATTTGGCAACTAAAACTAGTTATAGCAGTTCAGAAATGCCTACTATTCGATCACAATTTGAGCAGCAATCTATCAATTGAAAACTTGGCATGAATGGCTGAAGTCAACCAGCTCACTTGGACACAACTGAAGCAAAGAAAAACAAGGCAGAAATAAAGGAAAATGCAGTAATGAAAACAGAATTTCAGGACTATAGATCTAGCTAAGCTGAAAACATGGAGAAACTTGCAAGAAATCTGGAATCTAAGCTCTAAGTTAACCAAGCAAGCCTATATCAGACTAAAATCCAGGAATTAACAACTAAGAAACAAGAATTCTGATACAAATTCAGAAATCGAAAAGGAGAAAACAAAACTAAACTAAACTTGGCACGCAACCATGGGATTGGCACGCAGCAATTTGAACAAGTAATAAGCTGAAATTTGATCTAGTTAATCACTAAACAAGTTCATATATGACTCTACTTGCGGAATTAGAGCTAAACTACAGCTAAGAACTTGAAATTGTAACTTTCAGTAGCTGAAAACGCAACTCAGAACAGAACAGTGCCAAAATGAAAATTACAGCTAAACTGAAATTAAACTAAGGACAACTACTCCTCGATTCCTTCTTCAGCTCAGGTACTCCTTGGTTGTCAAGCAAGGGAGAGCATCGGACCCGCAAACTCAGCAAATCGTGTAGAAAATGCCATCTGCGATTGATTCAAGTTCAGATTGCTTCATTTCTGAAATTTCCACTCGGAGTCTTCATTTCGGCTGTGTTGGTGTGCGAAGATGAATGCATGATGGTCTAAACTCTCTAGGGAACCCCTCTAGATAGCTCAGTTGGAATGAAATCGATCATAGCCGATCCAAAGATGCCAAGTAACAGAACTGCGGAAACCTCTCAACAGCACTGCATATTGAGCAAATCTGATCCGGAAACTCCACTGATGGCTTCCTCGACGACCTAGCACCAGCTCTGAATCAAGAATCGAGTGATCACGCCTTCGGATGAAGAGAAAAGCTCAAGAACACGAAGAACACACGGAAGGAGAACACTGTAGCGGTGAAGACGCGATAAGGCTTGGCTGCGGAGGAAATTTTCCTTAAATAATAACCAGTGGACGGCTCAGATTTATTTGCTTCAATCCAACGGCTGATCTTGGTCTGATTTGAGCCAAACTTTTATGATGATGATCTGGGGTCAGGATCTGCCTTGTGGTAGCTTGGATCCTCCAGATATGCAACGGATGGTCCAGATCAACTCTATCTGTGAATGGACGCTCTAGAACTCTCCAAGCTTGATCCAACGGTCGATTGAGCTCTGATTGGGATGAAACCTTCAGATCTTGATCATAGAGCTTGATCAACCCTAACCCTAGCTCGGATTGCTCCAGATCGTCCCGGATGGCTCAGATCTAGCCGCTCTTGAATCGGACGGCCCGGATTAATCGTAGGCTTGATAATTCGATCCGGTTCCACTTCCGACTCAAGTTTGACCCAATATGCTCTAGGTCCAGGAACCTTTCATGCCTACAAAAATAAATCAAGAATTTAGTGGCCAATTAACTCAAATATGTGTAATTTTGCATTTAAGTCCAAAATATGAATAAGTTCTAAAACCTAGGCAATTTCCAATTTTTACAATAAAAACATAGATCAAACATGGATTTAAGCAACTCAAATGATCAATAAAAATGGAATCTATCAACTCCCCCACACTTAGCCTTGAGCGTCTCGCGAAAACAGTAAATATGTATCCCCTAGATTTACTTAAGCATAATTAGAAGTAATTGAAAAGAAATTACCTAGGGTTGCCAATTCTCATAAATCTAAGCTCTATGGATTACTATCTTGTCCTTAAATCAACAACTTGGCCTTTTCATCTATCATGAGTCATTGAGATGAATCTAAATCACTAGCCTTTCAAGGAAAATAGTGGTGGCTCTCTCCTTAAATTCTAAGTTGATGATGGAAGTGGAGCTCACTCAAACACACATGCTTCTTGCACTACCATAGGCTTGCTTATTATCTACTCTCTACCATTTATCATGATTGGGATCAACATCTACAAAAACAAGTGAAAAACAAGTAAATGGTAAGATGTGGAATAAAAACCAAGGGAAAGGAAAAATTGATAAAGTGGAAGACTTGAGTGCTCAAGGATGTTTCCAATGAACTTTGCCCTCTTATCAGTCCCCTAGTGAATTCCAAAGTCTGATGGAGTCCAATTTGGATAATTCTTTTTGATTTGGATGAAGAAACCTCCATTTGACTTCATTGTGCCAAGTTTTGTCTATGTGTGCCACATTTCTTGCTCCATTCCTTTTCTGATTTTTTTTCTACTGAATTCAGAATTGTATTGCAATGTGCTCACTCCCAAATTGTGATCAGATTCAGCTTCAATTCTTCTAGTGCCGTGAGCTTCCCATGAATAGCTACTCTCTCTTCTTAAATCTGCCCAGCTTAAATTCCTGAACTATTTTGTTTCCATTTCCTTCTTTCTCCTTTGATCAGCAATGGATATTCTTGATACCAATCTGATGCATTCAGGAACTTAATTCCCTGATTCACAGCTTCACTGAATTTTCTTTTCTATTTTGTTTCTTTTCTTCTATAAATCCGGATTATTTCTGCTGCAATTCATTTCCATTCTATTCCATATCAGTAAATTGGATTCCAACCTCAGCCATGCACAGATTTCCCTTTCCTACTCTGATTTCATTCGATTTCCTTCACAATCCAATGCAGTTTTTGATCCAAGATTCATTGATTTCAAATCTGCCCAGATTTCAGATTCTTCACAGCTTCACTTCACTGCTGATTTCGGCACAGATTTTTCTGTTGTTTTCAGATCTGTCCAGCTTGTGTGCAGCTTCTATATCAATTTTTCAGCATTCAATTTAGCTTCAATTCAGCACTTGGCAATTTACAAGCTTTCCCTTGCTGCATTTCATTTTTTTCAGCTTCTTTTCTTCATTTAATTGTTCTCCACAATCTCTGATAGCTGTTGAATGATTTGGCTTAAGTTCTTGTCAGCAAACATTGTAATAAACTCAGTTTCAGCTCACATTCTCTGCACAAACTGCACAAACTGCTCAAACTGCACAGATTTCTTTCATACCTGCCACTTTGTTCCTTTTGTTTTTTTTTTCTTTTCTGTTTTTCTCTTTTGGGTTCAGTTATATTGTGGCCATGCTTCAACCTTCATCAGAAACAACTTTGACCCAGCCTTCCGTGAGCTTCAAGTGGACTGATCAGCACCTTTGGCACAAAGAAATGCAGCTCCAAGTTGACCAATTTCTGCACACTTTAGCTTGGCACAGATTTCTGCTTTTGTTGCTTCAATCTCAGTCAATTTGTTTCTGAAATTTCCACTCCATCTCTATTTAATGCCTTGGCACCGCATCCTGCATTGATTCCAGATTAAACAGCTGCAGAATTCTGATCACATCTAAGCTTCAATTTAACCCCCCTTGCCTTGAGCTTTAAAGGACTTGCTACCCTTTTTGGCACAAACATTTCAGCAATTTTCTTTTCCTTCTTTTTCTGCTTTTTGTTCCATTCTGATTTTTGTTCCATTCTGCAATAAACTCAGTTTCTGCTACCTTAATTCATTTCCGGTATTCAAATCAGTTCCTTCACTTCAATTTCTAATCCAAACAGAATTTCCAACTTGTTTAACTTCAATTCGACATTAGGATGTTAGATAGCTGCCTTCCCATCTTTTACAGCCTTCAATTCGAATTTCTTCAGCTTGTTTTCACTTCAATCACTGATTTGCACAACTGTTTAGCTGCTGTGAACTCCACCATTGAATTGTAATTCCGAATTTCCAGCTTTGATTTTTCAGCCTTGCTCAGTCTTGGTCCATTTTTAATTCAACTTGGCACATGTACCTCTTTGGATCTTCTTTGCGTGCCACTTGGTTCTTCAACATGTAATGAAGAATCTCAACTCCAATTGCTTCCAACTCGAATCTTCAAAGTATGATAAGGAAGCTAGATCTCCAATTGCTTCCATCTCTCTTGCGCATTCTTGGCATTCCAACTCCCTCAAAATGTGATTGTTTCCAATCTTCCATTGCAAGATTTTTTTTTTCGAAACGAAATAGCTTCCAAATCACTAATCACTCCCCCACACTTAAATCTTTGTCCATCTCGGGCAAAATAATATCAAGAAAACATCCCAAGCAAACAAATCCATAGAAAAATGGGGTTACGATTAAGAACAAGGAAAGATAATTCAAGAAGAATATGTATCAAGTATGATCATGGAAAAATGGAAACAATAGGATTAGTCTTCATAAATGTGATCCAATCAACGAAATATGGTTTAAAAAGAACCTAAGCAAGTTCTAGAGTTCAATAACATGTGTGTCACAAATAAGGCTAATCTCACTAGGTAAAAATAATCCATCTCAAATCCTCAATTAAGAGTCTAAAGCAAAATCGTACTCAAGCATCCAAGATTTCATCCACGAACTCAAATCCTAAGTTTTGACAACCAAATTTAATTTATTTTCAAAAGACTCTAAAATGCTATGGAGAAAACCTAAGGGATACATTTATTCCTAATCATGCAAGAAGAAGTGCGAAAACACAAAACATAGTATTTACAATGATTTTATTCATGTCATATTACTCTACTCACTTATTTATTAACAAGAACTCATTTTAAGAGTGAAAACATGCAATAAAGGAAAAGGCGACAAAAATCAAACTCCCTTTAATTTCTGGCGGTCGGAGTCTGTCAAGAAAAAGCCTCCACCGCGGTAGTGGAGGAGTCAGGGTGGGCGAAAAAGCTTCTTCCATTTGTTCCACTTCACTGTGCATCGCTCCCCCACACTTGGATTTAAATGCAACTCCCTCTTTATTCTTTTTGGGACACATTTCAGGAGGTTTCAGTCTGTTCAAATGACGCTCCCACTTCAGTAGTTTTCTGGACCCTGCAAAACATTGTACTACCCCTCTAGAGCGTGCAGGGTACGAAGGAAATAAAATTATATCAGTCTTTGCATACAATGTATCAAAAAATGTATCACATCCAATAAAATCAATTTTAGGCAGCTCAAAAATTTTTTTACAATGAATATCTACCCAAGATGCATCAAGACACTTATCATAATCAATGAAATCTATTTTGGATGTTCCAATGAAATTTTCCCAATTATTCCCCACGCATGACAAATCAAGAAATGTATCGCAGCCAATAAAATCAACTTTTGGTGCCCCTCTTGATGTATCCAAGAAAATAAAAGAAATACTTACCTGATCGCGCTGAAAAATACCTGGAGGTTCCACAATGATAGATGTGTCCATAGCTCCCTCCTGGTCAAGTATAGAGTCCGTATCAGGTTCAAGTTCTAGTAGGTGCTCGACTGGTATAAGTGATCCTTGGGGCTCTGTGCAATCCCCTACACTTTGAATCTCAACAGAAATAGGTGATCCTCGGGGCTCTGTGCAATCCCCTACACCTAGAATAATCTCTCCAGCTGTAAATGTGTCTGAAATGTCTTCTGAAAATTCCTCAGTCTCAGCAGTAAATACTCTCTCAGCCTCCTCTGAATGAATAGCTTCTCTAGAAAAATCCTCTAGAAATCCCTCAGCCTCTATCTCTGTCTGTTCCAGCTTCTCAATAAGATCCATGCTCCTGATGGAGTGATCCTCTCTCGGTTGCTTCATAGCATCGAAGAGGCTAAACTGAATAACCGTATCTCCAATCTCCATAGAAAGTGTACCGGCATATACATCGATTTTTGTTCGGGCCGTCTTCAGAAACGGTCTCCCTAAAATCAATGGAGAACGGTGTGCCAGATAATCTCCCTCCATATCCAAAATATAGAAATCAGCTGGAAATATCAGCTCCTTTACCTTCACCAAAACATCTTCAATCATACCTGCTGGGCGTGTCTGGCTCCTGTCTGCTAGCTGTATCATCACGCCAGTGGGCTGTAAATGACCTATGCCGAGCATCTGAAAGACTGACCTGGGCATCACATTTATAGAAGCTCCTAAGTCTAACATAGCATCGTGAAATATGGTGCTCCCAATCTCACAAGAAACAGTAAACATCCCAGGGTCTTCACATTTCTGAGGTAGGGCATGGATAAGCGAAGAAACATTTTTCCCAATGCTGACCAATTCATTTTCCTTAAGCTTCCTTTTGTTAACACAAAGATCCTTCAAAAACTTAGCATACTTTGGAAATCTTTTGATCATGGTCAACAAAGGTATATTGATCTCCACTTTGCTGAAAAGCTCCACTAGTTCATTAAATTCCTTAGCCTTCTCCTTCTCCCCTTGTCTTTTGGTTGGAGTTCTCCCCTGTGGAAAAGGTAAAGGAACCCTAAAATCATCAACTTTGGCCGGAAGTGGAGAGGCTGAATTCTGCTGTGCTGTCCCTTGCGTCTCGGCACTGATTTCTTCTCCGTTTGCCACCAAATTTGGAGGGTTGCTCGAGGACTGAGTTGGGAATGGGCTAGGGGTGGAATCAGCTGAATTTGAACTCATTTCAGTGTGGTTTTGGGCCGGAATTGGAGAAGCTGTTCGGTTTCCTGAAAATTCTGCTCTTGGACTCTTTGGACTTGAGGTGACCTTCCCACTCCTCAAATAAATAGCACTCACGTTCCCTTTAGGATTAGGAATAGTTTGGGAAGGTAGTTGACTGGATCCTTGAGCTTGATTCTGATTGAGCCCACTAGCCAATTGACCCAATTGCCTTTCAAGGTTTTGAATATGTTGTTGTTGTTGTTGGAACATTTGTCGCACTTCCATCATTGGTTCTTGCTGATCATTTCCTCCATTTGATCTCCCATAACCTCCTTGATTAGAATAGCTCCTTGATTGACCTTGAAAAGATGAATGAGTTGGCTGAAATTGTGGAGCTTGTTGATTCGGTTGAAAACATGGTGGTTGGGGCTGATTAAAGGACTGATTGGGCTGTTGATAGGGCTGATCAAATGGCTGATATGCTTGGAAACATTGCTGGGCGTTGTGACCTTGAAAATTCTGATTCTGAGGTGGAAAATTAGGTGGTGAAGGCTGAAAATTCTGCCCTTGAAACCCTTGATTGTAGGGCTGTGAAAACTGATTCATGGGCTGTGATGGCTGAAAATTCTGTTGGTTTTGAGCTGGGAAAGCTGGGAATGACTGAAAGCCCTGCTGCCCTTGATAAGGTTGCTGAAATTGAGGTTCAAATGGCTGAAATTGATGCTGGAATTGTTGAGATGACTGCTGAAAACTCTGTGTAGGTTGCTGTGGCTGCTGTGAATGTTGATTTTGTGGCTGGAAACCATGCTGTGGCTGCTGTGAACTCTGAAATGAGGGATGATTTTGCTGAATTTGATGATTGGAAGGCGGTTGTTGGTAAAAAGAGTTACCATACTTCAAATTTGGGTGGTCCCTCCAACCCGGATTGTAGGTAGATGAGTAGGGGTTATTTCTTCGTTGGAATGGAGCTCTAGCCAAGGCCGCGACCGATTCATCTTGTTGGAGATTTGGACAATGGTCCGAATTATGTTCTTGGCTTGAACAAATGCTACATACTCTTGTAACTTGATTTGGAAATGAAGTTGTTGTTGAATTTGCGGCTTGGTTCACATTGTTCGCTGCCATTTGCTTCACTAAAGATGCCAACTCCGTTAATTGGTTTTCCAACAAGGAGCTCTTGCTTTCTTTTGGTTCATTAGGCGACACTTGAGCTTCATGAACCCCTCTTGTAGTGAGTGCTCTACTCCCAAATTGTTGAGTATTCTCCGCCATGTTAGAAATGAGTACTCTAGCTTGCTCCGGAGTTTTATTTACCAAGGCTCCCCCTGCCGCCGCATCAATCATGCTCCTATCCATAGGTAATAAACCTTCATAAAAATATTACACAAGAAGTTGCTCACTAATTTGGTGTTGAGGGCAGCTAGAGCATAACTTCTTGAACCTCTCCCAATAATCATAAAGGGACTCTCCAACCACTTGTTGAATACCACAAATACTTTTTCTGATAATGGCGGTCCTTGATGCTGGAAAAAACTTCTCTAAAAATGCTCTCTTCATTTCAATCCAACTAGCAACATGTCCAGTGGGCAAATAATACAACCAATCCTTAGCAGCCCCAGTCAAAGTAAAAGGAAATGCTCTTAACTTAATGTCTTCTTCAGAAACGCCCTGAGGCTTCATAGTAGAGCACACCACATGGAACTCGTGCAAGTGTCTGTTTGGATCCTCCCCAGATAAACCCTGAAACTTAGGCAACAAATTTATGAGTCCCGATTTGAGCTCAAAACTCCCCCCCAGCTCTGGATATGCTATGCTGGAGTACTGAAATGCAGCGTCAGGTGCTGCAAGCTCCTTCATGGTTCTCTGGTGGTCTGCCATGTCAATGCCTGAGTGAGTGCTGATAGTTTGAAGTGGAGGGATATCTGTAGTCTCAGAAAGAATGGCCTGGCTCCTCCTGACTCTGAAAGTCCTCTCAATCTCAGGATCGAAATCTTCTAATTCAGCACCTAGAGACCTGGTCATAAAAACAAAACAAATCGCAGTAAAAGTAGATAAACAAAGAAACAGACAAAATCAAATCCAAAGATATAGCAATAAGCACAAAAGTAAGTCAAGAATGATATGAAATAAGTGCACAAGAAAAAATCAAACAAGTCAACTAACAGTTCCCCGGCAACGGCGCCAAAAATTTGACGAGCCCAAACTATGTGTCACGAATGTGGGCCTCAAATTTAGAATTTATAAATGAAAGCTGGAAACCCTTTTACAATCAAAAATATGGAAATGTAATATAGGGGCCACAGGTCGTATTTTTCTCGGGGATAGTTGTCTAGTTTGATTCAAACTTGTGTTTATGTGTCGTTTTTGGGTTTCAAACAAGTAAATAGATTTTGGTTTGTAATTGAAAATGAAATGGCAAATGAAAAATAGAACCCTTGATTTTACAAACTAAACAAGAAGATTGGAACTAAAAGCTCAACTAAGGGAAAACCTAATCAAAACACTTACAAAGTTTTTGGATAACTGTTTTCTGATTTCAAACACAAAGGGGAATGCTATGCAATGAAATAAAAGCAAGGATGGGAGTTTTCGAAAATAAACAAGATTAACACAAATCAATGTAAAGGGAATTTTGAAGATTACTCAAGCAACAACTTCACTTAGCTATAATGCTTTTGGAACTTAACCACTGCCAATAAAATTCAAATATGAATGAGTGCAAGCCTATTGAATTCAAACACTACCTCATACCACAAAAACAAGCTAAATTCGGATTTAACAGGTCTAGGGCAGTTGGCACGCAAAGGAGAATTCCTTGTGCCAAAACTAATTGAATTTGGCACCTAAAACTAGTTATAGCAGTTCAGAAATGCCTACTATTCGATCACAATTTGAGCAGCAATCTATCAATTGAAAACTCGGCATGAATGGCTGAAGTCAACGAGCTCACTTGGACACAACTGAAGCAAAGAAAAACAAGGCAGAAATAAAGGAAAATGCAGTAATGAAAACAGAATTTCAGGACTATAGATCTAGCTAAGCTGAAAACATGGAGAAACTTGCAAGAAATCTGGAATCTAAGCTCTAAGTTAACCAAGCAAGCCTATATCAGACTAAAATCCAGGAATTAACAACTAAGAAACAAGAATTCTGATACAAATTCAGAAATCGAAAAGGAGAAAACAAAACTAAACTAAACTTGGCACGCAACCATGGGATTGGCACGCAGCAATTTGAACAAGTAATAAGCTGAAATTTGATCTATTTAATCACTAAACAAGTTCATATATGACTCTACTTGCGGAATTAGAGCTAAACTATAGCTAAGAACTTGAAATTGTAACTTTTAGTAGCTGAAAACGCAACTCAGAACAGAACAGTGCCGAAAATGAAAATTACAGCTAAACTGAAATTAAACTAAGGACAACTACTCCTCGATTCCTTCTTCAGCTCAGATACTCCTTGGTTGTCAAGCAAGGGAGAGCATCGGACCCGCAAACTCAGCAAATCGTGTAGAAAATGCCATCTGCGATTGATTCAAGTTCAGATTGCTTCATTTCTGAAATTTCCACTCGGAGTCTTCATTTCGGCTGTGTTGGTGTGCGAAGATGAATGCATGATGGTCTAAACTCTCTAGGGAATCCCTCTAGATAGCTCAGTTGGAATGAAATCGATCACAGCCGATCCAAAGATGCCAAGTAACAGAACTGCGGAAACCTCTCAACAGCACTGCATATTGAGCAAATCTGATCCGGAAACTCCACTGATGGCTTCCTCGACGACCTAGCACCAGCTCTGAATCAAGAATCGAGTGATCACGCCTTCGGATGAAGAGAAAAGCTCAAGAACATGAAGAACACACGGAAGGAGAACACTGTAGCGGCGAAGACGCGATAAGGCTTGGCTGTGGAGGAAATTTTCCTTAAATAATAACCAGTGGACGGCTCAGATTTATTTGCTTCAATCCAACGGCTGATCTTGGTCTGATTTGAGCCAAACTTTTATGATGATGATCTGGGGTCAGGATCTTCCTTGTGGTAGCTCGGATCCTCCAGATATGCAACGGATGGTCCAGATCAACTCTATATGTGAATGGACGCTCTAGAACTCTCCAAGCTTGATCCAACGGTCAATTGAGCTCTGATTGGGATGAAACCTTCAGATCTTGATCATAGAGCTTGATCAACCCTAACCCTAGCTCGGATTGATCCAGATCGTCCCGGATGGCTTAGATCTAGCCGCTCTTGAATCGGACGGCCCGGATTAATCGTAGGCTTGATAATTCGATCCGGTTCCACTTCCGACTCAAGTTTGACCCAATATGCTCTAGGTCCAGGAACCTTTCATGCCTACAAAAATAAATCAAGAATTTAGTGGCCAATTAACTCAAATATGTGTAATTTTGCATTTAAGTCCAAAATATGAATAAGTTCTAAAACCTAGGCAATTTCACAATTTTTACAATAAAAACATAGATCAAACATGGATTTAAGCAACTCAAATGATCAATAAAAATGGAATCTATCAGGTATCCATGCTAGAATGAGCTAGGACAATGTTTTATACGAAGCTTGAGATAAGCCCATCATCCTTATCTAGAGATCCCTTAGATCTTTGATCCCCAAGAATGTGTCTTACTTCTCTCAAGTCCTTCGTAATTGTGTGGACAACCATGCCCTTACGTCTGACAATATTTTATCATTGTTGCCAACTAACAAAATATTATCTACGTATAGTACAAGAATACCACTTCGTTTCTGTCACATTTTATATACACAATGTCATCCGTCCTTTGAACAAATCAATACAACTGGATTTATCTCTTCAAAGCGGATGGTCCATGTCATAGGTCTAGTGATCTGGTTCATGTTCACTTAGGACCCAGTCCATAGACTCTCCATGAACATGAGATTATTAGGTTGTCTAACAACCCTCCCACTACGGCCAGGTACCCTTTGTATATCTTTAGTGACACGAGGTGCAGTACCCTGTGGTATAACCTCTTGTACAGTTGGTACTAAGATCAGAATGTCCCCATATTTAATTACTCAGAGCAACTATATACCTGGACTTGTGGTTTATTACATAATCCTTTTCCTAAGAATCAGATATTCGTCCCAACGAACATCCTCTGATCCTTAGGACTAATAAACCACCTTATTGTTCCCTTAGGATATCCTACGAATATATGCACTAGATTCCAACTTGTCGGTGTCACTTTACAGCACAAGTGCTGAACTACTCATAATCTGAACATGCCTTAGACTAAGCTTTCACTTAGTCCACATCTCTATGGTTTTTAAGAGACTATTGACCTAGATAGAATCAAGCATACAAACCTTCGTATCCAGGACATACCCCTTTGAACAGATTTGGCTAATCTCGGAGAGGCTCATCATCTTCTTAACCTACTAGCTTAAGAGACCTTCTTCCTTCCATGGGTTGTACCATTCTGTTGGGGCGCTCCGGGTGCAGTGAATTGAGATCAAATCCCAATTCCTGATAAGTATGTCCTACAACTATCCCCAGAGGTACTTGTCACTATAATCTAATCATAATATCCAATACTTTTACTCTGATGTTTCTTTTGCATCATACTAGAACTCTTCGATCAAAGTACTTAGTCTTGCAGTACATCAAGTAATCGTTTATAAAATAAACAAAGTATTCAAGGGTACCTCTATTCTAGATAGACTAAGGACCTACACTTATCAGAATGAAGCAATTCCAATATATCTTTGGCTCTATGCCCCCAGGCTTAGAACAAGCCTATTTGGTTTTGTTACTTCCCTAGTAAGAGTCAAAAGATCCTAAGGAAGACAAGTCTTCCATAACCAATGAACCCTAAGGCTTATTGGTTGATCTCTTTTGAATCCCACTAGAGTTTAACAAACCAAACCTTAGAGAAAAATATATGCTTGGTTTTACTTCGAAGGAACCTTTCTCTTATATTAGTTAAGATGATAAACTATTAATTGCATCATGGGAGCCTTTTGGTTTTATATACTAATTGCCTATCTATGTACTTCAATAGATATTCCTTCTATTCCACTTTTAACAAATAAAAGCAATAGAAAATATCTTATTCCAGAAACTGAACAAAAAGTTCTCTCCTAAAACTAAGTACAAAAGGCAATCTCTATAAATCCAAGACTATGTCAACCTATGCTAAAGACATAAATGAAATAGATAAAACTCTCACTGCAAAAGTCATCTCCATAGCCTATCCATGTAGTCAGCAATATCCTCCTCAGCTAGCCGTCGGGTTTCCTGGAACCCCTGCACAAAAATGCAGACATGATTAGTGGTATCCGTATCTACACACCAGGTACCGGTAGATATCACCGCTAAACATGTTACAATGACACAAGAAGAAAATATACCTGTGGTACTACTCTGATGACAGGGACAATCCGTCTTCCAATGTCCTGACTGCTTGCACACAAAGCACTTGCCTTTCGGCTTCTTTATGCATCTCTGAGGTCCCTGTAATCCTGCTACTTTCTTTGCCTCAGAACGTTTCTTCTTCTTCTTTCCTTTCGGTTTAGAAGTAGGAACTTCTTGAGCAATGAAAGTCTGTGAACTCTGAAGAGAAACCGCCTCTGCCGCCTCGAGTTCTGTTAGAAGTTCTGCCCACTAATATGAACGCTTGTCCATATTGTAGCTTAGGCGAAACTTCTCAAAACTCCCTGGTAGAGATTGGAGGATAAGATCGACCTGGGTTTCCCCATCGATTTGAGCTCCAAGAATTTCTATCTCCTTCAGCGAAGCCATCATTTTGAGGACATGTTCCCTTACGGGCAATCCCTCAACCAAGATGGTAGTGGTCAAGTTCTTCATTACCATCTACCTAGCGACTCGATTAATTTGACCAAAGAGTTCATCGAGTTTGGATGTTTTTTCACTGGTAAATGAAGAGCTTGATTTTGATGACCTTCGGTCGTCTCGTCTACTTCTAGCCATTTCCTAAAATATTCAAACTCCTCTTCGGTATTAATCTCGTTAGGCTTTTTGGTACAGAACTCGGCAAGATCACACTTAGGTTCCTCGACAGTAGAGACAAAATCCATATTTAATTCCCAATCTATTTTATCATTAGGGGCATTTAATTGGTTTTCTCTTTGAATTAGGTCAAGTGGGTCTAGATCCATTTTAGAATACCTGAGAATCATAACAATCACACACTTTAGATTTATGAAATAAATTGACACCTCAAAATAATTTATTACAAAATCTACCAACACCTTAAACACCGAGAATTTCGCATGCCACGATGGTGTGGACGTATACGAATTCTACATTCGTGAGAGGAGGTTTTACCCATTAATTTTACTATCTTGTCATCCTAACCTTTTGACAAGTAAAATTAATAGTTGGTCCTCTTCGACCCTACAAATAATAGCAGTGACTCCGATGAGGAGGATACTACTATTTGTATCTAAGTGTCTACCACTACACGATACCAAGAAAAATTATCTCTGATTATGTGTCTTCCGATGGGGAAGTACACATGCTCGTCAATAATTTCCTATAGTCTTTTTTGACCTAGTGATCCGCAGAACAAGCCCATCCGATGGGGAGGAAGGCACTCAGAGCCGACGCGCAGACTTGTTCGCATCACATATTAGATTGTAGTGGAGGCCATGGGACCCTAAGGGTCCCTCTCCCACTTAGTTATTTGCGTTGAGGTTTTACATGCACACACACAACAAGCACATAAACCAAAAATTAATAGAGCCATGAAAAAATCCTAGATTTTTCCAACTATTATGGCCTTGGTCTCCAATGCGCCTCCAGTCGTGTCTTTACCTCGCCCACTCCATCCTATCCATGCGCAAGCCACCATGAAGGATTCCCCGAGCCGAGATAACTAGCTTACTTATTTACATCCATTGATCCTATACTCCACGAAGGAGTGTACATGTCATCTAGATCAAAAGTAAATAGAAAGCTTGGCTAAACAAGTGTCATTTTAATTAGAAAAATTAAATAGCTTATCTAGCCTCGTCAACCCCGAAGATTCAATAATTTACATCAAGCACAATCAATCACTTACAAACAACACAATTGCCATAATAGTTGGAATCTAGTGCCTGCAACACAAAGTTAGCCTATGCACATCCAAATATTATCCAGCAAAATAATGTACATGATAATGTGCAAAAAAATAACTGAATTCTAAACACACAAAATCAGAAACCTCGCTCAGATACCAATTGTAGGTATGGCTTGGCAGTTTCCAAGACAACCACGGGGTCGTATCTGAGAGACCTCTCTATGGCTATGGATTAAAAATGTAATCCTAATAGAGACCCGTCCCTCTAACGACCGACTTGTCGTTGTGTTAATTAATCCAAGTTACAACTTAGCTAAAACCAAAATTAAGGCCTTGTATCTTTCCGGATTAATTAACAGCGTAAAAGACGATAATTTGGATCGCCGGTTTTTGTGTTTATTTCTGGGGTCCAGTTAATCAATTATTATCTATGATAACAAATCAAAATAACTAATTAACATGCACATCATCCCGACTCACCAGGACACGGATTCCGCCAATAATCAACGACACATCATATTATTAATGTTATTTCTCAACTTACCAGTTCTATCGATCTAACAGAATAGATCTTACCCATTGGTAAATCAAAGAGATAATAATTAATAATATATGCCCATCATTATTTCGGGATTAAGAGATCATACTCTATAATATTATCCGAGGTCAAATC
Organism: Boesenbergia rotunda; assembly: GCA_024364735.1. Classification (NCBI taxonomy): domain Eukaryota; kingdom Viridiplantae; phylum Streptophyta; class Magnoliopsida; order Zingiberales; family Zingiberaceae; genus Boesenbergia; species Boesenbergia rotunda. The sequence goes on along the minus strand of JAGFNQ010010619.1, from coordinate 212,370 downwards.
CAATTTACGAAGTCAGTACAAAAATTGGATGACCTCTCTTTTGGTCCTACTCAATGTACACAAAGTACACTATTGTAATTCTATGGTTAAGATAAACCACACCTAATTACACTACAACCATCCCAACGGTTTGTCCAACTCCATCTCGGTTGTGAGCCTCTTTCTTATGCTTTGGCAAGGAACCTGATAACATGATCTTCTGTGCGATACCACACACCATGTTATCTACAATGCCAAGCATCAGACAGTTTGTGCACAGACTAATATAAACATGCACTGTGTGATTTTCTGATTCTCTTTAAAATGTCGATGTATCCTAACCAAAAGCAAAGTTTTTAGTATACATCCTCACACTGCACACTCCAATACACATATCAAAACACAAGGGTAAACCTAACTTAAACCCTTTGCCCAAACATCAAAATACATGGATACTCCAGACCATAGATTGCCTCAACAATCTCCTCCTTTTTGATGTTGGGCAATACGTTTAAGTTAGGGAAAATAAATAGCAAACAAAATGCTAACAAACATTTGGACTTACGTTGCCAAGGCTTCACCTTGGACTTACACCGCTAACACATATGCAATGCAAACATGGATCCTATCACAAGGCATCCCACACCTAACCTCCCCAAGAGTTAGGACTTTTACCAAAACGAGCTTTTTAAAATCTTCCCAAGACTCCCCCTACATTAGACTTACAAAGGCTTTTTAAGAACCTCTCCAAGGTCCCTCTTACGCCAAGAATGGAGCACACTGCTCCCCCTTTATCTATGCTCCCCCTAGACCTAGGATTTCTCGCAAAGGCATGTTTGGTTTCCCAAATTAAACCCAACACTTCTCCCCCTTTGCCACACATCAAAAGACTCCAACAATTTCCCCCCTTATTGGACCTTTTAACGTCTAATGATCATAAACACAGTGTACTAGCCCCCCATACACTTGTTTTATATCATTTGGACATTTTTCAATGGTTGAAAACCCAAATCAGCCTTTACCAATCGACTACCCCTAGCCCAATCGACTGGCACTCTGAAAAACTAAATTTCAACTTTCTAAACCCAATTTCAGAAATGCACCAGAAATTCAACAAATTTCCAAAAATTCTCAAATTTTGTGGAGAGGTTTGTGGTACCCATACCTACTTGGAAAAACACACTCAAAAATGTATCCATCACCATTCCCATGATTGACACAAAACCCAAAACTTCTTAAATAGTTCAATTAAACCTTGACCTAAAGTCCTAGTTTTGGTTTCCTCTTGATGACTTTGCCCATACGAACCCACAATGCATTCCTAGCATTGATTTATATGGTATTTACACATCAAAAACTAACTTTCATGCTATATGACCCCAATGTCATATTTCATGCATGATACACAAATCCAATGTATCAAAACCCAAGAATTGAGACTCAAGTCCGTCTCCAACTCTTTTGGCACACTCCATGGTCCATCTAGACCTCTGAGAGAACCCTCCAGAGATCCATTTACCATGGATCCCAAAGACTCCTAGAGCTCCCCCTTGAGCTTTTAGCCTTAGCCACCTCCCTAGGTGACTCAACAATCACTAGGTCACACCGGTGTTCTTCCGGTGACTCTTGGCCTACAAACATAACCATCTTAACCTTAGACACCTTGTCCTTGGTTAAGTCCTTTTTCACTTTAAATGGCACCCTCTTGCCATTTTTGGACTTCCCCTCCTTGCCATAATTATATGCTACCCTAGCATATTTCTTTCCATTGGCATTAGAGACCTTAGATCGGTATCCGAACCCTGATCTATCATTGTTGGGTTTTAGACCACCCAACATCATATATAAACCCTTAGATCCAATAGTGAATCTTCCTAGGGTTTTCTCCATTTCTTCAAGTCTTGCTCTCAAGACTTGATTTTCCCTTTCTAGGTTTATAAACCTAGAATCCACATGTCCTCCTTGGATATTCCTAGACCTACCCACCTTCCTAGGCATATGTCTCCCCTTCTTGGGATTAATGTCATTATCCTTAGGTACAAAGGTCTTGGATCTATCATGATGCATGATTTTTCTAGGTTTTTGATCTACAATACTAACCATACTCTTATCATGATATTTAAATCCAAAGTTATGCATGGATAAATAATTGACACTATCTTAACATGCATGGAGGAACTTAAATTTGAATTGCATTTCAATTTAAAGTTAGGAATTACCTCCCTTACCCTTGTAGCTCCCCTTGATATGAGCTTCTCTTCTCTTCTTCTTTTTCCCATCTTCTTAAATGCTCCATTTTCTTGAGCTCTCCTTTTCTTGGACATTGGGTGTGGTAATGTCCTAGCTACCCACAAGTATAGCACCTAATGTGCTTCTTTTCTTTCTTTTCCCTACAACCCACATTAGATTTTAAATGAATGGACCCGGGTTTAGGGTTTACGTCCTTCTTACCTAATGAACACTTGTCCTTGCAGTGCCCTTCTTGTTGCATCCAAAGCATATGATATGATCCTTTGATTTTGCTTTGGTAGAGGTTGGAGCTTCTTCTTGCTCCGGTATTGATGAGGGTCTCTCCTCCCCCTCAATTCTTGATGTGGAGACTTCTTCTTCTTCTCTTCATGAAGTGGATGATCTTTCACTTGATTGTGCCACTTCACTTGATGAGATGAGCAATTCTTCTTCTTCTTGGTCTTCATGGACCATTGGCCTTCTTTCTTTGGGCTCTTCAACTATTTGAGCTCGTGTAGAGTTCTCATGAAATTCTTCTAACTTGTTCCACTCTCATATGCATCTTTATACTTACCTACACCACTCAATACATCATTAGGCAAAATATTAATTAATATCGAAATTACCTTCTCATTTGCCCTTGATTGACTTTATTGCTCTTTAGTCTAATATTTAGGTTGATGTCTCTTCCAATGCTTGTCTCTTGGAATTTCGAATGGTTCTTCTAGCACCACCATACACTCCCAATCCATTCCAAGCCAAGTCTTCAATCTTGTCCTCCAATAGTCAAAATCTTCATGATCATAAGGAGGTGGAGTGTTTATGTCATCACCCAACTTGTCTTCCATCATCATCTCCTCTAGCTTGTGCTCTTTTGGCGGTTATTCCAACAAGAGCAGATCTTCGCTCTGATACCACTTGTAGGATCCATGACCGTTTGCTAGAGGGGGGTGAATAGCTATTTCTCGATTCGTTCTTCCTACGATATTAGCGTGTGCAAACGGAAATAATAATAACAAAAACAAACAAACGCTAACACCAACCTTTACGTGGTTCGGAGATGACGCTCCTACTCCACGGCTGTCCGTAAGGTGGATGATCCCTTGATCCTTCAGTGGATCACTCCCCGGATGTCCTCCGGCTAGCTCGTGTAGCTCCTTGTGGGTGGAGAAACCTCGCCACAATTCCGGACACACTTCTATGCTCTTAGACTACTATTTGGCCTTTAACCAAAGCCAAATTCGTCAAAGCTCCCAGCCAAAACTGAGCCCCTTTAAATAGGTCTTTTGGCTAAAAACCCGGCTACTAGTCGACTGCCCCAAGGCCAGTCGACTGCCCCTACTCAAATTCAACTGTTGCATGCCCAATGTTCGAATTCTCAGCCACTACCCGACGACTGCCCCCATAGTAGTCGACTGATGTTTCTGTGGGGTTTACCAGTCGACTACCCAATCACCAGTCGACTGCCCTACCTAGGTTTCCTTCCCGAGCACAATTCTCTCAGCACTTGACCCCCAGGATTTCCCGAGTACATTCCCTTAGCACTTGACCCCTCACAACTCAGCTGACTCTTCACCAGCAGCCTCGATCTGTTTCCTTCGCGCCCTCTTTGTCTTCGGCTCCCGTCCCTCGGATGCGCACACAAGCCCTCGGCTTGCCTCCATGCCACCCTTCACGCATGCCTCAATGCCCGCGTCCCTCGGCTCATCGTCCCTACTATACTCATGGCCCCTCGGGTGCACACAAGCCCACGACTTGCCTCCATGCCACCCTTCACCGTACCCGAAGCCGTTCAGCTATGTCCATGTGTATCCTGCAAGACCTGCACACTCCAATACACATATCAAAACACAAGGGTAAACCTTACTTAAACCCTTTGCCCAAACATCAAAACACATGGTCACTCCAGACCATAGATTGCCCCAACACGCACTCCAACAAATACCACTAATACATGTGGTTGAGTGGATAGGATGCTGGGGAGCCAACTCCTCCATACCCCGAGAATAATGGTGGAGCTATCAACAGCTCTAGTATCCCTTGAAAACAACGGTGAGGGTGTCACTACTTGCCTACAACTGCAACATATGTGGCATAACAGGATAGTTGCTCGCACTCTAGCAACTACCACGACAACAAGTGGTTCAGTGAACTGAGTAACTAAATGACTAACAACGACTTAATCAAATGAAAGCCAATACTCACTAATATGAAATATGCAGATATGGTGCATGATACAAGATGCAGGAACAACTGGAAAACAATGATGCGCCAGTAGAAACAACAAGTATCAGAAACCCACTAGGAACCAACCAGAAACCAACGAACATGTAACTAAACTACTAGGTAGGATATTTCTAATGCCAAATAAACCTAGTTGTGTTTAATGAACTTCTAAGTACTCACGTACAAGCAGTACTTTACAAACAAAAATTCAACGGAAGACTATACGGATACAAAATTTCGAATAACTCGAAAATCAACGAAGAAAGGTATCAACATCGACAATAAACAATCAACGGCAAAGAACAAGGCCAAGAAACCTATTTAGACATAAACAATCATGCTTTAAGATAAAAGAACTACATGAGTACAAAGGAGAAGTACCCGCCTTAATTTTAGAAGTCCGTAAGCGAAGAGAATCTTCCTCAATCAACCGTACAAGTCCAAAGTCAAGGCCCTATTTAATAATTAGAATTAAGTTATTTATACAATTAAATAAATTAGCTTAATAAATAATCAAACATAGTTAGGATAAATCCTAACTATAACACTTATTTAATCAACTCATAACCAACAATGAGTTCCTTCATAATTAGGTTTAAATCCCAAACTTGGTTTCAATACAATTAAGAAAACCACATTCCAATCCATGTTATTGATATATCTCCAATCACAAAATTACCCTCCATTTAATTAAAGTACTAACTCTAAGCTGATCAGTAGTACCAAACCAAAATCAATCATATGATGCTTCAGTAACACCATATCAAACTGAAATCAAGCACGACAGTAACCCAAAACCAACATCAACAACTCCTATCAAACAAACTTACACCAACACCCTATCCAACAAGAACCAACCCCAATGATGGCTCACGATATAGACATTACAACTCAAAAGATAAAGCTATGTGGGATCGTTTAGAATCGATAGAGGGGGGGGGGTGAATATCAATCCAATCTTTTCGGATTTAAAAAGAGCAATTACGCAACGGAAAAATTCAAATCAATGCTAAAAGTTTGATTTTTTACTTGGTTCGGAGTCTAGATCGGCTCCTACTCCAAGGCCCACGGTCCTTGGCCATTTACGATGGGCAATTCTATATTGCCCAAAAATATTACACAGTTGAGTTCAAATATAGAATTTAAATACAATAATTAAATATTAATTTTACCGACTACCGGAGTAGATTTGTAGATCGGAGCCGTGGGTCGTCGTTGACGCTTGAGACTTGAGCACGGAGCGTTTGGAGCAGAGCGCTTGAAAGAATTCGTTGGAAGCAATTGTGTTTGGAAGCAGGGGGTGAACTCCTATTTATACAGCATGCTAGGGCGGCTGTGTTGAAGGAGGCGCTGACACATGGCCTGTTCTGCATGAATCATCATATGCAGACTGGGACAACGCTTATCCCTTCAACTAGGGCGCCTGTATCAACACAATGCCTCATTTGTTGACTTGGAGGCTTGCTTCGAGACTGCTTTGGAACACCCTTCATCTGGGGTGCCTGTCACCATACAGGCTCCTGAAACCATTCAGGAGCCTGGGAGCAGAAACCTTCAACCTTTATTCATGTAACCAGGGTTAGTTCCAAAACACAAAAAATAAACAGATAATATATAAGTTAAGCATAATTAACAGCCTGAGCTGTCTTGGTTCTGACTTTGGGCATCCGAAATGGAACCCTAGGTCGAACTGACGCCTAGTGTTCCCTCCTACGGGGAACGCATCCTCACCTACTCCTCTCAAGAGAGTTTACCTTTTTGCAAATCGGTTCCTCCGGTTGGACTTTTGCCCAATCCTCCGGATCAGGTCTTCGTGCCCAGTCCGAGACCAGGACTTATTGCCCAACCCTCGATCAGGTCTTCGGTGCCCAGCCTCGGCCAGGACTTATTGCCCAATTCCTCGAATCAGGACTTCGTGCCCAGTCCGCGACCAGGACTTATTACCCAACTCTATGTTAGGACTTAAGTGCCCAGCCCTCGGCCATGACTTATTGCCCAATTCCTAGAATTAGGACTTCGTGCCTAGTGTACTTAGGACTTTTCCTGCACACTTGAATAACTTCATTAGATCACAATAAAACCTTAACTTATGAACCCTTTGCCATTATCAAAACACAAGTTCGATCTTGGTGCTTCCAGCACCAACAATCTCCCCCTTTTTGATTTATGGCAACCAGGTTCAAAAAGTTAAGTTTAAACCATTTGATGCATATATAACAAGCATAAGAAAATCACCTTTTGAAAAAAAAAAATCTTTACTAAGCTCCCCTTGAAATAGACATTCTCCCCCTGAAGCTTTAAATGATTTGCAGTTTTTCAAAATGTCTAAGTGTTTAAAATTTGACTAAGTGTTTTGCAAAGCATTTGCATACTTACAAAGCTTTTCCATTAAAGATTATTATGCAGTTGAAGAATCTTTTTGCAAAAACATTTGCACTACTTAGAAAAATTTTGTACTTTAGAAAACTTTGCACTTAGAAACATTTGTACTTTAGAAAAAGTTTTTCACTTAGAATAAATTTTGTGTACTTAAAAATTCACTCAAAATTTTTTGTATACTTAAAAAAAACTTTTTGCCAAATCATTTGCACCTAGAACCATTTTCCACTTAAAAAGATTTTGCACAAAAAACTTTATTTAGAAAATTTTTCACTTAAACCAAATTTTGCTCAAAATTTTCACTAAGAAAAATTTCACTTAAAACAAATTTTGTACAAAATTATCACTTAGAAAAATTTCACTTAAAACAACTTTTCACTTAGAAAAGATTTTCAAAAAAAAATCAACTTAGCACTTAGAACAAACTTTCAGAAAGGATTTTTACTTAAATAAAATTTTGGGCACTTATAAAAACAATTTTTACATAGAAACAATTTTGTGCACTTAGAAAAATTTGCTTAGAAAAATTTGGTGATCTGACCCAATTAGCTACTTACTAACTGTTATACAACAGCAGCTTTCACTAGGGTTAGTCAAGTTAAGTGATCTGATCAAGTTAGATTTTCTAAGCTTGAACACTTAACTTGATTGACGTTCAATTGTATTTATCGCCCCAACTACTCTAGATGCACTGACTTAAAGCATCTTTAGTCAAAGCATATACCTAAGCATCTCAACCCAGTCTAGGTTATCAATCAAGTTGTCCTAATGTGCTTGTGAGATGTTGGCTTCTAGATCTATAGGTGCATGCAATTCTAGGGTTAAAGCCTAGGCTAAGTCCATTTGCGTAGAAAAACCCTAGTTTTGAAGGGGGTAAAATTTTTGAAAAATCTAAGTCGAAAAATAAATTTAAATTTCAAGACTTAATAAAAGAAATGATTTTTCAAAAGATATGAAATGAAAAAAATTAAAAATCAAAAAGGGTTTTTGAAAAGAAATTAGACCAGTTGTATTCTACTAAGCACAACCCTAACTGCATTCTTAGTAAGCTAAACTTAGACTCAGGTAAGGGTTTAGAAAGATGCCAGCTAAATAGATTTTGAGTCCACATGCATAAGTACAATTTCGCCCCTGGCTACGTGATCCTTAACAAAATGATGTTTGACTTTAATGAGTTTAGTTTAGGAGTGATGAATTGGATTTTTAGTCAAATTTATTGAGATTATGTTGTCAATAAACACTTTGGTTTGATTATAGTCTAGCTGGAAATCCTTAATAGTGTGCATCATCTATAAAAGTTATGCTACATACTCTCCTAGGGCAATATATTCTGCTTCTATTGTGGATAAGGCTACAGTGTGTTCCTTGGGAACGAGTTTAGAGTATACCTTATTAGGTCACAATTTTCGACCTTGTGGCCTATAGTATGCAGCCCGTTCATCAGCTCCTGAATTCTTGCGTGGAGCTGTGCTGCTGACTCGCCTTCGTGCATCTTTATTGTGTAGCGTCTGTTGAGTAACAAATCTCTTTTACTGATCCACGTATCAGACGTACCTTCGTGTAGTTCGATCAGCTTGTTCGATAATTCCTTCGCGCTGCTGAAGGGTCCGACGCGGTTCAATTCTTCCTTCGTCACGACGCATTGTAATGTCTGTGTGGCCTTTGCGTCGGCCTCGATCTTCTTCTTGAGTGGTCCGCCCCACTCTTTGTAGCCTTGCACCTCACCTTGTGCATTTTTGGGTATCTCCAGTCTGGACTGGATGATAATCTACATTTCCACCTGAGTTTTCAAGTGGACCTCCATTCTACTCTTCCAATAGGAGAAATGTTCTCCTGAGAAGAGTCATGGTCTGGCGGTGCTATAGCCTTCTTGCATGGCCATTGAATTTATCTGAAAAATTTACAAAAAAAATTTTGTCCCAAGACTTAGTAGTGCAGCAGAAAAATAATAATTGAGCAAATCGGGTGGTATTGCACCAACCTCGATGAACGAGAAAATTAAGAATGAAAAAAAAATTAGAACGAAAATCCAAAAAATCGCTCAACTAGTGGTTGTACCAGATTTGAGCCACCTGCACTGATACCACTTGTGGGATCGTTTAGAATCGATAGGGGGTGAATATCGATCAAATCTTTTCTGATTAAAAAAGAGCAATTATGCAGCGGAAAAATTCAAATCAATGCTAACACTTTGATTTTTTACTTGGTTCGGAGTCTAGATCGGCTCCTACTACAAGGCCCACGGTCCTTGACCGTTTACGATGGATAATTCTATATTGCACAAAAATATTACACAGTTGAGTTCAAATACAGAATTTAAATACAACAATTAAATATTAATTATATCGACGACTAGAGTAGATTTGTAGATCGGAGGCACGGGTTGTCGTTGGCGCTTGAGACTTGAGCACAGAGCGTTTGGAGCAATGTGCTTCAAAGAATTCGTTGGAAGCAATTGTGTTTGAAAGAAAGGGGGTGAACTCCAATTTGGACTGTATGCTAGGGCACCTATGTTGAAGGGGGTGCCTGACACATGGCCTGTTCTGTGCGAATCGTCATCCGCAGACATTGTCAACGCTTAACCCTTCAACTGGGGTGCCTGTATCAACACAGGCGCCTCATTTGCTGACTTGGAGGCTTGCTTCGAGACTGCTTTGGAACACCCTTCATCTGGGGCGCCTGTCACCATACAGGCGCCTGTATGATCAGGCGCCTGAAACCATTCAAGAGCCTGGGAGAAGAAACATTCAACCTTTGTTCCTGCAACTAGGGTTAGTTCCAAAACACAAAAAATAAACAGATAATATATAAGTTAAGCACAATTAACAGCCTGAGCTGTCTTAGTTCTGTCTTTGGGCTTCTGAAATGGAACCCTAGGTTGAACTGACGCCTAGTGTTCCCTCCTACGGGGAACGCGTCCTCACCTACTCCTCTCAGGAGAGTTTACCTTTTTGCCAACAGGCTCCTCTGGTTGGACTTTTGCCCAATCCTCCGGATTTGGTCTTCGTGCCCAGTCTGCGACTAGGACTTATTGCCCTACCCTCGGTCAGGTCTTCGGTGCCAGCCCTCAGCCAGGACTTATTGCCCAATTCCTCGAATCAGGACTTCGTGCCCAGCCCGCGACCAGGACTTATTGCCCAACTCTATGTCAGGACTTAGGTGCCCAGCCCTCGGCCAGGACTTATTGCCCAATTCCTAGAATTAGGACTTCGTGCCTAGTATACCTAGAACTTTTCCTGCACACATGAATAACTTCGTTAGATCACAATAAAACCTTAACTTATGAACCCTTTGCCATTATCAAAACACAAGTTTGATCTTGTTGCTTCCGACACCAACAATCTCCCCCTTTTTGATTTATGGCAATTAGGTTCAAAATGTTAAGTTTAAACCATTTGAAGCATATATAACATGCATAAGAAAATCACTTTATGAAAAAAAAAATCTTTACTAAGCTCCCCTTGAAGCTTTCAATGATATGTAGTTTTTCAAAAAGTCTAAGTGTTTAAAATTTGACTAAGTGTTTTGCAAAGCATTTGCATACTTACAAAGCTTTTCCATTAAAGATTATTATGCACTTGAAGAATCTTTTTGCAAAAACATTTGCACTTAGAAAAATTTTGTACTTTAGAAAACTTTGCACTTAGAAACATTTGTACTTTAGAAAAAGTTTTTCACTTAGAATAAATTTTGTCTACTTAAAAATTTACTCAAAAAATTTTGTATACTTAAAAAAAATACTTTTTGCCAAATCATTTGCACCTAGAAACATTTTCCACTTAAAAAGATTTTGCATAAAAAAATTTATTTAGAAAAATTTTCACTTAAACCAAATTTTGCACAAAATTTTCACTTAGAAAAATTTCACTTAAAACAAATTTTGTACAAAATTTTCACTTAGAAAAAATCACTTAAAACAACTTTTCACTTAGAAAAGATTTAAAAAAAAATCAACTTAGCACTTAGAACAGACTTTCAGAAAGGATTTTTACTTAAATAAAATTTTATGCGCTTATAAAAAAAATTTTACATGGAAACAATTCTGGGCACTTAGAAAAATTTGCTTAGAAAAATTTGGTGCACTTTTAAAAATATTTTACTTAGAAAAAAATTAAAATTGTGCATTTGAAAAATATTTTACTTAGAAAAAAATTGTGCACTCAAATTTATCTTGAAAATTTAATGCAACACTTGAAAATTTAATTTTGAAAGTTAAACTTTAACTTTACTTTTTGAAAAATTAAACTTTGAGAGTAAAATTTTTGAAAAATTTTACTCTCTTCTTTTCTCTCTCCCCCTTTGCCATATATATAAAAAAATTGATAGAAAACCAATTGCGAATCAATTTCGAATCAGAGCTAGTTAAAATTTTTCATACGTATTGAACCAACTCTTAGTGAACCCAAACAATGAAAATCAAACCAATTAAAGTAAACTTGTTCGGGTCCTGTCTAACCCAGTTAGCTACTTACTAACTGTTATACAATAGCAGCTTTCACTAGGGTTAGTCAAGTTAAGTGATCTGATCAAGTCAGATTTTCTAAGCTTGAACACTTGACTTATTTGTTGTTCAATTGTATTTATCACCCCAACTACTCTAGATGCACTGACTTAAAGCATCTTGAGTCAAGGCATAGACCTAAGCATCTCAACCCAGTCTAGGTTATCAATCAAGGTATCCTAATGTGCTTGTGAGATGTTGGCTTCTAGATCTATACGTGCATGCAATTCTAGGGTTAAAGCCTAGGCTAAGTCCATTTGCGTAGAAAAACCCTAGTTTTGAAGGGGTAAATGTTTGAAAAATCTAAGTCGAAAACTAATTTTAAATTTCAAGACTTAATAAAAGAAATGATTTTTCAAAAGATATGAAATGAAATAAAATTGAAAATCTAAAAGGTTAGTTTTTGAAAAGAAGTTAGACTCGTTCTATTCTACTAAGCACAACCCTAACTGCCTTCTTAATAAGCTAGACTCAGACTCAGGTAAGGGTTTAGTGAAGATGTCAGCTAAATTAGATTTTGAGTCCACATGCATAAGTACAATTTCGCCCCTGGCTACGTGATCCTTAACAAAATGATATTTGACTTCAATGTGTTTAGTTCAGGAGAGATGAATTGGATTTTTAGTCAGATGTATTGAGCTTATGTTGTCAATAAACACTTTGGTTTGATTATAGTCTAGCTAAAATCCTTAAGAGTGTGCATCATCCATAAAAGTTGTGTTACACACTCTCCTAGGGCAACATATTCTGCTTTAGTTGTGGATAAGGCTACGCAGTGTTGCTTTCTACTGCACCAGCTGACTAGACAGTGTCCAAATAATTGACAACTCTCACTTGTACTCTTTCTATCTAATTTGCAACCGGCATAGTCAGAGTCGGAGTATCCCGATATTCAAAATTGGAAGTCCTAGGATACCAAATACCTACATTTAGGGTACCCTTAATGTATCTTAGGATTCTTTTTAGTGATGCTAGATGAGATTCCTTAGCACAGGTTTGGTATCTAGCGCACATTCCTACAGCGAACAAAATATCAGGTCTACTAGCAGTTAAGTACAATAAGCTACTAATCATACTTCTATATAGCTTTAGGTCAACTGGTTTACCTTCAGGGTCATTATCTATTTTGACATTTGTGGTCATAGGAGTACTTAAACTTTTAGAGTTTTTCATTTTAAATTTCTTAATTAATTCTTTTGCATATTTAGATTGATGAACATAATAACCATCACTGATTTGTTTTATTTGGAGACCTAAGAAAAAGTTTAGCTCACCTACCAAACTCATTTCAAATTCACTCTCCATAATTTTGACAAATTCTTTCAAAAAGTTGGAATTGGTTAACTCAAATATTATATCATCTACGTATATTTGAGTTATAAATATGTCTTTTTCTAAGCTTTTAACAAATAATGTTGAGTCAATTTGATCTTGGTTAAATTCCTTAGAAATTAAATAAGTTGATAGTCTTTCGTACCAGGCCCTAGATGCTTGTTTTAAACAGTAAAGGGCTTTCCTAAGTTTGAACACATATTCAGGTTTGTCTAAGTCCTCAAATCTTGGGGGTTGCCCAATGTATACTTCCTCTTTTATGAACCCATTAAGAAAGGCAGATTTGACATCCATTTGGTACAGTTTAAAACCTTTATGGGTTGCAAAGGCTAGTAACATCCTAATTGATTCAAGTCTGGCTACGGGGGCATAAGTTTCATCATAATCCAACCCTTCGACTTGACTAAACCCTTTGGCTACTAAGCGGACTTTGTTTCTCACAATCTCCCCTTGGTCATTTAGTTTATTTCTAAATACCCACTTAGTATCTGTAACTGACTTACCCTCAGTTTAGGTACTAAATCCCTGACCTGGTTTGTTTGCCTTGTTAACATGAATTACAAATTATATTGTCAAAGTTCTTAATTTTAGGTACACCTTTAATCAATCCAAGTTGAGTTTTTTTTGAAATTAATTTGGTATGGGTGTGGCCTATGATTTTGGTGAACTTCAATTTATCCCCAGTCATGTATCTGGAGCATCCACTATCCAACATCCACTGGTCCAAATTTTTTACGTTCATACACATAAAGTATGTTTTTGATTTGGATCTATTTATGTAGAGGTAGGGATAAATTAAATTGAATTTCACTACCTAGTCTGTCTCACCCATATCTAGGGGTTATCAAGCATGTTGACCTTATGGGTTCTTGTGAGACAGGTTTTCAATATGAGTTGAATTAATTTTGAAAAAAAAGTTGAATTAATTTTTGAAAGATGTTGAATTAATTTTTGAAAAATGTGGAATTAATGTTAAGTCTAAGATTTAATCAAAACTTGTGTTAGATTCAAATTTATCAAATAGTGATTTAAAAGTGAGTTTCGATAATTTGCTTCCAGGTCTTGGCGAGGCACAGAGGCCTTCTTTGGTCGTAGCTTTATTGGAGAAACAACCCTTTCCTTGACAAAGCTTTTACAGAAATTTTATTTTCAAATTACTTCTTGAAAAATTTTGGTCTAACTAGTTTAGGATTTGGATCAGTAGCTTCGGCTAGTTCCACCAGACTAAACAGACCAAGTAGGGTACACCTTACCCCACTTGACCTTATTAGAAGGGCTTCCCTAACGTATTATCATCTCACCTCCACCTAATACTATGTTGTTCAAGTTTCAAGTAATTCTTTTGTCCTTAACTAACCATTCCTAAGTCTAAACATAATAAAATTACAGAAATAAAATATACAAGCAACAAGCAATTCAAGAAAAATCATCTAATTATGAAAATGATTTTTATATTAGCTCCCCCTGGACTGAAGCCTCGATAAGGGTTAGGCAAGATGTGAATCTTGTCCTTAGGGAACCAATATTGGTTTGGTCCAGCTTGTTTATTCAAACATAGGTTTGGGGCCCATACATGGACTCGGGTTCTAGGTTGGTTCAATACGGAATAGTAAGACCGTTGTCACGATTTGGTTTGATAGCCTAGTCCAAATCGATTTAGAACTGACTTCTATTTTCCAAGAATCATGTCAATTAAGATTCTTGGAACCCGAAGTGAATCGTTCTAAAGCAACTCTGAGTTCCATGACTTGAGTTTTCAAGGAGGAATTCTCTTCCTCAAGTTTTTGAACTTGAGTTGAGTTTCCTTCTTGAACTGAAACGGTTAAGGAACTCGAGTTGACTTCCTCTTTCAGGAGTTTGACTTCCTGTCGGAGGGTTTCAACCCGGATGTTGGCTTTCGCCAACATGCATGACAAGTATGAAATTAAATTGTAATGTTAGGATTCAGGATAACCTCTTACCGTGATTTGTCCGTCCTACGAGATCGAGAGCTTTCCGGTGCCGACGTCTTCGTCCGGTTTAGATTCCGTTCCGGAGTTGATGTCTTCCAAGGCGGTCAAAGCAAGGAGGTTCGAGTGCGGAGCTTCTTCTTCTTCCAAGGACGATTCATCCCAGGTGGCTTGAAGAACCTTCTTCTTCCGAGCCTTTTTGTTCTCCTTCAGGTTGGGGCACGCTGATCTGAAATGTCCCTTCTTGTTGCACTCGTACCATGTTATGTTACCTTTGTTCTTCTGGCTTGTCGAGGGTTCGGATGGATCTTCCTTCATCCAATTTGTCTTCTTCTTGTTCGTTTGATTTTTAAGCTCCTTGTAGTAGTCGTGAGCTAACCGGACTAATTTCGGATGATCTCCTTCATCGTCGTCAGACTCCGAATCTGAGTCGGACTTGGGCACTGGTAGTAGTTTCTTCTTCTAAGACTTCCTGGAGTTTTTCCTGCAATAAAAATAATACTCTTCTCGACCAAAGTAGCATTAGTTTGCTCGTGTAATTCTAATTCAGAAAACATTTCGTCTAATTTAATTTCGGACAGGTTCCTGGAAACCTTGTAGGCATCCACCATAGATGTCCACAGTGTGTTCCTTGGGAACGAGTTTAGAGTATACCTTATTAGGTCACGATTTTAAACTTATGACCTATAGTGTGCAGCACGTTCATCAGCTCCTGGATTCTTCTGTGGAGTTGTGTAGCTTACTTGCCTTCGTGCATCTTTATTGTGTAGAGTCTGTTGAGTAACAGATCTCTTTTGTTGATCCGCGTATCAGACGTACCTTCGTGTAGTTCGATCAACTTGTTCCATAATTACTTCGTGCTGCTGAAGCGTCTAACGTGGTTCAATTCTTCCTTCGTCAAGCCGCATTGTAATGTCTGTGTGGCCTTTGCGTTGGCCTCGATCTTCTTCTTGAGTGGTCTGTCCCACTCTGTGTAGCCTTGCACCTCACCTTGTGCGTTTTTAGATATCTCCAGTCCGGACTGGATGATAATCCACATGTCCACCTGAGTTTTCAAGTGGACCTCCATCCTACTCTTCCAATAGGAGAAATGTTCTCCTGAGAAGAGTCATGGTCTGGCGGTGCTATAGCCTTCTTGCATGGCCATTGAATTTATCTGAAAAATTTACAAAAAAAATCTTGTCACAAGACTAAGTCTTGGATTAGTAGTGCGGCAGAAAAATAATAATTGAGCAAATCGGGTGGTGTTGCACCAACCTCGATGAACGAGAAAATTACGAACGAAAAAAAAATTTTAGAACGAAAATTCGAAAAATCGCTCAACTGGTGGTTGCACTAGATTTGAGCCACCCGCTCTGATACCACTTGTGGGATCGTTTAGAATCGATAGGGGGGTGAATATCGATCAAATCTTTTCGGATTAAAAAAGAGCAATTACACAGCGGAAAAAATTCAAATCAATGCTAACACTTTGATTTTTATTTGGTTCGGAGTCTAGATCAGCTCCTACTCCAAGGCCCATGGTCCTTAACCGTTTACGATGGGCAATTCTATATTGCGCAAAAATATACACAGTTGAGTTCAAATACAGAATTTAAATACAACAATTAAATATTAATTATACCGACGACTGGAGTAGATTTTTAGATCGGTGTCGCGGGTCGTCGTTGGCGCTTGAGACTTGAGCATGGAGCGTTTGGAGCAAAGCGCTTGAAAGAATTCGTTGGAAGCAGTTGTGTTTGGAAGCAAGGGGTGAACCCCTATTTATACTGCATGCTAGGGCGCCTGTATTGAAGGGGGTGCCTGACACGTGGCCTGTTCTGCGCGAATCGTCATCCACAGACTTGGCCAGCGCTTATCCCTTCAACTGGGGTGCCTGAGCTGACTGGGGGCCTGTATCAACACAGGCGCCTCATTTGTTGACTTGGAGGCCTTCTTCGAGACTGCTTTGGAACACCCTTCATCTGGGGCGCCTGTTACCATACAGGCGCCTGTATGATCAGGCGCCTGAAACCATTCAGGCGCCTGGGAGCAGAAACCTTCAAACTTTGTTCCTGCAACCAGGGTTATTTCCAAAACACAAATAATAAACAAAAAATATATAAGTTAAGCACAATTAACAGCCTGAGCTGTCTTGGTTCTGACTTTGGGCTTCCGAAATGGAACCCTAGGTCAAACCGACGCCTAGTGTTCCCTCCTACGGGGATCACGTCCTCACCTACTCCTCTCAGGAGAGTTTACCTTTTTGTCAACCGGCTCCTCCGGTTGGACTTTTTCCCAATCCTCCGAATCAGGTCTTCGTGCCCAGTCCGCCACGATGACTTATTGCCCAACCCTCGGTCAGGTCTTCGGTACCCAACCCTCGGCCAGGACTTATTGCCCAATTCCTCGAATCAAAACTTTGTGCCCAGTCCGTGACCAGGACTTATTGCCCAACTCTATGTCAGGACTTAGTTGCTCAGCCCTCGACCAGGACTTATTGCCCAATTCCTAGAATCAGGACTTCGTGCCTAGTGTACCTAGGACTTTTCCTGCACACTTGAATAACTTCGTTAGATCACAATAAAACCTTAACTTATGAATCCTTTGCCATTATCAAAACACAAGTTCGATCTTGGTGCTTTCGGCACCAACAAGCTATATACAGACTAAATCCAAAAATAGAATTGCTATCCACGCCACAACTTATCACATGACAACACCAAAAACCTCAAGAACACCACTAACATAACCTCAAAACCAGTAAGCAATCTGCTAACACCAACCCTAAGCAAAGATGCCTTCCATCTTTGTAATCTCTCAACAGCTTTAAGAAAAATAGGGCTAGAACAAGACTTAATTAGTGCTCACAGCAATAGGAAGGATAAAACACCAAATCTGTAACACCCCAAATTTGTCAATGTAAAATCATGACAATGTATGAAAATGGTTGTAATGAAGGGATAAGAATTTCATGAAATCACATGTCATGAAATGTTATGGATGCATGAAATATTAGCATGAAATATTATATTCATGAATATAGAATATTAAAATATTATGAAATAATATTTTTGGAATATTATGAAATATTCTGAATTCATAAAATATTGAATTCATAAAATATTACTCATATTATGAAATTTCATGATGGGCTTGGTTTATTGGGCTTGGGAATGAATGGTGTTAAAAAGAAAGTGCAAAGTGGGGGAAGCAAGGATTGAACCTTGGACCTCCTAGTTGCACTCACCATGTCATAACCAAGGAACCAAGCAATATTTCATGTAGAAGGAGAAAGGAACATGCTTGTTAAGTGTGTAAGAGTGAAGAGACATGCTTCTTCACAAGAGGTGTATAAATAGGATAAAGAGAAGGAAGTTAGAGGAAGTTACTCACTCTTTCTTCCTCCTTTCTTCTTCTTGCCGAAAACCACTCTCTCCCCTTTGCCATTTTCGAAACCAACACCTAAGGGTTCTAACCCTAGGGCAAGTGCAAGGAAGGGAAGCCAAGTACCATCTCATTCTACCAAGACCAAGGAGTCTTAGAGGAAAGATTTGAAGAAAAAAAGGATCTTCGCATACCCTTCAAGTGTAGGGTACCCTACAATTAAGAGAAGGCGAAATTCCAGCGCTAGGATGTAAGAATTCTCTCGCCTGCAGTATAATGGTTTATGCATGATTTCCTTGTGTTCTTGTTTTGGAAAAATGGGAGTTCTCCTTTAGAGGACTTTCGGCCACCCTAGGAAAAAGGTCCAAGAGAAGGATTTTAATCACACCTTGATGCATGCTAGTACTCCTAGGGATTTTATACATATATGTGTTGTTTCCAAATTTTTGGAAGGACAAAAAAAAATAGGGTTTAGGCCCCTACAACTTTCGGCCATCCCCTTGAGGGGAGGCCTTGGTTCCTTTTGGTACATGATTATATCCCTTAAACCTTAAGGTATATGAGTAGGTGTTTTCTTAATGATGTTATGTACAAATTCTAGGGTTTACCCCTTGTGTAGGTTTCGGCCAAGACCTAGGAAAATAGGGTTAGTGGATGCTAACCTCACTTGAGGGTTAAACCCTGTTTAAATTGTTAACATGAAATATACTAGAGGTGTTTGTAAGAATGCTTGAATGAATGCTTGGTGGGAAAACCAAATTCTTTATTTGTATATTTCGGCCAACCCTAGTTCTAGGGTTGGGAAGTACCTAATGAGACCATGAAGCATGCTAATACATATGTGATATGTGTATAATTTATGTGACTTATTTTGTTGGATGTAAAAGCATGCCTTGTAGCCCATGGGGCACCTTGATGATATGAGCATGATGTGGTTGATAATATGCTTTAAAAGGATACTCTATTGAAACTGGGATCAAGAGCACCCGAATGCGTGGTGTGTCCCTAGGGGATCAAGAGCACCCGAATGCGTGGTGTGTCCCTTTGAGAAGTGATTAAAGAGTACCTTTAGGCATATACATATATAAGTAATTGCATGATAAATTACTTTACTTTGAAAAGTTGTGTACCCGACTCGGAAGGGGGTCGTTAAACAAATCCAATGCACATGTTAAGGTCATGGCAGTTGGTAGGACGGAAGGGTCCTGCTCTAATTAGATTGGTGGCTCGCTACCCCAATTTATTAGAGAACGCGCATGATATGGTGGTACGACAACTGGGCCCTGGATGATGATATGATATTTTGAAGTACTTACCATTATGGAACTTTTGAAAAACATATTTTCTCATCATGTGATCTTGTTCCGTAAAGTACTTAGGGATAAATTGATGTGATGTTTATGATGCTTTGATGAGATGCTTATGATGCTGATAATTCTATCTGATTACTGTGTACATGATATGATGTATTGATGTGGATTTTGCGAGTAGGCCCGGATTCTTACTAAGCATGTTTTGCTTACTAGTTCCTGTTATTTTTCTTATGCTGCAGATAGCGGTAAGAAATACTCGAACTAAAGGAAGAGGCAGAGGGAAGGTTGGAGGATGTGTGTGGTGATGGCTCGGGAAGGAATAAAAGATTCTATCTACCTTGTTTTATCTAGAATCTAAACTGCTTCCCTATGAAATTGTATTGCTATACTCTGAACATATGATGATTATGACTACTCTACTGTGATTAAGTTAGTGATATGAACCCTATGTCATGCTAGATAATTAATATTTAATTTTATTGTATGCATATTAGGTGAAATGCTATAGATTTCCTATGTCTGTTACTTTTGAATGTTTCGTTTACATGTACCTAAGACTAGATAACTTTTGCTATATGCTTACTTGAGATTTCATGCTAGTGTGTTAAATGATTTCCATATTAGGTTGTAAATGCATGTAGATATAAAAGAAATGAAGAAAACTTTGCTTGGTAAATTAGTCTTCAATAAGCATGCTTATTACTAGTTCATGTATTGTAATTGTTTTGTTTGGATATACATGTTTAACATGATTGCATGATATGGATGTATGGACCCGTAACCCCGCCTTTAGGGTAGATATAAGGTAGGGCGTTACAAAATCCAACTAAAATTCTAAGCTTAGTTCGGTCCCAACACAGATTGTAATGAACAACCACGCATCACAAATTCAACTTGCAAAACAAACCCAACGCAAGAATCTCACGTCCAACTCAAAAACCATGAAAGATCGAAGAAGGAGAACTAATGATCTTATACCAATCCAAGAGGAAATCTTAAAGAGTAGTTTCCTTACCTCCAATGACCGCCGCCGATAGATCTCGTGCGGCAGATTCCGATGAGGGGATGTACAGAGATGCAAAGGGGGCAGAGCACTACTCGCTCTGGGAGGAAATGGTTGTAGACGCTCAAGGGGAGAGGAAATAGAAGGAGGAAGGAAAAAGTCGACGACGGCTTCGCATGGTGGGGAACCGCCGATGGTTGGTGACAGTTTTTCGGCGTCGCGTGTTGCAGTCGAGGGGAAAGAAAACGGGGAAGAGGGATGAATTATTGGAGGAGTTTAGGGTTTATAATGATTTTTTGCATTTTGCAAAAAGGCCCTCCATGTTTGAATAATTTCAACTAGGCCTCTAATTTTCAAATTACCGCTAAAAATTTAGTATTTAACACAAAATATTAAACAAGATACTTATATAGACTTATATTGTAAGACTTTAAAAAAGAAAAAAATCCTCATATATAGATCTCAATTTCTATCTTTTACATAAAAAATAAATCTTACCAAAAAAGATAATTTCTTAACAGAATACCTAATCAATAAATAGGATATTATCATATACAAATCATAACCTGTATCTATCAGAAATATTAAAAAATATCCAAAATATCATAAACATAGACATTACCAAAAAAATAGTAAAAATATGTTTGGAGGCTCAATTAAGGGCCTAAACGATGAAATTTGGGCCTGAAACTTGGTCGTTATGAGTACTTTGATAACAAACGTAGATTTTTGAATTCTGCACATGTGGCCAGTGATAGAACTTGATTCCGAATGCTAAGTCAAAAGTTATGACTTTCAAAAGATTATGCTGTCTAGCCTACTTTATTCTCCCAGGGTGGAAAAAATTTACCTTCGAATTACCAACCACCTCATCATCAGAAGAATTATCATAGTAGGGAATCAAATACTTCACATTAAAAGCATTAACAGTATGAATTGTTAATACATATAGAGAGCTAGAGGGGGTGATTAGCTCTAATTTTTATTCGATAAAGATTTGTCGCGGCAGAAGACTTGGGCAAACGCTAACACCTTAATTACATGGTATCCACCTTTTTGAGGTGACTAATCTAAGGATCCACTCTTCTCACACTTAACAAACAATATGAATGTCTCCTTCATAGAGGCGAAGAAGCCTCGTACAAGCTTACACAAAGAAATACAACAAGAACAAGCAAATACAAAATTAAACCTTACAAGATTTACAATAATGGCTTCTTACTTTTCTTGCTTTCTTCTACCTTAAAATCACACCTTAATGCTTGGAAATGTAACAATACTTGTCCCCAAGATGCTTTTTATTTTCATGATAAATAGCATTAAAATGTTAGAAATTATTTCTACCATACATAATATCATGATTGTACCTTAGACTTGTTCTTTGAAGTTCTCCTTTGACTTGAGCATCCTCCTTTGACTTTTCTTTGAGGTTTTCCTTTTGGGCATTGATTCCGATTGCCCCTTTTGATTGCAAAGGAAATACACGATGTGTTCCTTGCCTTTGCGTATCACAGGTAATGCATCTTATGATTTTTCTTTGGCCATGGGTGTCACTTGACCCTTCTTCTTGGCCAATTTTAGACGCTTGCTCTTGTATTGCTCTTTTTCCCTATACTCAAAACAAATGATGTGATCTTTATTTTTATAAATTGAAATTTTTTATACCTTCATGAGTTGTAGAAGTAGCACTTAACTCTTCTTCATTGACTTTGGATGATGATGCCTCTTTTTGTTCCAAAGTCAATAATTTATGCTCTCCCTCAATTCTTGAGGTAGATGCTTCTTGAATTTCTTTTCCTTTGGATGTTGACCATCTTTCAACCTCCAAATCTTCTTCCTCTTGATTTAATAAATATCCCTCTTTAGATTTGTCTTCACTCGGCAAAGTGGAGCGATCTTCATAAAGTTTTTCCAATTTGCTTCATAGCTCCTTGGCATCTTGAAATTTTCCAATTTTGCTCAAAATGATGCTCGACAATAAATTAACCAATAGTTTGGTTACTTTGTCGTTGGTCTCGCATCTCTTAATTAGTTTCTCACTCTATTTGCTTTTTTTGAGGAGCTTCCCTTTACTATTTGTTGGAACCTCAAGACTCTCCATTAAAGTAAATCATTACTCTATCTCCATCATAAAGAAATTTGTAATTTTTGTCTTTCAAAGATCGAAATTTGTCATTTCGAATGGTGGAGGTGCCGGATGTTGTAACTAAACTCCCTCTTTGAAGTTGAATCTCCTTGATGATGAGTCCTTTAACTTGTTGAAATTAGGGTTTCTCCTTCAACTTCTTCTTCTTCCCCTAACTCTTGCTCTGTCGACAATGAGTCCAAAGAAGAATAATCTCGCTTTGATATCGCTTGTTAGGACACGTAGAGATCTAGAAGGGGGGTGATCAGCTCTGATCTTTGCTCGATGAAGATTTATCGCGGTGGAAGACTTGAGCAAACGCTAACACCTTGATTTACTTGGTATCCACCTCCTTAAGGTGACTAATCTAAGGATCCACTCTCCTCACACTCACAAATACTATGAATGTCTCCTTCGTGGAGGTGGAGAAACCTCGTACAAGCTTACACAAAGAAACACAACAAGAACAAACAAATACAAGATTAAACGTTACAAGATTTACAACAATGGCTTCTTGCTTTTCTTGCTTTTTCTAGGTTGAAATCATCCCTTGATGCTTGGAAATGCAATAACACTTGTTCCGAAGAGCCCACATGAATGGGTGAAGGTGGAAGAGAAGTTCTTCTCTCGACCTGTGTAAAAAAACCCTTTATATCGCGTCGACCTAGTGTCCCTAATCGATTACCATGTCAGATCTAGCCATTCAATGACTCCTTTTAAAAGTGTAATCGATCACCCAAACGATTAAGGCTTCTTAATCGATTAGCCAATCAATTTAGTACCTTACTATGCTCTCGCAAGATGCCTTGATCGATCACTCAATTGATTAACAGCATCCCTAATAGATCATCTAATCAATTAGGGCAACGTCTGTTCTCATGACAAAACCCCACCCACTGATCGATTGTTGTTGCCCTTAATAGATCACCCAATCGATCATGGACCATTCTGTTTCTCGCGAGAAATAGTGCTCCAATCGATCACCTGATCGATTGGATCAGGTCAATCTATTACCCAATCGATTGCCTATGCCCTAACTTGCCTAAACCAAGTCTAGGATTCCCTTTACCCAACTTTCGGTCAACCGTGACCTTTTAGGACTTCCCATTGCCTAATTCCCAACTAGGACTCCTCTCGTGCCAAGTGTTTAGCTCTCAGCAAACCTACCTTAGACTTCACTTGGTTCCCAATTAGGTCTGCCTAGTCTTACTAAGACTTTCATTGTCAAGTCTTCAATCAACCTTGACTTACTTAACTTGTCTCATACATCCTACAAATATCATTGTCAAACATCAAAACTCAAGCACACCTGAGTTTAGTTAAATTAGTCAACCTTGACCTAAAGAAGATTGCACCAACATGATTATTACTAGACAGCTTCAAACGATATGCATTAGGTTTTATCTTCTCATTAATCTCGATCGAGCCAATCATTTTGGCAAATAATTGTGGGATCGTTTAGAATTGATAGAGGGGGGGGGTGAATATCGATAAAATCTTTTTTGAATACAAAGAGTAATACGCAGCGGAAAAATCAAACAACACTAACACGTTTCTCTTTTACTTGGTTCGGAGTCTAGATCGTCTCCTACTCTAAGGCCCACGGTCCTTGACCGTTTACATTGGGCAATTCTATATTTTGCAAAAATGGTTACAACTTTGAAGTATGAATACAAAATTTAATATTAACAATTAAAAAAATACCGACGACTGGAGAAGAATTAGAAGATCGGAACCGCGAGTCGTCGTTGGCGCTTGAGACTTGACCATGGAGCGTTTGGAGCAGAGCGCTTGAACGTTTTCGTTGGAAGCAGTGTTGTCTGAAGCAAGGGGGTGAACCCCTTTATATACTATCTTCTGAGGCACCTGTGTTGAATGGGGTGCCTGACACGTGGCCTCTCTGCACGAATCCTCATCCGCAGACTTGGCCAGCGCTTATACCTTCAACTGGGGTTCCTGAGAAGACTAGGGCATCTGTATGGTCACAGGCGCCTCACGATGACGTGGTAGCTCAGCTCGCAAACTCTGGCAAACTCTCTTATGGGGCGCCTGTATCCACATAGGAGCTTGTATGATTAGGCGCCTGACACCATTCAGGCGCCTGGGCAGTGAACTCCAGCCTTTGTTCCTGCAACCAGGGTTAGTTCCAAAACACAAGTAATAGATAAGTTAAGTCCAGTTAACAACCGGAGCTATCTTAGTTCTGACTTTGGGCTTCCCAAATGGAACCCTAAGTCGAATCGACGCCTAATGTTCCCTCCTCGGGGAACGCATCCTCGCCTACTCCTCTCAGGAGAATTTACCTTTTTGCCAACCGGCTCCTCCGGTTGGACTTTTTCCCAATCTTCCGGATCAGGAATTCATGCCCAGTCCGCGACCAGGACTTATTGTAAGATATGTATACTGAAAGTCATGAATTTCTTTATATGAAGATCTTCATTTTGAAAAGAGAATCACAATTACACTAGGTGCCTGTTTATATTAGTACATGCATGAAGCCCAATACTATGCATTGTAGATAACATGGTGTGTGGTGTCACACGGAAGATCATGTTATCAGTCCCTTGCCTAGTATAAGTAGGCTCACAACCGAGATGGAATTGGACAAACCATCGGAATGGTTGTAGTGTGATTAGGTGTGGTTGGTCTTGACCATAGAATTACACTAGTGTGCTTTGAGTACATTGAGCAAGACCAAAACCAGAGGTTATCCAATTTGTACTGACTCAATAATTGGATAGAACCTCAAGACTTTATTATGGAGTACGATCCCTTAATCCCAATATAATAACGGACATATATTATTAACTATTATTTCTTTGATTTACCAATGAGCGAGATCTATTCTGTTAGATCGATAGGCTCGGTAAGTTGGGAGATAATATTCATAGTATGATGTGCTATTGATTATTGACAGAATCCGTGTCCTGGTGAGTCGGGTTGATGATGCCCCCTTGATGAGCTTGAAAGGTTCATCATGTTAAACCCTGCAGGTGGATTTGATCCGGCATGATGATAAGGTCGAGTGGTACTAGTCAAGGATCCAGAAGTTAATTAATTTGAATTGTCAGTAATTTAAATTAATTAATGGACATTTGAGATCTTAAACACGGGGGGATGGACGACTCGTAATATGTGGATCTCATATGAAAATATGGGGGTTCGTGAGGAAGTTTAATTAAGATCCTTTAGTGAAATGGATCTTAATTAATGGATCGAGTTTAGATCCATTGGTGGGCCAAGATCCAACTCCTCCTCTTGGTCCCTACCATAGCCCTATAAATACCCAAGGAGATCATGAAACCAAGGATTGATCCAAGAGAACACACCCAAGGCTTCTCCCTTCCTCTCCTCCTCTCCTTCTCTCTCCTAGGTCAAGGCTGGCGCAAGAACAAGAGGGAGTTCCTTCCCTCTATTCTTCCTCCCTCCTTCACCATCTCCTATCCGAGGCCAACATAGACAAGGGAGAGGTGTCCTATTCCTTTTGTGGTGTTCGGTGGTGAAGGAAGAAGGGCCAGCGGCCGGCGGTGAGTGGCGCAAGGAGCCTTGCGGCGGCGGTGCAAGGTTGAGGAGAGAAGGTGTTTCGGCTAGCTTTGGGTGAGGGAGAAGGATCCTTTTCTTCTCCATCATCTTCTTCTCCTTCCTCTCGAGGTCAGCAGCCAGTTCAGTGGCCTGAGGGCAGCTCCGGCGGTCGGCGGCGCAAAGGGAGAGGTGGCAAGGCTTGCGGCGAAAACCCCCTAGAGGACTAGGGTTTGGTCTTCCGGCCAAGTCAAGGAGAAGGACTATTTTGAGTGCTTTGGTGATCTCGGTTCCTGGTAGACCGTCGCCCACACGACGTCCGGGAAGGGAGGGACATAAGGTAGAAGGCCGAGAGGTGATCGGGAAGGTATAACTCTTTCCCAAGCTCCTTATGTCATTTTGTGCCTTGTTTACTTGCCTCGTCATTTCATGTTAATTATTTAATTGTTTTGATTTTCTATCATAGCCAATAATTAAATAATTGGACCCCGACCATAAACACAAAAGTCGGCGTTCCACTCGTCACCTTTTCCGCGGTCGAACGATCAAGCAAATTACAAGGTCAATTTTTGTAATTGGCCGAGTTGTAATTTGGATCGTTCGATACGGCACAAGATGGTCGTTGGGAGACAGGTCTCCATTTGGATTAATTTTTAATCCATAGACATGGAGAGGTCTCTCGGAATAACTAAGTATTCGCTTAGGAAACCCGCCAAGCCATACCCAACACTTATTGCCCAACTCCTCGAATCAGGACTTCGTGCCCAGTCCGCAACCAGGACTTATTGCCCAACCCTCGGTCAGGACTTAGGTGCCCAGCCCTCGGCCAGGACTTACTGCCCAATTCCTCAAATCAGGACTTCGTGCCCAGTCCGTGACCAGGACTTATTGCCCAACCCTTGGTCAGATCTTAGATGTCCAGCCCTCGGCCAGGACTTATTGCCCAATTCCTTGAATCAAGACTTCGTGCCTAGCTTACCTAGGCCTTTTTCCTGTGCACTCAAATAACTTCATTAGATCATAGTATAACCTTAACTTGTGAACCCTTTGCTATTATCAAAACTCAGGTTTGATCTTGGTGCTTCCAACACCAACAATCTCCCCCTTTTTGATTTATGGCAACCTGGTTCAAAAGTTAAGTTAAACCATTTAATGCAGGTATATCAAACAACTATGCTTTATTTTCCCTCTCTATTAAGAAAATGAAATTTTGAAAAACACACATTAAGCTCCCCCTGAATTAGAGATTCTCCCCCTGAAGCTTTTAAAGATATGCAGTTTTTCAAAATAGTTTAAGTGTAACCTTTTTGAGGAAAAAAGTTAAAGTCTTTTTGAAATAAAGATTAGCAAATTTTGACCAAGTATATTATGCAAAATTTTGAAGTTGAGAAAAGTTAAGACACCTTTTTGAAAAGTTTAATAAATTTTTCCAAAACAAAGGAATTTTAACTTCTCTTGAAAATTTGAACCAAAAAGAACACACCTTGCATTTTGCAAGAGAATTTGCAGTTAGAAAAATGTTTTTCACTTAGAAATATTTTGCGAAAAAGGAATTTGCACTTAGAAAAATATTTTTCACTTAGAAAATATTTTTCACTTAGAAATATTTTGCAAAAGAATTTGCACTTAGAAAAAAAATTTCACTCAAAATATTTTGCAAAAGAATTTGCACTTAGAAAAATATTTTTCACTTAGAAATATTTTGCAAAAATGTTTTTCACTTAGAAAATATTTTTCACTTAGAGATATTTTGTATTTTTCACATAGAAAAATTTCACATAGAAAAATATTTTTCACTTAGAGATATTTTGCAAAAATGTTTGTCACTTAGAAAAAATATATTGTGCACTTGGAAAAATATTATTTTAAAAATACTTTAAGACTTTTGAAAGACGATTTACCGTTAAAACATTTTGCAAGTAAAAAATCTGCACTAGTGAATTTAACTTTCACTAGAGAATTTAACTTTACTTTTTGAAAAATTATTTTTTTTCACTCCTTTTTGTTTACTCTCCCCCTTTGCCATATATCAAAAAATTGATTAAAAACCAATTTTGAATCAATTGCGAATCAGAGCCAGTAAAAAATAATTCTAAATACATATTGAACCAAATCTAGTGAGTCCAAGCAACAAAAAGGATCAAACCAACTAAATTGAACTCGTTCGGGTCCTGTATAACCTAGTTAGCTACTTACTAACTGTTATATAACAGTAGCTTTTAGTAGGGTTAGTCAAGTTAAGTGATCTGATCATGTTAGATTTTCTAAGCTTGAACACTTAGCTCGATTGCTGTTCAATTGTATTTATCACCCCAACTACTCCAGATGCACTGACTTAAAGCATCTTGAGTCAAGGCATAAACCTAAGCATCTCAACCCAGTATAGGTTATCAATCAAAGTGTCCTAATGTGCTTGTGAAATGCTGGCTTCTAGATCTATAGGAGCATACAATTCTAGGGTTAAAGCCTAGGCTAAGTTCATTGCGCAGAAAACCCTAGTTTTGAAGAGGGTAATTTTTTGAAAAATCTAAGTCGAAAAACAATTTTAAATCCCAACAAAATTAAGACAAGAATTTCTCAAAAAATATGAAATATATAAAAACACTTTTGAGAAAAATTAGAACAGTCCTATTCTACTAAGTACAACCCTAACTGCTTTCTTAGTAAGCTAAACTCAAACTCACGTAAAGGTTTGGTAAAAATGTCGGCTAGATTAGATTTTAAGTCCACATGCATAAGTACGATTTCGCCCCTAGCTATGTGATCCCTAACAAAATGATGTTTTACTTCAATGTATTTGGTTCGGGAGTGACGAATAGGGTTTTTCGTAAGATTGATCGAACTTATGTTGTCAATGAACACATTGGTTTGGGCATAGTCTAGCTGGAAGTCTTTAAGAGTGTGCATCATCCATAAAAGTTGTGCTACATATTCTCCTAAGGCAACATACTCTGCTTCAGTTGTAAATAAGGCTACATAGTGTTGATTTCTACTGCACCAGCTGACTAGACTGCGCCCTAATAATTGATAATGTCCACTTGTACTCTTTCTATCTAGTTTACAACCGGCTTAGTCTGAGTCAGAGTAACCTGATAATTCAAAGTTGAAAGTTCTAGGATACAAGATACCTACATTTAGGGTACCCTTAATGTACCAAAGGATTTTTTTTAGTGCTGCTAAGTGAGATTCCTTAGCACAGGTTTGGTATTTAGCGCACATTCCTACAGCGAACAAAATGTCAGGTCTACTAGCAGTCAAGTATAATAAACTACCTATCATACTTCTATATAGCTTTAAGTCAACTGGTTTACCTTCAGGGTCATTGTCTATTTTGACATTTGTGGCCATGAGAGTACATAAACTCTTAGAGTTTTTCATTTTGAATTTCTTGATTAATTCTCTTACATATTTGGATTGATGAACATAGTTACCATCCCTAGTTTATTTTATTTGGAGACCTAAGAAAAAGTTTAGTTCACCTACCAAACTCATTTCAATCTCACTCTCTATAATTTTAACAAAGTATTTTAAAAAGTTTGAATTAGTTGACCCAAATATTATGTCATCTATGTAGATTTGGGCTATGAATATGTCTTTTCTAAGGTTTTAACAAATAAGGTTGAGTAAATTTGGCCTTGGTTAAATCCCTTAGAAATCAAGTAGGTTGATAGTCTTTCGTACCATGCCCTAGGTGCTTGTTTTAACCCATAAAGGGCTTTCCTAAGTTTGAACACATACTCAGGATTGTCTAAGTCCTCAAATCCTGGTGGTTGCCCTACATATACTTCTTCTTTTATGAACCCATTAAGAAAGGCAGACTTGACATCCATTTGGTATAGTTTAAAACCTCTATGGGCTGCAAATGCTAGTAACATCCTAATTGATTCAAGTCTAGCTACGGGGGCATAAGTTTCATCATAATCTAGCCCTTCGACATGACTAAACCTTTTAGCTACTAAGCGAGCTTTGTTTCTCACAATCTCTCCTTGATTATTTAGCTTGTTTCTAAATACTCACTTGGTGTCTATAACTGACTTACCCTCAGGTTTAGGTACTAAGTCCCAGACTTAGTTTCTCTCAAATTGGGCTAGTTCTTCTTGCATTGCAATGATCTAATCTGGGGCTTCTTCTATAGTCTTAGGTTCTATTTTTGAAATTAGGGCAATTTGACTAAGATTTTTATAAGAAGACCTCGTTTTGACCCCTAAGGTTGGATCACCCAAGATTTGGTCAGATGGATGATTGAGTCTGGGTTTCTTGGTTCTCCTAGAACTAGGTTCAGCCTCAGGTCTGCTAGTAGATTTGGTTCAGCGGTCGGTTCAACTACTTGGGTTGGTTCAGCTATTGGTTCAGTTGATGCCTCAGTAGTTGGTTCAATTGATAGTTCAGTGAATGGTTCGATTAATAGTTCATCTTCTTGATCAAGATTTGAATTGTTTAGATTTTGTTTGACTGTAGGTTCTGTTTCAATTTCTTCATCAAATATTAAGTTGGTGGTTTCTTCAATTTTAAGAGTTTGTTTGTTGTAAACCCTATATGCTCTACTTGGTGGATATCCTAGAAAGATCCTTGGGGTTGACTTTGATTGAAATTTACCTAGGTAATCTTTAGTATTTAAAATGTATACTTTACACCCAAAAACCCTTAAGTAATGTAAATTGGGTAGTCTGTGATAATAAATTTCATAAGGGGTCTTGTTGTGTCTTCTATTTATTAAGACCCTATTTTGGATATAACAGGCTGTATTTACCGCTTCAGCCCAGAATTGATTAGTTAGGTTGTATTCGTTGAGCATAGTCCTAGCAGCTTCCTGAAGGGTTCTATTCTTTCTCTCAACTATTCTATTTTGTTGGGAGTTCTAGGACATGAAAATTCATGGACGTACCTGTTAATTTTATAAAATTCCTCAAATCTTTGATTTTCAAACTCTTCCCCATGGTCACTCCTAAGTCTCTTAATTTTTGTGTCATTTTGATTTTCTATCATTTTGCACAAATTACTAAATGAGTTAAACGTTCTATCTTTGGTTTTTAGGAATTTAACCCAGGTAAACCTAGAGTAATCGTCAATGACTACTAAGTAGTACCGGTTCCCGCTTAGTGACTTAGCTCCATGTGAATCAAATAGGTCTAGGTGTAGGAGCTCAAGTGTGGCTTGGGTTAAGTCTGACTGGGTTAATTTGTGAGTTGACTTGGTTTGTTTACCTTGTTGACATGAATTACAGATGGTATTTTCAAGGTTTTTAATTTTAGATATACCTTTAACCAAGCCAAGTTGACTTAATTTTGAAATTAATTTAGTATGGGTGTGACCTAGTCTTCTATGCCACAGATTGGTTTCTTCTAATTGAGTCAAAAACATTTAGGAATTACGGGTAGATTGATTGTGTAGACATTATTTTTCCTACTACCCTTAAGTGTAATATCTGAGTCTTGTAGATTCCTAAATAGGCAGTCAGAATTGGTGAAGGTAACAATATAACCAGTATCACATAATTGGCTAATGTTAAGTAAATTAAACTTAAAGTTTTCAACTAATAACACCTTTTTAATAACAAAATCTGAGTTTAGTTCAATATTACCTGACCCAATGACTTTAAGTGTGACATTGTTTCCAAATGCCACTGAGCCCAGGTTTTTGAACATGATTTTGGTGAACTTTAATTTATCCCCAGTCATGTGTCTGGAGCATCCACTGGTCCAAATCTTTATGTTCCTACACATAAAGTATGTTTGATTTTGATCCCTTTATGTAGAGGTAATGATAGATTGAATTGAATTTCACTGCCTAATCTGTCTCACCCACATCTAAGGTTATCAAACATGTTGACCTTATGGGTTTCATTTGTGAGACGGGTTTTCACTATGAGTTGAATTTTTAAATTTGAATTTGAAAAACATTAGCTGAAATTCTGATTAAATAAATGTTCAGTGTAGAATTGATTTTGAAAATATAGAATTACTTTTGAAAATATAGCAATGTAGAAGAGTTAATTTTAAAAAATATGGAATTAATTTTGAAAAAATGTAGAAGAGTTAATTTTGAAAAATGTAGAATTAATTTTGAAAATTGTAGAAGAGTTAATTTTGAAAAATATAGAATTAATTTTAAAAATTGTAGAAGAGTTAATTTTGAAAAATGTAGAATTAATTTGGAAAAATGTTGATTTAATTCGGATGGTTTGGTTGGACTACATTATTAGGTCCTAAACATCTCACCCAATTATAAGTGACAAAACAGGTTTCCCTATCTGTTTTGTGAGATGTATTTATCTTTTGATTTAATGTTAAATCTAAGATTTAATTAAAACTTGTGTTAGATTCGAGTTTATCAAATAGTAATTTGAAAGTGAGTTTCGATAATTGGCTTCCAGGTCTTGGCGAGGCACAGAGACCTTCTTTGGCCGTAGCCTTATTGGATCAACAACCCTTTCCTAGACAAAGTCTTTTACCGAAAATTCATTTTCAAATTCCTTTTTGAGAAACTCTGGTCTAACTAGCTTAGGATTTGAATAGGTAGCTTCGGCTAGTTTCACCGGACTATACAGACCAAATAGGGTACGTCTTACCCTACTTGACTTTTTAGAAAGGCTTCCCTAACGTACTATTATCTCACCTCCACCTAATACTATGTTGTTCGTGTTTCAAATAAGTCTTTTGTCCTTAATTAACCATTCCTAAGTCTAAGCAGAATAATAATAAGCAAATAAACAAGCATCAAGTAATAAAAGAAATTATCTAAGTATAAAAATAGTTTTTATATTGGCTCCCCCTAGACTGAAGCCTCAATGAGAGTTAGGCAAGATGTGAATCTTGTCCTTGGGGATCCAATATTGATTTGGTCCAGCTTGTTTATTCAAACTTAGCTTTGGGACCCATGCTTGGACTCTGGTTCTAGATTGGTTCAATACAGAATAATAAGATCGTTGTCTCGAGTTGGTTCGATAGCCAAATCCGGATCGATTTAGAACTGACTTCTGTTTTCCAAGAATCATGTCAAGATTCTTGGAACCCGAAGTGAATCGTTCTAATGCGACTTTGAGTTCCTTGACTTGAGTTTTCAAGGAGGAATTCTCTTCCTTAAGCTTTTGAACTTGAGTTGAGGTTCCTTCTTGAACTGACTCGGTTAAGGAACTCGAGTTGACTTCCTCTTTTAAGAGTTTGACTTCCTGTCGGAGGGTTTCAACCCGGATGTTGGCTTTCGCCAACTTGCATGACAAGTACAAAATAAGATCGTAAAGCTCTGATTCAGGATAACCTCTTGCCGTAATTCGTCCGTCCTCCGAGATTGAAAGTTTTCCGGTGCCGACGTCTTCCTCAGGTTCTGATTCCGTTCCGGAGTCGATGTCTTTCGAGGTGATCAATGCGAGGAGGTTGGAGTGCGAAGCTTCTTCTTCTTCTTCCGAGAATGATTCGTCTCATGTGGCTTGCAGTGCCTTCTTCTTCTGAGCTTTCTTGTTTTCCTTCAGGTTGGGGCACTCCGATCTGAAATGACCCTTCTTGTTGCACTCGTAACACGTTACGTTGCTTTTACTCTTCTGGTTTGTTGACGGTTCAGCTGGATCATCCTTCTTCCGAGTCGTCTTCTTTTTGCTCGTTTGATTCTTAAGCTCCTTGTAGTTGTCACGAGCCAACCTGACCAATTTTGGATGATCTACTTCATCGTCGTCAGACTCCGAATCTGAGTCAGACTCGGGTATTGGTTGTTGCTTCTTTTTCTGAGATCTTCCTGGAGTTTTCCCTGCAACAAAAGCTATACTTTTCTCAACCATTGCAGTATTAGATTGCTCATGTAATTCTAATTCTTAAAATAACTCATCAAGTTTAATTTCAGAAAGGTTCCTAGAAATCTTATAGGCATCCACCATAGATGCCCACAGTGTGTTTCTTGGGAACGAGTTCAGAGTATACCTTATTAGGTTACGGTTTTCCACCTTATGACCTATTGTATGTAGCCCATTCATCAGCTCCTGGATTCTTGTGTGGAGCTGTGCTGCTGTTTAGCCTTCGTGCATCTTGATGGTGTAGAGCCTGTTGAGTAGCAGATCTCTTTTACTGATCTGCGTATCTGATGTACCTTCGTGTAGCTCGATTAGTTTGTTCCATAGCTCCTTCGCGCTGCTGAAGGGTCCAATGCGGTTCAGCTCTTCCTTGGTTAGCCTACATTGCAATGTTTGGGTGGCCTTTGTGTCTGCCTCGATTTTCTTCATGAGTGGTACGTCCCACTCTGTGTAACCTTGCACCTCGCCTTGTGCATTCTTGGGAATCTCCAGTCAGGACTGGATGATTATCCACATGTCCACCTGAGTTTTTAGGTGGACCTCCATCCTACTCTTCCAATAGGAGAAGTCTTCTCCTGAGAAGAGTGGTGGTCTGGCGGTGTTGTAGCCTTCTTGCATGGCCATTGAATTTTATCTGAAAAAAATTACACAAAAAACTTTCCCAAGACTACGTCTTGGATTAGTAGTGTGGTAGCAAAAATAATAATAAGGAAAAAATGAGTGGTGTTGCACCAACCTCGATTAACGAATAAAATTACGAACAAAAAAAAATTATATTTTAAGACCGAAATCCAAAAAATTGCTCAATCGGTGGTTGCACCAGATTTGAGCCACCCGCTCTGATACCACTTGTGGGATCATTTAGAATCGATAGAGTGGGGGTGAATATCGAAAAACTTTTTCGGATAAAACTAAGAATAATACGCAGCGGAAATAAAACACAATGCTAACACGCTTGGTTTTACTTGGTTCGGAGTCTAGATCGGCTCCTACTCCAACGCTCACGGTCCTTGACCGTTTACGTTGGGCAATTTTATATTTCGGAAAGTGGTTACAAATTTGAAGTATGAATACATAATTTAATATTAGCAATTAAATTAAAAATATCGACGACCGGGGAAAGATTCGAAGATCGGAGCAGCGGGTCGTCGTCGGCGCTTTAAACTTGAGAACGGAGTGTTAGGAGCAGAGTGCTTGAGTGTTTTCGTTGGAAGCAGTGTTGTCTTGAAGCAAGGGGTGAACCCCTTTATATATAGTCTTCTCGGGCGCCTGTGTTGAATGGGGCACCTGACACGTGTGCGAACTCTCATTCGCAGACTTGGCCAGCGCTTATCCCTTCAACTGGGGCGCCTGTATGATCATGGGCGCCTCCTTTGCTTACGTGGAGGCTTGCTTTGCAGACTTCTTGGAAAGAGCCCTTCTGGGGCGCCTGTATCCATACAAGCACCTGTATGCTCGGGCGCCTGACTCCATTCAGGCGCCTGGGATGCAGCGATCTTCAACCTTCGTTCTTACAACCAGGGTTAGTTCCAAAGTACCAGTAATAGATGAAATATGTTTAGTTAATAGCCTGGGTTGTCTTGGTTCTAACTTTGGGCTTCCCAAATGGAACCCTAGGTCGAACCGACGTCTAATGTTCCCTCCTCGGGGAACGCGTCCTCGCCTACTCCTCTCAGAAGAATTTACTTTTTGCCAACCGGCTCCTCCGGTTGGACTTTTGCTTAATCTTCCGGATCAGGACTTCGTGCCCAGTCCATGACCAGGACTTATTGCCCAACCCTCGATCAGGTCTTCAGTGCCCAACCCTCGGCCAGGACTTATTGCCCAATTCCTCGAATCAGGACTTCGTGCCCAATCCGCGACCAAGACTTATTGCCCAACCCTTGGTCAGGTCTTAGGTGTCCATCCCTCGGCCAGGACTTATTGCCCAATTCCTTGAATCAGGACTTTGTGCCTAGCTTACCTAGGACTTTTTCTTGCGCACTTAAATAACTTCATTAGATCACAATATAACCTTAACTTGTGAACCCTTTGCCATTATCAAAACTTAGGTTTGATCTTGGTGCTTCCAGCACCAACAAAGTGAGCCCCTAACAATCCATGCTTTCAAGTAGATCAATGGTGCTTGCACAACTGCCTCAGTTTCCACCAGTATTTAAAGGGCACCCTTCAATTGGCTCACCACTTAATCCCTCTTTTGCTATAAGGTTGCCACTAGTTTAGAAGGCGTGGTGGCGAAGAATTTTCCCAAGACCCCATAGATGAGTTAGATGTTGAATCATTAACTTGTATCACGAGAACAAGAAGAGGTGTTGGTTTTGTTGGATCTTGTACGGTTGCTAGAGGGGGGGGGGTGAATAGCACTTTTCGAACTCTTTCTTCCTACACGGTTAGCTGCGCAAGTGGAATATACAATTAAACAAAATTAACAATGTAAAGAGTAATACTAACAGTAAGATTTACTTGGTATCCACCCCTAAGGGTGACTAATCCAAGAATCCGTTGGTGGATCACTCCCCGGCTAACCTTCGGTTAGCCCTTATCGCTCCTTATGGGTGGAGAAACCTCACCACAACACCTTGACAAGACCTGAGCACCAAGAATACTATTTTGCCTTTAACCAAGACAAAATTCGTCAAGAGTTTCAGCCACCACGAAGTCCTCTTTATATAGAACTTAGGGCTGATAACTCGCCACCAGTCGACTGCCCCCAGGGCAGTTGACTGCCCCCACTCAAATTCGACCGTTAACACTCACCGTTCGAATTCTGAGTGCCACCATTTGACTGCCCCTGGAGCAGTCGACTGGTCCAGGGTCGACTCCCTTTCTGTGAGTTTTATCAGTAGACTGCCCAAATGGCAGTCGACTGCCCTACTCACACACCTAGGGTTTTCCTTCCCGAGTACACTTCCCTCAACACTCGAACCCTAGGATTTTCCGAGTACAATCACACAGCACTCGTACCCTCATGACTCGATTGACTTCTCATCAGTACCCTCGACTATTGCCTTCGCGCCCTCTTCATCTTCGGCTCCCGTCCCTCGGATGCACGCAAGCCTCCAGCTTGCCTCCATGTCATCCTTCACGCATGCCTCGAAGTCCGCGCCCCTCAGCTCATCGTCCCTGCTCTCCAAGGTCCCTCGGGTGCAAGCCTCCAGCTTGTCTCCATGCCACCCTTCATCGTACCGAGGCCGTCCAGCCAAGTCAATATGTGTAAACCTGCACAACCTGCACACTCAACATACACATATTAGAACACAAGAGAAACCTAACTTAAATCCTTTGCCCAAACATCAAAACTCATGATTACTCCGGACCACAGATTGCCTCAATAATCTCCCCCTTTTTGATGTTTGGCAATACGTTTAAGTTAGGGAAACCAAATAGTAGTCAATAGCAATAAAATGCTAAACAAACAACTGGACTTACACTGCCAAGACTCCATCTTGGACTTACACCGCCAGTGCATATCCAATGCATGGATCCTATCCCAAGGCATCCCACACCTAACCCTCCAAGTTAGGACTTTTCACACCTAACCCTCCAAGTTACTACTTTTCCACACCTAACCCTCCAAGTTAGGACTTTTCCACACCTAACCCTCCAAGTTAGGATTTTTTCACCAAAACGGGTTTTTTAAAGCTTCTCCAAAGCTCTCCCCTACATTGGACTTACAAAGGTTTTTTAAGAACCTCTCCCAGGTTCCCCCTTACGCCAAGAATGGAGTATCTCAACTCCCCCTAAACCTAGGGTTTCTAGCAAAGGTGTGTTTGGTTTCCCAAATTAAACCCAACACTTCTCCCCCTTTGTCTAACATCAAAAAGACCCCAATAATATCCCAATTATTGGTTCTTTAATCCCCAATGATCCTAAACATAGTGTAGTAGCCCCCCATACACTTGTTTTACATCATTTGGATCACTAACCAGCTGCTGATACAAAGATCAGCCCTGACCAGTCAACTGCCCCCAGGGCAGTCGACTGATACTCTAAAAATCAGTTTTTCAGGCCACATTCAGAAATGCGCAAGAAATTCCACAAATCTCCAAAAATTCTCAAATTTTGTGGAGAACATTGTGGTACCTATACCTACTTGGGAAAAATACATCCAACCATGTATCTATCACCATTCCCAAGTTTAACACAAAACTCAAAATTTTCTATGAAAATTAAGGCAACCTTAGGAGGCAACCTCCACCTTAACCTATGTCTTCTCCCAATTTTCATTTTTCCACACTAACACCATGTTGAGTTATACCCAACCCAACACTCGAGTTCTTCACCCTTGGACACCATTAAAGGATTGCCCCCAAGCAACCTTATCCCTAGTGCCAAAAAACAACTCAACAACACTTGAAAAATCTAAAAAGTTTGTAAACACATTTGCTAGGATATACACTATCCTAGAAAAGTATGATTCCATGAAAACTACAAATGTGCTTGACTTTTGGTACATCCTTTATTGTCCTCAAGAATAGTCATTTTGTATCAACTTGGAAATCCATCTAGAATTCCATGTGTTTGTCAAGGCTAACCATTATAATTCGACACATGGAATTGTCCTCAACTCTCCTTTTCCTTATGTGTCCTTAATATGATAAAAATGTTCTTCTTTATTTCTTAACCCTATATAAATGTCCACTTATTAATCTTTCTTAAATTATCCATACGACCTCATTTCATATAATCACCATTAAACCATGAGGCAAATCTTTGTTCAAGAAATATAATTAAGGATTTTAATTTTAAGATCATATCCTATCATTCAAACACCTTTTCCGGCTAAACCTTATGGACCAGTCGACTGCCCATGGAGCAGTCGACTCCCAAAACTCACAGAATATTTCTGGGCTGAGATCAGTCGACTGCCCCCAGGGCAGTCGACTGATACCTGAATTTCAGATTTTTCAACCCAACTTCAGTAATGCCTAAATAATTTCACAAATCTCCAAAAAATCTAAAATTTAGTGGAGAGATTTGTGGACCCTAAGTCTACTTGGGAAAAATATGTTTCCAAACAAATGTACTCCAAGTCCCATGATTGACACTAAACTCAAATTTCTCTAAATTGTATCATTGAACCTTTGTCCAAAAGTTCTAATTTCAACCTTACCTTGATGCCTCTTCCCATACTCATTCACAATACACTAATAGCATCAAATTATATGGTATTTACCCATTAAACCTTAATTTTATCAAAATTAAGCCTATTTTCATCATTTTCTCCCTAAAATCCCTTTTTAATGTGCCAACTCCCTAGGCTTAAGACTTACCCAAGTCTTTCAACCATTTTTGGCACATTTCATCTAATTTCCTAGGAGAAAATCTCTTGAGATCCATTTACCATAGATCCCAAAGGCTTCTAGAGCTCCCCCTTGAGCTCTTAGCCCTAGCCACCTCCCTAGGTGACTCAATCCACACTAGACCACACCGGTGAGCCCCCGGTGATCCTTGGCCTACACAATGAACTCTCTTAACCTTAGACACCTTGTCTTTGGTTAAATCATTCCTTTTACCCTCAACTATCACCCCCTTGCCATTTTTGGCCTTCTCCTTCTTGTCATGATTATATGTTTTCCCAGCATATTTCTTTTCTTTGGCATTGGAGACCTTAGATCGGTATCCCAAACCCGATCTATCATAGTTGGGTTTTAAGCTACCCAACACCATGTCTAAACCCTTAGATCCAACCTTGAATCTTTCTAGGGTCTTTTTTAATTTATCAAGCCTTGCCCTCAAGGATTGATTTTCCCTTTCTAGACCTTTAACGTTGGAGTTCATATATCCACTTTGGACATTCCTAGACCTACCCATTTTCTTAGGCATAGGTCTCCCCTTCTTGGGGTTTATGCCTTGATCCTTAGGTACAAAGGTCTTAGGTCTATCATGATCCATGTTTTTCTTAGGGTTTTGATCTACCTTGTTAACCCTATTCCTATCATTATACTTAAATCCAAAATTATGCACCATTAAGCATTTTTCATTAACTCTAGCATGCATGGATGAAAATTTGCACTATTTTTAACATGCATAGAGGAACTTAAATTTGAATTGCGTTTTAACTTAGGGTTAGGAATTACCTCCCTTACCCTTGTAGTCCCTCCTTGATGTGAGCTTTTTCTCTTCCTTTCTTCTTTCTCCCATCTTCTCAAGTGTCCCAATTTTTTCAACTCTCCTTTTCTTGGACACTTGGTGTGGTAGTGCCCTAGTTCATCACACGTAAAGCATCGAATCTTCTTTCTCTTTTCTTGGGCTTCTCCATTCCTACAACTCATGTTAGATTTAAAAGAACTTGAAATGAGTGTAGGGTGTACCTCTTTTTCTTACCCTTTGGACACTTATCCTTGTAGTGCCCCTTTTCATTGCATCCAAAGCATGTGATATGACCCTTGGTCTTTGCTTTGGCGAAGGTGGAGGCTAGGTTGACTTCTTCTTCAACCTTGGATGAAGTGGATGCTTCCTCTTGTTCCGGCATTGATGAGGGTCTCTCCTCCCCCTCAATTATTGATGTGGTGACCTCTTCCTCTTCCCTTGATAAGGTAGACGACCTCTCACTTTCACTCAATTCTTCCACCTCATTTGATGATGTTGATAGTTCTTTTTCTTTTTCTTGAGCCATTTGACTTATCTCCTCAGGCTCTTGAACTTGTGTAGTGTTTATATGGAATTCTTCTACCTTTCTCCATAGATCATGTGCATTTTGATATTCCCCTATACCATTCAACACATTAGTAGGCAAAATGTTAACTAATATTTCAATTACCTTATTATTTGCCTTTGATTGATCTTGTTGCTCTTGATTCCAATATCTAGGCCTAAGCTTCTTCCCGTGCTTATCCTTCGGAATTTCGAATGGTTCTTCAAGAGCAACCCTAAGATCCCACTCCATTCCGAACCATGTCTTGATTCTTGCTTTCCAATATGCGAAATCATCATGGTCGTAGGGCGGTGGAGTGTAGATATCTTCCCCAAATTTGTCTTCCATTGTTCTTCCCTCTAGCTTTTACTCTTCTTGGCGGTTATTCTAATCACGAGCGGTCCTTCGCTCTGATACCACTTGTTGGATCTTGTACGATTACTAGTGGGGGGGTGAATAGTACTTTTTGAACTCTTTCTTCCTACACGGTTAGTTGCGCAAGCGGAATATACAATAAAACAAAACTAACAATGTAAAGAGCAATGCTAACAGTAAGATTTACTTAGTATCCACACCTAAGGGTGACTAATCCAAGAATCCGTCGGTGGATCACTCCTCGGATAACCTCCGGCTAGCCCTTGTTGCTCCTTGTGGGTGGAGAAACCTCACCACAACACCTTGACAAGACATGAGCACCAAGACTACTATTTTGCCTTTAACCAAGACAAAATTCGTCAAAAGTTTCAGCCACCACGAAGTCCTCTTTATATAGAACTTAGGGCTGATAACTCGCCACCAGTCGACTGCCCCCACTCAAATTCGACCGTTGACACCCAACATTCGAATTCTGAGTGCCACCAGTCGACTGCCCCTGGAGTAGTCGACTGGTCCAGGGTCGACTCCCTTTCTGTGAGTTTTAGCAGTCGGCTGCCCTACTCACACACCTAGGGGTTCACTTCCCGAGTACACTTCTCTTAGCACTCGAACCCTAGGATTTCTCGAGTACAATCACACAGTACTCGTACTCTCATGACTCGACTGACTCCTCATCAACAGCCTTGACTATTGCCTTCGTGCCCTCTTCATCTTCGGCTCCCGTCCCTCGGATGCACGCAAGCCTCCAGCTTGCCTCCATGTCATCCTTCACCCATGCCTCGAAGTCTGCGCCCCTCAGCTCATCGTCCCTGCTCTCCAAGGTCCCTCGGATGCACACAAGCCTCCAGCTTGTCTCCATGCCACCCTTCACCGTACCGAGACCGTCCAGCCAAGTCAATATGTGTAAACCTGCACAACCTGCACACTCAACATACACATATTAGAACACAAGGGAAACCTATCTTAAACCCTTTGCCCAAATATTAAAACTCATGGTCACTTCGGACCACAGATTGCCTCAACAAGTTTCTTAGCAGCCAACCACGCCATGACATACAAGGGAGAAGCCATGATCTAAAATTGGCGAGTAAAGGGCGTAGGATGTCATCTTTATAATGGAAGGGAGGATTTGGTGAAATTTAATTCAAGGAGTTGAAATATCATTTCTAGATTTCACATTGCCCATTAAATTGTAGCAAATCCCATGCACCCTTATAACCATCCCTAGATTATTTGATGGGAGGTAAATCACTGGACAACTTATAGCCTACCACCAAGTGACTATGAGTGGGAAGAGTTTTTTCTTGAATGCATGCCCCCACTGAGAATTATCTTTGCCCCATTGTAGCAAGTCTACCACTCTCTAGCCAACTAGGCATCCATGTTGCCCATTAAATGTACATTGTCTGGTTGGTGAAATTTAATTAATCAAGACCATGTAGCAGCTATAGACCCATAGTTGCTACAACACACACTTCACTTTGTAGCAGCAGCTCTTAGTTGCTACAACATGATTTAAAAAATCATGACCCATTGTAGTAGCTATGGACCTGTAGCTGCTACAACACATACTGTGGCATCGGTGAGAGTATAGTGGGAGTGAATATCGCATTTCAAAAATTCTCAGATTTAGGTAGAGTATACGCAGCGGAAAGATAAACACAACACTAACACGTTTGTTTTTAATTGGTTCGGAGTCTGTGACGGCTCCTACTCTAAGGCCTACGTTCCTTCACGGTTTACGTTGGGAAATATTATAAGTCACAAAATGTTGTTACAGAGTTACAAGTTTAAGTATAAAAGAAACAAAAAATTATACCGACAACTCTTAAGTAATAGATGGAAGTAGCGCGTTATTATCGGAGCAACATTTTGTCGATTTTGGGCTGTTTCAGCACAACACACTTGAGCACAAATGGTGTAGAAAGTTGATGTAAGAAGTTGTGGTTGAAAACCCCTTTTATATAAGCACGCGAGTGCCTGAGTGCCTATAGGGGCGCCCCTAACTTAGCGAACTAGCCGCATCCCAATCGGTTGACCGGGCTAAATTCTATCCTTCTCGGGCACTTGAGAGGCTCCAGGGTGCTTGTGTTGTCGATGTTGCGAGTCTAAGACCTCTCAGCTTGGACCAGGCTGAGTCATGTTCACAATGTTGGTGCTTGGATGGCTAGAGAGGGGGGGGGGGGTGAATGTAGTCAAACACAAACTTCTTGAACTTTTAAAGGGTTCTCTGCACTTAGGGTTAGTTGTAGCAGAAGCAATACAAAAACAGAAAAATGCACAAATGAAACCCTAAACTAAGCACAAGCACAAAACGCTAACAAAGAGGATTTACAAGGTTCGGGGATAACTTGCCCCTACTCCTTGGCGTGCCTGTGAGGTGGGCGATCCCTTGATCATCGGCAGATCAAGCCCTAGAAAATCCAAATAGAATGAATCCTCCTTCTCGGTGGAGTAACCTCTCCACAGTGTTTCAACAGAATGAAGAAATTAAGCGTAGTGAAACAAAAGGAAGCTTACAGAGCACTTAGGACAGAAAGAACACAAGCGAACTCCTCACCAAGCTCCATTCAGCACAGATCTCACGCAAGAACTCCCTGCTCTTCGTGTCTTCTTACTGATGGACTCGCCAAGTTCCTTGTTTCTTCCAAGTGCTCAAGTATCAGAATGTTGCTCAAGATTTACAGTTGCTTGCTCAAAGAGATGCCGCAACAAGGTCAAGAACTTCTCAATCATTTCTGTTCGTTAGTTGCAGAGACTTCTTCGCCACCAAGCTCTTAAGTCTCCGCTCATTGATCCCAGGCCACAGCCACCTCTCTGCAGCTCCCAGCTGCTCAACTGTAACTGCCCAGCTACCCTGACCTCTCCTAGACTCCCTGACTCGCCAAGTTCCTTGTTTCTTCCAAGTGCTCAAGTATCAGAATGTTGCTCAAGATTTACAGTTGCTTACTCAAAGAGATGTCGCAACAAGGTCAAGAACTTCTCAATCGTTTCTGTTCGTTAGTTGCAGAGACTTCTTCGCCACCAAGCTCTTAAGTCTCCGCTCATTGATCCCAGGCCACAGCCACCTCTCTGCAGCTCCCAGCTGCTCAACTGCAACTGCCCAGTGATAAATACTATATTATTGATTATTTGAGCTGCTAAAATCCATGTTTGACCTATATTTTTATTGCTTAATTGTGAAATTGCCCTAGGTTTTAGAACTTACTCTTATTTTGGACTAAATTGTAAATTTGCATTAAATTGGATTATTTTGGCTACTAAATTCTTGATCTATTTTTGTAGGCATCATGGTTCAAGGATCTAGGGCATATTGGGTCAAACTTGAGTCGGAAGTGACCCGGATCAGATTATCAAGAGTACGATTAAATCTGGGCCGTTCGATTCGAAAGCGGCTAGATCTGAGCCATCCGGGATGATCTGAAGCCATCCGAGCTAGGGCTAGGGTTGATCAAGCACCCTGATCAAGATCTGAAGGTTTCATCACAATCAGAGCTCAATCAACCGTTGGATCAAGCTTGGAGGGCTCTAGAGCGTCCAATCACAGATAGAGTCGATCTTGACCATCCGTTGCATATCTGGAGGATCCAAGCTACCACAAGGCAGATCCTGACCCCAGATCATCATCATAAAAGTTTGGCTCAAATCAGACCAAGATCAGCCGTTGGATTGAAGCAAATCAATCTGGACCGTCCATGCTTAATTACTTAAGGAAATTTTTCTGCAGCTCTTCCCCATCGCGTCTTCGCCGCTACAGTGTTTTCCCTTAGCTTGTTCTTCGTGTTCTTGAGTTTTTCTCTTCATCCGAAGGAGCGATCACTCGATTCTTGATTCAGAGCTAGTGCTAGGTCGTCGAGGAAGCCATCAGTGGAGTTTCCGGATCAAATTTGCTCAATATACAGTGCTGTTGAGAGGTTTCCGCAGTTCTGGTCACTTGGCATCTTTGGATCGGCTGTGCTCGATTTCATTCCAACTGAGCTATCTAGAGGGGTTCCCTAGAGAGTTTAGATCATCATCCATTCATCTTCGCACACCGAAGCAGCCGAAATGAAGA
Organism: Boesenbergia rotunda; assembly: GCA_024364735.1. Taxonomy (NCBI): domain Eukaryota; kingdom Viridiplantae; phylum Streptophyta; class Magnoliopsida; order Zingiberales; family Zingiberaceae; genus Boesenbergia; species Boesenbergia rotunda. The sequence goes on along the minus strand of JAGFNQ010010619.1, from coordinate 167,603 downwards.
TTCCGAGTGGAAATTTCAGAAATGATGCAATCTGAACTTGAATCAATCGCAGATGGAGTTTTCCCCACGATTTGCTGAGTTTGCGGGTCCGATGCTCTCCCTTGCTTGATAACCAAGGAGTACCTGAGCTGAAGAAGGGATCGAGGAGTAGTTTTCCTTAGTTTAATTTTAGTTTAGCTGTAATTTTCAATTTTTGCACTGCTCTGTTCTGAATTTCTGTTTAGTTACTGAATATTTCGATTTTCAAGTTCTTAGCTGTAGTTTAGCTCTAATTCCGCAAGTAGAGTATATAGGAACTTGTTTAGTGAATTAATAGATTGAATTTCAGCTTGTTCTTTTAGTAATTTGCTGCGTGCCAATCCAAGTTGCTGCGTGCCAAGTGTAGTTGTTGTTATTCAGAATTTTTAGTTTTCTTTCATTAGTTTCTGTTAAGACATGGCTAGATAAGTTTCCTTGCATCTAGATTAGTTGCTTTAACTTGTTTTGCATTAGCTAGTGTAGCCTTTGATCTATTGCGAAAGAAAACCCTTTAGTAAGCCTTTAATTTCTGCATCCTTAGTTTCAAGCAATTTCATTTCTGAATTTTCTTTGTTTCCCTGGTTTTAATCTCAGTTTCGATTCCTTACCTTAATCTTGCTTAGTTCTTTCTTAATTCCAGTGTTTTCCAATTGAATTACTCAGCTGAAACAGTTGAGCTAAAACTTTACTTATTTCATAAGGTTGGAATTAGTTTTTGGCACAAGGAATTGTCCCTTGCGTGCCAACTGCCCTTGGATTCAATTGCATCCGAACTTCACTTGATTTTGTGGCATAAGATTGTGTTTGAATCAATAAGCTTGTACTTACTCAAATCTGAATTTTGTTGGCAGTGGTTGGGATCCAAAAACACTTTGGCTAGTTTAGTTGCAATTGCTTGGTTGATGTCTACTTTTGCATGCTTTCAATTGTGTTAAGCTTGTTTATTTCCGAAAACTTCCACCACTGCTTTTACCTCATTTCTCATCATTTCCTTTGTTTTGTAGAAATCAGAAATTAGTTCCCAAGAAAATCTTTGTAAGTGCTTGAGCAAGTTTCCATTAATTGAGCTTTTAGTGCCATCTCTTTGTTTAGTTCCATTGCTCACTTTCTTTCATTTCATTTCATTTTCATTTTTCAATTAAAAACCAAAATCCCATTACTTATTTGAAACCCCAAAAACGACACATAACTACAAGTTTGAATCAAGCACGATAACTAGCCCCGAGAAAAATACGACCTGTGGCCCCTTTGCTACATTTTTATACTTTTGCTTGTAAAAGGCTTTCCAGCTATTCATTTATAAATTCTAAATTTGAGGCCTATATTCGTGACACATAATTTGGGCCCGTCAAATTTTTGGCACCGTTGTCGGGGATTTGTCAGTTGATTTGTTTGATTTTTGCTTGTGCACTTATTTCATATCATTCTTGACTTACTTTTGTGCTTATTGCTATATCTTTGGATTTGATTTTATCTGTTTAACTACTTTTACTGCGATTTGTTTTGTTTTTATGACCAGGTCTTTAGGTGCTGAATTAGAAGATTTTGATCCTGAGATTGAGAGGACTTTCAGAGCTAGGAGGAGCCAGGCCATTCTTTCAGAGACTACAGATATTCCTCCCATTCAGACTATTTTTACTCACTCAGGCAAAGACATGGCAGACCACCAAAGAACCATGAAGGAGCTTGCAGCACCTGACGCTGCATTTCAGTACTCCAGCATAGCTTATCCAGAGCTGGGGGAAAGTTTTGAGTTAAGATCTGGACTTATTAATTTGTTGCCAAAGTTTCAGGGTTTATCTGGGGAGGATCCAAATAGACACTTGCACGAATTCCATGTGGTGTGCTCTACTATGAAGCCTCAGGGCATTTCTGAAGAAGACATCAAGCTGAGAGCTTTCCCCTTCACATTGACAGGAGCAGCCAAAGACTGGTTTTATTATCTGCCTACAGGACATGTATCTAGTTGGATCGCTATGAAGAAGGCATTTTTGGAGAAGTATTTCCCAGCTTCCCGCACAGCTATAATCAGAAAAAGTATCTGTGGGATTCAGCAAGTGGTGGGCGAAACACTATATGATTACTGGGAAAGATTTAACAAGTTGTGTTCAAGTTGCCCCCAACATCAAATCAGTGAGCAATTATTGATTCAATATTTTTATGAGGGACTGCTGCAGATGGATAGAGTCCTGATAGATGCTGCAGCTGGAGGGGCCCTAGTGAACAAGTCACCTATGCAAGCTAGGGAGTTAATTTCTAATATGGCTGAGAATTCCCAACAATTTGGAGGCAGAGCCTTGACCACCAGAGGAGTGGGAGAAGTTCAGTTAGTGCCCATTGATCATTATGACAAGAGATTTGCAGAGATCACATCACTTATTAAGGAGTTGAAGGTTAGCAATGCAAATCAAGGGTCAACTCCTTCAGTACCTCCACAGTCAAGTCAAATGATAAGTGTGTGTGGCATTTGCTCTAGTCTAGAGCACACTTCAGATTCATGCCCCCATCTCCAACAGGACGAGACAGTAGCTGCATTAGTGAGAGGACAATTTCCAGCAAGAAACAATCCATATTCCTCTACCTATAACCCCGGTTGGAGGAATCATCCTAACTTGAGGTATGGGAATGCTTTCTGCCAACAAGAGCTTCAAAGTCAGTCTTCACAGCAGCCTTAACCTAATTTCCAGCAGCCCCAACAAGCTCAAAACAATCAGCCAACTTTTCAGCAAACACACCAAAGTTTTCAGCCTTCGTTTCAGCCTAATTCCCAACAATTTCAGCAACAATTCTAGGCATTTGAACCTCAATTCCAGCAACCTTATCAAGGGCAGCAGGGCTTTCAGTCATTCCCAGCTTTCCAAGCTCCAAATCAACCAATTTTTCAGCCATCACAGCCCATGAATCAGCATTTTCAGCCCTACGGTCAAGGGTTTCAAAATCAGAGTTTTCAGCCTACACCACCTAATTTTCCAGCTCAAAATCAGAACTTTCAAGGTCACAACGCCCAGCAAAGTTTCCAAGCATATCAGCCATTTAATCAGCCCTATCAACAGCCCAATCAGTCCTCTTATCAGCCCCAAAATCCAAGTTTTCAAGGAATACAGCAAGCTCAAAACTTTCAGCCTACTTCATCCTTTCAAAATCAATCAAGGGGCTTCGCTAACCAAGGAAGTTATGGGAATTCAAGTGGAGGAAATGTACCCCAACAGAGGGTTGAGGAAATATTTCAACAAATGATGCAACAACAGCAAGCTTGGCAATAACAACAACAACAAGTTTTACAACAACACCAACAAAACGTTGAGAGGCAAATGGGTCAATTGGCTAGTGGAATTAACCAAAATCAAGCTCAAGGATCAAGTCAACTTCCTTCCCAAACTGTTCCTAATCCCAAGGGGAATGTGAGTGCTATAACTTTGAGAAGTGGGAAGGTTACAACATCTCCGAAGAGTCCAAGAGCAGAATTTTCAGGAAACCGGACAGCTTCTCCAATTCCGGCCCAAAACAGTAATGAAATGAGTTCAAATTCAGCTGATTCCACCCCTAGCCCGTTCCCAACTCAGTCCTCAAGCAACCCTCCAAATTTGGTGGCAAATGGAGAAGAAATCAATGCCGAGATGCATGGGACAGCAGCTGCTTCGCAAGGGACAGCACAGCAGAATTCAGCATCTACATCTCCACCTCCGACCAAAATTGATGATTTTAGGGTGCCTTTACCCTTTCCACAGCAGAGAACACATGCCAAAAAGCAGGTGGAGGAGGAGAAGGCCAAGGAATTCAATGAGTTAGTGGAACTTTTTAGCAAGGTAGAGATCAATGTACCTTTGTTGACCATGATCAAGTAGATTCCCAAGTATGCTAAGTTTTTGAAAGATCTTTGTATTCACAAAAAGAAACTGAAAGAAAATGAGTTGGTCAGCTTTGGGAAGAACATCTCAGCACTTATCCACACTATTCCTCAGAAATGTGAAGACCCAGGGGTATTTACTGTTTCTTGTGAGATTGGGAGCACGATATTTCATGATGCTATGTTAGATTTAGGAGCTTCCATAAATGTGATGCCCAGGTCAGTGTTTCAGATGCTTGGCATAGGCCCTTTACAGCCCACTGGGGTGGTGATACAGCTAGCAGATAGGAGTCAGACTCACCCTGCAGGTATGATTGAAGATGTTCTGGTGAAGGTAAAGGAGCTGATATTTCCTGCTGATTTCTATATTTTGGATATGGAGGGAGATTACTTGGCACACCGTTCTCCACTGATCTTAGGCAGACCATTTCTGAAGACGGCCAGAACGAAGATTGATGTACATGCCGGGACACTTTCTATGGAGATTGGAGATACGGTTGTACAGTTCAGCCTTTTTGATGCTATGAAGCATCCGAGAGAGGATCACTCCATTATGAGCATGGATATTTTAGAGGAGCTGGCACAGACAGAGTTAGAGGCTGAGGGATCTATAGAGGATTGTGTTGGAGGAGCTACATATTCAGAGGAGGCTGAGAGAGTACTGATTGCTGATACTGAGGATTTTTCAGAAGACATTTCAGACACATTACCAGCTGGAGATATTTTTTTAGGTGTAGGGGATTGCACAGAGCCCCAAGGATCACCTATTTTTCTTGATATTCAGAGTGTAGGGGATTGCACTAAGCCCCAGGGACCACTTATTTCTACTGAAGAGGACCAGAGTGAATTGAAGCCATTACCAGGTCATTTGAAGTACGCATATCTAGGAGAGGAGTAGACTTTCCCTGTTATTATTGCACAGCATTTAGAGTCAGAACAAGAAGAGAAATTACTGAAAGTCCTGAGGCACTACAAAAAGGCGATTGGGTGGACTTTATCAGATATACCAGGTATCAGCCCAGCTATCTGCATGCACAGGATATTCTTGGAAGATAATGTCAAACCAGTGAGGCAACCACAAATGAGACTCAACCCACTTATTTTGGATGTTGTAAAGAAAGAGGTGACTAGACTTCTACAGGCAGGTATCATTTACCCTATTTCTGGCAGTCAGTGGGTTAGCCCTATTCACGTGGTGCCTAAGAAATCTGGAGTGACCGTGGTGGCAGATGAAAGTAATGAACTAGTGCCCACCAGAGTTAAGAATTCCTGGAGAGTCTGCATTGATTACAGGAAGCTCAACAAGGTCACAAGGAAAGATCACTTCCCTTTACCATTCATTGATCAGATGCTTGAGAGACTGGCAGGGAAGTCACACTACTGTTTCTTGGATGGATTTTCAGGCTACTTTCAGATTTGCATAGATCCAGAGGACCAGGAGAAGACCACCTTCACTTGTCCTTTTGGCACATTTGCCTATAGACGTATGCCCTTCGGACTCTGCAACGCACCCGGTACCTTTCAGAGATGCATGGTGAGTATATTTGGTGAGTTGCTAGAGGACTGCATGGAGGTATTCATGGATGATTTTTCAGTTTATGGAACGTCTTTTGATTCATGCTTAATTAACTTGTCTAGGGTTTTACATCGTTGCATTGAAACTAACCTTGTTCTTAATTTTGAGAAATGCCACTTTATGGTAGAGCATGGGATAGTACTTGGACACATAGTCTCTCGGAAAGGTATTGAGGTAGATCCTGCTAAAATCAGTGTTATTTCTTCTTTATCTTACCCCGTATGCGTACGGGATATTCGTGCTTTTCTTGGACATGCAGGATTTTACCGCAGATTTATTAGAGACTTCAGCTTGATTGCTCGACCCTTGACACGACTTCTGCAGAAGGATGTTGAGTTTCACTTTGATGAAAAATGCAAAGAAGCTTTTCATAGACTCAGGGAGGCTCTTACCTCAGCCCTATTATTACATCACCTGACTGGACTTTACCTTTTGAATTAATGTGTGATGCTTCTAATTTTGCAGTGGGAGCTGTTCTAGCACAGAGGGTAGATGGAGCACCACATGTCATTTCCTATGCCTCCAAAACCCTAGATGTCGCCCAAGCCAATTACACCACGACTGAAAAGGAGCTTCTTTCCATTGTTTTTGCCTTAGATAGATTCAGATCATATTTATTGTGTTCTCATGTTGTTGTGTTTTCTGATCATGCAGCACTGAAGTACCTCCTGAAGAAGCCAGATGCGAAGCTAAGGCTTATTAGATGGATGCTACTACTACAGGAGTTTGACTTGGAGATACGGGACAGGAGTGGCAAGGAAAATTTGGTAGCAGACCACATGAGCAGATTGGAGGGAGATGGAGATCCCACGACCATAGATGATGATTTCAGAGATGAGCAGCTTTTACAGCTGCATGGTGAGTCACCTTGGTATGCAAACTTAGTGAATTTTCTTGTAGCTCATGTTTTTCCTACACACTTTTCGAAAGCTCAAAAAGATAAGTTTAAAAGTGATGCAAAATATTATGTGTGGGATGATTCTTACTTGTGGAAATTTTATAGTGATCAAATCATTAGGAGATGTGTACCAGATCATGAGTTTCATTCTGTACTCACTTTTTGCCATTCTTCAGCATGTGGTGGGCATTTTGGACCACAAAGAACTGCTAGAAAAATTTTAGAATGTGGATTGTACTGGCCCACCTTGTTTAGAGATTCATATAGGTTTTGTAAATGTTGTGATAGATGTCAAAAAATAGGAAACATAAGTGCTAGAAATAAGATGCCCCAGTATGCTATACTTTATTGTGAGATTTTTGATGTGTGGGGTATAGATTTTATGGGACCATTTCCTGCTTCTTTTGGATTCTTGTATATTCTTTTAGCTGTTGATTATGTTTCAAAATGGGTGGAGGCCGTTCCCACCAGGACTGATGATTCATCTGTTGTTGTTAGTTTTGTCAGGTCACACATTTTTTGCAGGTTTGGAATTCCAAGAGCAATCATAAGTGACCAAGGATCCCATTTTTGCAATAAGCACACGAAGGCTCTTCTTAATAAGTACGGGGTAGTACATAAAGTTTCTACTGCTTATCACCCCCAAACAAATGGACAAGCCGAGGTGTCGAATAGAGAAGTCAAATCAATTTTGGAAAAGACCGTGGGACCTCATAGGAAGGATTGGAGTAAAAGGCTTGAAGATACATTATGGGCATATCACACTGCTTACAAGACACCCATTGGAATGTCACCTTATAGACTTGTGTATGGGAAATCATGCCACTTACCTATGGAGGTTGAGCATAAGGCGTATTGGGCGGTAAAAGCTTGCAATTTTGATGCTACTAAGGTGGGAGAAGAAAGGAAGTTGCAACTTCAAGAACTTGAAGAAGTCCGGTTGGAAGCTTTTGAGAATTCAAGGATCTACAAGGAGAAGACTAAGAACTTTCATGACAAGCACATTGTGAACAAAGAATTTCGAATTGGTGACAAAGTGCTATTATACAAGTCAAGGCTAAAATTGATAAGAGGTAAGTTGAGATCAAGGTGGGAAGGTCCATTCATTATAACTAACATTTTTCCCTATGGAGTTTTTGAAATTAGGGACGAAGCTAATGGATTTGTGTGGAAAGTTAATGGCCACCGGCTCAAGAAGTATTTTGAAGAACTAAAGGAGCTAGAAGTGGAGGATGTATACATTGAGGACGCTATCTACCCAACTTAAGGGGAGTTCACTTTCTCTACATTTACATTTCATTGTACATATCATTTTCATGTTGCTAGGAATAAATGTTTTTCTTTTTGAAGTAAGTAGTTAATAATAAATTTTTAGGAAACAATGACATGAATAAAATCATTGTAAATACCATGTCCTTGTAAATATAGTTTTGTCACTTTTTTTACATGACTAGGAATAAATGTATCCCTCTAGGTTACTCATAGCATTTTAGGATCTTTGGAAAATAAATTAAATTTGGTTGTCAAACTTAGGGTTTGAGTTCATGGATGAAATCTTGGATGCTTGAGTACGATTTTGCTTTAGATTCTTAATTGAGATTTGAGATGGATTATTTTTACCTAGTGAGATAGCCTTATTTTGTGATACACATATGTTATTGTATTCTAGAACTTGCTTAGGTTCTTTCAAAATCATATTTCAATGGTTGGATCACATCTATAGGGACTAATCATTTCATTTACCTTTCCACATTCAATTTGTCTATTCTATTCTAGTTGTCTTTCCTTATTGCTAATCTTAACCCTAATTTTCTATGGATTTGTTTGCTTGGGATGTTTTCTTGATGCTATTTTGCCCGAGACGGACAAAGATTAAGTGTGGGGGAGTGATTGGTGATTTGGAAGCAATTTTCATCAATGATGGGATTTGGACAATTTCATCAATATGCTTTCTCGAAAAAAAAAATTCATGTGCCAAGATGAGTTTGAGTGTGGTGCCAAGAATGAGCTAGAGAGATGAAATTGAGCAAAGCATTCAAGGAGATAAATCAGTGGATAGAATCAGAAAAAAAATGAAGCAAATGAAGCTCACGGCAGTGACTTGGAGCAAGGTCTGAACAAGGCTATAAAGAAGTTGAAAGGAGTGCTGAAATTGAGTTTGCTGAGTGCTGATTTGGAGTAGCTAGACTAGCCGGAGCTGGAAAGGAATCAGGAAGATTGAACAAAAGCTGAGAAAAATCTGAGAGAAGAAGCTGAGCTAAACTTGCATCTGAAACTGCCCCAAATCTGAACTGCATGG